>KV454993.1:53431-389731 GCA_001662575.1 Pseudogymnoascus sp. 23342-1-I1 | reverse complement strand
CAGGATATAGATATCAATAAGTGTATAAAATTTGAGATGCTTATAGTCAAAGTACCCATCATTTTTCTGGGCACAGTGGGCTTCTTGCTAAGTGGTGACGGATTTTAGTTTACTAGTCAAGACAAGATTTTCCAATATTATCATTGTTAAATTCTATTATGTTTGTGTCCTATTCAGCTAGTGACGTGGGAAAGCCGAAAAACCACGCCAGACAGGATCCCACGTCTCCAATCGCAACGTGTCGGCGGACCACTCGTCTATATCTAAGCATTCCACCTTTTTTGTCCCCTACTTGTCTCTACTTATCTGAGAACGTCAGGATTAGGCGGCATTGGTATCAGCGGTGACGTAGATGGTATCGTGCCATTCACCACCGTTGGTGTCATCGTGATCTCCATGGCATGTGTCGCGGATAATAGCCATCCTCTGTCTGCAGTAGTCGTAATCAACCGAGTAGGCGAAATCGCCGGTGTTTCTCACGGAGCCTTTAATATATGAGCCTGCTTCATATTTCTAAATGGGAATATCAATAAGAAGCGCTACTCACCAACGAAATACGCAGCACGGCCATTTTCCAAAAACAAGCCTCCAACTGAAATCTGCAGGATTCCGCCGGGGTTAATCGACTGCCCTCTGAGCTGGCCACAGACAGTGTCGATTCCAGAAGAGAACATATCTTTCTTCATCCAATCAGGGTTATGGCTTGTGCTGTAACACCCAGCTAGTGAAACAGTCGAATGTTAGCAACTTGAGGCATATTTTGGGATACAGCCAGAGTCATACCATAGGGAGCTCTCTTAACTTGAGTCTTCTCAGAAACAGGCGCAATAGCTGCAGCGCTTGTGAGGGCTACGAAAAGCAAACTTGAAAGAGTTGAGTAAAGCATTTTGATGGTGTAGAGTCGATTGGTGACAAGTTAACTGGGTATGTAGAAGTGTCCTAAGGTTGTGATTGATGTTCGAATGAATCTGATGAGGAGACAAGTTGATGGTGAGAAGCGATCCCTTTATACATATTTATTCAGAATACGGAGCAATACTATCAGAGTCAACTCGGCTCCCTATTAAGAATTAGATTACTATGTTCCTTTAGTCATTTGATTTCTTGATCATTTGATCCGTTGATCCATCGAGGAGTTGATCCTTCAGTTCTCACACTCCGTTCAGTAAGGAGAAAGCTCATTGGTGAGATATACGACTAATACTACGTAGCTAACGCTTCAGCCAATCTACGAAGGTAAAGTGCATCTGTCGTCAATCTCGGTGACCCGCAGCAATTCTTCGGAGCTGACCTCACGTCAGATGCGGCTTTTAAGACTCGGCTTCCTTTAGTACCGGACCTCTTCAGTTGCACTCTTGACATTGGATTCATCGACACGATAAGGTTGATCGCTACCGTAACGGGTTAGCTAGCGCACGGAAACCTTCTTTGAAAGGTTGGCCAAGGCAGATCTGAGGTAGGGCTAAATAGGTGAACCCCTGAAAGGTCAGGTGACAGCCTACATCTTACTGGTGCCAGTTTCCGAGCTCCTCAAACCATCACATTCCGCTACTCCCAACACGTTGTAATGGGCATATAAGGTTAATCGTTACTGTAAAGACTTAGTTATAGCTTATGGATTCATAAGCTTTCTAAGTCGTGTACTTTTGATTTATCATCTATGTCTCGGAAGTCTCGTATATCGATTCATATCGCCAATCCCAACTCCTCGCTCTTCACCGTTTTCATCAATAGATCAGCCGTAGGATCTGCCTCTACTTAAGGTTTTACCTCGAGTACAGGCTATACTACTGCATTAAGAGCTTAATGGTAGAGCTGTGGTAGAGGATCTCCACGGTGCTGTAAAAGGAGGCGCTCTGCAACAAGCGCGAGGGGGACGATGCAAATCCCAGATTTGCTCACATCAGCGAGACTGTCTAGTAGCATACAGGAGCAAAATGGAAATGAGCGACTCTATCCGCAACATAATCATCAGCCTGGCCCTCGCAAGGGACTGATATGTTGTCAGCTCACCCTCACGTAACTGTGTTGGAACATGAGAAAATAGACTGGCTGATAAATACATCCAGCTGCACAAGAATTCTAGCACATGCGGGTTTCTAAGCAGTGCAAAAAGAGTACACACCAGACAGTACATGTGCGCATCTATTCGCTCAACTGTGACACTTGTCTATTGCAAGGGATAGCCCATAAACCCACACGCTAGGCACCCCGAACTAGGCATGTTAACATCGTTGATCTGATTGAATGGGGCCGTAAGGGTGGTGATATCTCGAGTGAGTTGTCAGACAAGTCGTCCAAGGCACAGTCATTGCTCCATTCAGAGCCGATGTTCCCCTTATCTGCAATATTCCTTGGGCCGGTATCGAGTTGATATTCATCTCTGTCTGGGGAGGTCGCTGGAGGTCTTAGCTGTGGGATGCAAGTATGTGTTAGCGCGAAGAATCAACTTACCTGAATGGCTAGAGTCTTGATATCGTGCAACCGAGAGATGAATAATGCTGGATAAAACTCTTCAAGTCCTGGGCCTTCATCTCACGCAAGCTCGGCGGCAGCTACTTTTGGTTTCCTTTGCCGTGTCTCTAGATTGCCTGCTCCACGTAGAGCATACTTCAACAATGACACCTACTACTATAGCCCAAATATCTCGTCTAGAACTGTAGGACCTCAGTGCTCCCCTTGTAGCTACTATCACCGATGTAAAGCAACTTTCTTCCTATAACTGGATTGAGGCACCTTCACTAACAATTGATGTTATGGGTACTCCATCACTTTAGTCTGCTCTAAGCACCCCTCGGCAGCTGAAAAAAGACTCCAGGCTCGTCTATATCGCCTAAAATATAGCCCGCCATCCGGATAGTCCGCTTGAACCGTTATTTGAGGCGTTATGCATCACGGATCCTTTATTTGACATACGTTCGATTGATATCGTGATAGATCGAAATAATATCCATAAACTCCTCTCATTTATCAACCCCACAATGACCAGAAACGGGCTTGAAACATTCACCATTAACATAAAGGTCTCGAAAAACACTGCAATATTCTGTCGCGATGAGACCGCGACTCACGAGTTTATTAGACCGGATGAATTTAAAGGCCATGGCTGTGAATTCGAAAAGGCATACACAACTAGGCAGACCGGCGCGAGTACTAAACAGTCTATATACCTAGTATATACCAATATCAAATTTAGACTAATGCTATCCCCATGTCACTGCGATTCCACGAAAAGCCAATCCCTAGAGATCAGCGTCGTCCTCCTCAGGTAACGGCATTGGTATTAAACGCCCCATTGAGGGTATTTCTTTAAATGGAAGCGTAGCATTACTTGCCGGGAAACTGTCGCCGTTAAAATCAACCCCAGCTGCTGCAAACATAGAGCCCACTGCATTGTCATTAAGTATCTGCCCTGCGTCACGTCTGACTTGCTTCAGACTAGGAAATCGGCCTTCTGAGGCGGCTTCCGCAAGACCAAGCAGCCCCTTCGCCAAGCGTGGACCGGAATTACCTTCGAGGTGTAGCGATACGATGTTGGCGGGCAGAAACCAAACCAGGAGCTGGTCTTCGGCTGTCAAGTGCTTCTCTCCACCGCCGTATATACCCTCAGAGTTGAGAAACAGGTGCTCTAGCGCTTTGAAGTCTCTGAGCCTGAAGGAGGGTGGAATGGTTCTCTCTATGCTATCCCTATAGGCAACCCCCCTCTCTCGGAGATCAAGATGCAGCGACTTGAGGGTTGTACGGTGCCGACTGAGATATTTCATGGCATTTTTGAGCTCAAAGTGACCTCTAGGGCCGAAGTCTTGGACGCAATCCCTTGCATTTATGTAGGTCGCCGTGGCCTCGAAGGCGAAGGTGCGTAGATTAGCGCAAGAAGAAAGGAGTCCTTCGAGGTCCGTCTCATTGAGTCTGCTGTGCGTGACACGTAGGGTTTCGAGGTTTGGCAGGGACGGGATTGGGGCTCGGTGCTGGATGCCACCGCAAATATGAAGATTGAGTGTCTTTAGATTTGTAGCTAGTTTGAGAATGGCGCCCGCACAGATTTCCAGGTTAAACAGGCAATCATGGCGCGGCTCATTTGCTGATGCATATAGGTTAATGTCGATAGTTGTAAGAGGCAGAACAGAAATGCCTAAAGCCTGTAGGTATGAGGAACTGAGGCCCTCAACGGGATTCATCACTGTTTGAAGGCTGAAATGTTTTAGGTTCGGCAGTTTGGCGATTAAAATGGTAACCAGCTCGCCACCTGACAGCTGCTGCCACTTCTCGATCCCCACTGCACGTGCAGCTTGCTTAATCCCATCCTGATTCTCCTTGCAGTTGACGGATTTTAGTAGGTACGAGTGAATATAGATCCTTTTTACCAGCATGGCAAGGTCTGGGCGTCGTGCTATAGTCCGCAGGAAAGAAGTGAGTCGGCCATCCCACGTGTATAGGGTTGATTTCCAAGAGTCGCCATATCCGGGAACGAACTCTTTATACAAGATGGGCTGCGCAATGTCGCGCAAGCGCTCAGAGGCTAGGGATAGCGAGAACAGCGCATGGCACTGTATAGAGTGCCAGGACCGCTCATCGCTTTGTTGCCGGGTCCCACGAAAGTACGCGTCAGGTGCTATTGACTGGTGTTTTAAGAATATGCTGAAGATCTGGTGTAGAGTCTCAGTTGGGAGGCCGGTGAGTGTCGCAGAGGCCTTCTTGGCCTCGCTTTTGGCTTGCGATCGAGTCCTGGGAGACATGAGAGGAAAGGTTGATAAATGGTGGGGTGTTGATGAAACCGCAGGACAAGACGATCCCGAAAATTAAATAACCCATAAAGCTTAGTTATATATATCTCCCTATAGGTCGTTCCTATTATGGTAATAATTCTCGTTGGTGTCGTTGGGCGTCGAGACAGCATTTACATTACCATGAGCGAGCAATACAGTACGTTTGGAGAATGCGCACAAGCATCGACTTTGTTGAAAGTAAATTGCGGGGTTCTCAGAATGGTGGCTTCTAGAGCCGTACTTTAGTTGGCGCACGAGTCTATTTTCCTAGGCTATTTATATTTATCATTTAATTAACTTATTAAAATGTTGTTCATATTTTATGAACACAATGCCTGGGTGTCTAATCGTAAGTAAGGTAGTGGCAATCGTGATCATATAACGCTTCATCTATCCAACATCACCAAGGTGCCTGTAAACTCTAAATTTAGCGCCCCGCTGATGCGCTAAGACGCACGCCTGGTGAACCGCGCCATGTCCTGCCCACACCAAAAGCTCTCCAACTTCATCCGAGGGAACTGTTATAGAACTAGAATCCTTGGCACAAGAGACAACTTGATTCCCATGGGACGTCTGAGTCGCGGATGTCTCCGCTGCAAGCAACGTCGCGTTCGCTGCGACGAGGGCCGGCCCTCATGCCGGCGATGTGTCAATCGCAATGAAGTCTGTGAGGGATATCGAGACGAGGCTTCCATCATCTTCAGGCACGAGACCAACAAAGTGATTGAGAATGCACGCGCATCACAATCGCTGATCTCACCTATCTCTCAAGCCTCTTCCCAATCACCCGTGAGGAAGCGCAGCAGATCAGTCAGCGGAGATTCTCGGTGGTCTTCCGTATCCGACCAGAATGCAGATCTCTCGGCGCTGGCTCCTGGAGAGGCCGCTAGCATCAAGCTCAAGAACCCTCATCCCTGGCTGAAAGGACTGTCTTCTGGGATGCGGGCTCCTGTGGAAGACCAAGCTGTTGATAATTTCATGGACAAGTATGTCATTTACCCATGCAACCAGACATCTTCTCCTGGGTTTCTTGAGCATTTGCCGTGCATGTTCCAAGAGGTCAACATCAATGGCCGATACGCTCTACGATGGGCAGTGCGGGCGGCTGCATATGCTGATATTTCGAAAGATCAGGACAGTAATGTACTTGTGAGGAAGGCACTGGAGTGCTATGGCATGGCGCTCTCTGCCCTTGGAGATTCGCTTTCTGCTACGCCGGGAAAAGTCCCAGATGATTATGATTTAATGACCGTGGTTGTTCTTGACATCTTTGAGGTAAGCCCACAAGACCGATCATGAAAACGTCAGCCACTCATATACATAGACTCTATACACTCCTGAATTAGCCTCTAGAGGATCACATGCTCAAGGAATGGCGCAGATCCTCCGTTTGCGAGGCTCAGACATGGTTTACAACTCACGAGGCTGGAGTCTTTTCCGACTTGCCCAGCACAGAATCGTAAGCAACCAATGCCCCTTTCTTTTTCTACACTAACATACGAAAAGCAAAAACAGCAGCTGTCCTATAACATGCCCCCAGTTCTAGGAACGACAAACTGGCTCGACCAGCTTAATGATAATGAACCCTATGTATGTCTAGAGAAGAACATGGACCAAATCAGCGATACATGCAAGCGCGCGCGAATGCTCTTAGACCTGATTAATTCTGGAGGCTTGCCGGTGTCCACTATCGTCGACATGATTATGGAACTGTACTCACTAGATCAAACGGCAGTCAGCTGGCGGAAGACACCAGAGTGGTCGTTTCAGAACCTGGCAGTGTCCGAGAGGCCGGATCTAGAACCAGCAGCACGGGGGATAACAGACACGCTCCAACTACATCCTGATATCTGGATGGCCTACGAATGGAACTACCACAGAACAGCGCGCATAATCTTCTTGGGGCAACTTCTAAAGTGCTCAAAGGCCGCGCTAGAGGCCCCGGGTCTAGATGAGGTGGAAGAAAAGATGCTGGCTAATACGATCGCTGAGTGTACCTCAACGATCCAGTGGCTTGCAGACGAAATTCTATCGACCGTTCCCCAGACTTTCGGGGATGTTAATCACATGGGTCAAGCGCATAACATCACGGATGGCCCGCCTCGCTGCCGCGGAATCGGCGGGTACCTACTTCTCTGGCCGGTAAAAACGGTTAAAGGTCAAGCATGTGTGACAACACTGGAGCAGAAGGGACGCGCATGGGGAGTATTTGAACGGATTCGAGACTACTCTGGGATGAAAGCTACATTAGGTGATAAGAGCATCATATAACCCCGTCCACCGCCCCATCATCTCTTCAAGACTGTCTGCTCCAGCTCCGTCCCATCCGCCAACTTGACTTTCTCAGCACTAACCATGACGACCACGATGCGGCAGGTCTCATCGGTGCGATTAATCCACTGGTGATTGGCGCCGCCCTGAATAATGTACTCGCCAGCGCACACCGTCCTCTCATCGCCGTCGTCAACCCTGATAACAATCTCGCCCGTAAGCACGACGGCATAATCAATGCTCAGCGTCCGGTGCATCGGCACCGTAGCATTGCCAGGGATGTTAGTGATGCAGAATATGACGCCGCCGGGCGGGCACCGCGGTATCGTCGATGCGTACTCCCCCGTGGCCTCCTGGTTATTGACCGGCACCGCGCCGCGCATGTCGAACACGGCGAAGGACGAGGTCGCGGGCCCGAAGGGATAGAAGAGCGGCACTGAGCTATCGGCCCTGAAGATTGATGTCCCGTCTGCTGCGTGCGTTGTTGCGACGACTCGGGGATTTGAGTCTGCTGGGGGCATGGCTCTGGTAGGGGCAGCGGCGGCGGTGGGGGTGTTAGAAGACATCTTGAAAGCAAGTCGGGAGATGTCTGAGGTGTGATAAAAAGACTTAAAAAATGTTGAAGGCTTGTGTTTGCTAGTCTATTTCTAGTTCAATGTAGGAGTTCTGATGGTAGACGTTGGCTTGTGTTGTTGGGTCGCTATTGTTACTGAAGATGAATAAACATTATCTCGACGGCGACTTGGCCTCTTTTATATACATAGAACTTCATCTCTATCATGGACTTACGTCTCGTGTATCTTACCGCAACGAGGTAGGCTGTACGAGGCTCGCTAACGATGCTGACCGCCAACGATGCTGACGATGCTGCGGTCTGGCTCCTTCAACCCTGTCCAACCTCGCAGCGCTAACTGGATCTGGGTGTTTCGCGAGATCTGGCAGCGAATGTTTTCACCAACCAGTACCCTGCACAATACAGACGGGAGATGGCGTTAGATGGTAAGAAACAGCGGAACTCAGGATGATGCCCACTTAGACGGTTACGAAATCCAGTTAATTTTTCAAACTGTTATATTTATAGCAATATAATAATCTATACCACTGTGACGGTTGGGCTGATGCTCTGAGGGTTACTTAGCTTAAGAGTTCGAACGAGATGTCCTCACCGACAAGGGCCCAAGATACCAGCTCTCGTGTCTCTTTGTGAGAGGAAACATTCAGTTGTTCATCACGGCCAGATTTCACTTCGATAAATAGGTGCTACTGAAGTGATGTATCCGATACCTGAATTGAATGGCATGTTATTATTTGGGAAAAGATTGACATAGCTCGAGATTGTTACCTACTTCTGTAGAGAAGCGCCCAAACAACATCTGGATTCTCTCGTAGCAAGCTCCCATGAGAATTGTTCCTATAATAACTAGGATGGTGTCGAACATAAGGGCTCGCTTTCTCCTAGGCTTTTGGCTGAGATCGCACCAAGGAAAACACCGAACACGGCACCAACATCATATGGAGTAATAGCCCCAGTCATTAGGGTACTAGGATGTCCCATGGCTTCGAGCCAATACTCAGATATGACCATGCCAGACATTACACTTTGGTTATAACTGATGAGGAGAATGCTGGGGAGCATACTAACTTTATGGCTATAATTAAAGGTGTGCCTTTAAGCCATGAAATACTAATTTTGTGTTCCACGTTAATTGATTTGAGAGGTGCTGGTTGCATATGTTCCGGCCCAACCGCGAGTTTTGCAGCTCGCGAATGGGCCGGCCAGTTCGCGAGCTGGCCGGCCCAACCGTAAGTATAAGTAGGAGTAATTAATCAATTGAACTATATAGTATTACCTACTGTGTCTGCTCTTGCCCGCTTCGTCCGTGGCCTCTCAACTAAAGCTATTTCTGTACGAGTAGCTAGACCCGATAAATTCCCACAGTCATGGTCATCATTATGACAGTGTACACTACACTCCTTTGCTTCCTTATAGCACTGGCACCGCTTTGTACTACACTGCCTTTTGCACTGACATGATATTCCAACCTGTGCACTTGTAGAAGCCTCCCTAGCTGCAAGCCCTAGTGTTACTTGCTTTGTAGAAGTAGCAATTTGGATATCAGACCATAGAGCTTGGTCTACCACTCCGAGTGATTTTGTAGGTATAAGGCGTTGTATAATACCTAAAGGTGTAAGAACCTGATATCTATGAGGGTAGGGCTCCTCTAGAATACGTGCAAATATCCTCTAATTATTAGTTGAGGTTCTATCCTCCTGAGGTACCTTAATAGAGACTATAGCTCCAACCTCAAAGTGCTGGATATCGTGCTTCTTAGTGTACTTGCGTACCATAGAAACCCTTGCTCTTTAAGTAGCTGCTATAGCTCTCTTAATTACAGGGTCGGGTATAGCCTGAAGCTTAGTCCTAGGCTGAGCTAGCACTCGAGCCCAGGTCCCACGCCAGAGCTCGGGCTCAGGCCTAGGCTCAGGCTTAAGCTTAGAGCTAGAGCTAGGCTCAGAATTGAACTCTCGCTCTAGCTCTAGTTCAATTCTAAGCTCTGGCGCTCGATGGAGCTAGGCTCGAGCTCCAAGCTGGGAACTAAGCCTTGTGTGCTCAAGCTCGATTCTGGGCTCAGGCACTGCTTGGAATTAGGCCTGAGCTCGAACCTGAGCTCGAGTAGGAGCTGGTTGCCAGAGCTTAGAATTGAGCTCTGGCTCAGAGTGGGAGCTCTCAATTCGGAGCTCAATTTCGAGCTCAGAATTAAGCTTAGAGCCAGAGCTGGGCTCGGAATTGAACCCAGGCAGCTGGCGGAGCTGTGGGTAGATTTGAGCTTCAGGCTCAAGCTGGCTCTCAAAAATCGGTCCCATAGTAGGGTCCTCCTGCTCAACTCCAATTGAGAGATCCTTCCGAGCCTGGCTATTAAGCCAATTAGTATAAGAGTTCCGCTCTCGGAATAGAAGCTCGGCTGGTGCACACCCAATTGTAGAGTGGATTTGGGTGTTCATTGCGAGCGTAACCTCAAGTAGCGCATCTTTCCACTCTGTAGACCCATGATCCATTTTCCAAGCCCGTAGCTTGTTCTCTACTACTCCATTTGCCTGCTTAACTAGGCGTGACCGTGGTGCTCCATTTACTACTTGAATTCCATACTTGCGTAGTAGAATAAGTAGTGCACCCTTAAATTCCTTGCCGTTGTCTGCTTGCATAATCTTAGGAGGTAAGAAAGCTGTAATAAAGAGAGCAAAGCAGTCTGCAATCGGCTCTGCATGCTTGCTCTTTAGTAGATATAGCTGCGTATACTTTGAAAAGTGGTCCTTTATATGCAAAATTCACTTGTACTATCCTGATGGCTTGTGACGCATATCAATTAGGTTAATCTGAACCCATTCCCATGTTTAGCTACTTATAATAATGACTAGAGGCGCTTTTGTAGTAGTAGGTTGATTTAACGTGCAATTCTTACACCGTTTGAGTATAAACTCTATATCCTCACGCTTTATTCCGTAGTATTGTTGCTTAATAGTAGGCTATACTTTGTTACAGCCTACATATAGTAGCTTAAGGTGCTCTTCTACAATAATGTCAAACACCTCTGCTTTCTGTACTACACGTCGAGAGTGCTGGTTACTGCTCCGTTTATCACTCTGTTTATAAAGCTTATTATCAATAAGCTTAAAATCAGATAGTGTATGCTGTTTTAGATTGGCAGTCTCTCTGTTATATGGTGTAAAGGCAGCTGGATTCTGGAGTATAGTATGTATTTGGCTCCATTTTTCGTGTGAGAGTTGCTCTCGGTTACAGTAAGTAGAACTGCCTATATAGTCCTCAAAAGGGATGCTATGTTAGAGAGTATTATAAACGACAGCGGTTACTGGGCCTCACAGTCAGCTTGCAATTTTTGGACTACTGGAAGTAGTTTGCTAGCTCGGGGGTTACAATGGTATGGCCTTCAGAACTTTTCAGCTTGCTTGTACAATCGCTTCTAAAGCTGCAACCTCGCTATTTTTCTATGGCATCTTCCCAAAATCTCCCCCCGTCGGATAGCAATTACAGTCGGCGTCGTGAGCGAACAGATTGCTGGAACAAAGGAGCAGTTCCAAGGCTTAACGACAAACTACATCGACGCTTTACACCAACAGTTCTAATATGAGAATACGACCCGTACTACGGCCAATCTTTCCAATCTTTTCAATAGGCCAGTTCTGGCCTCAAACAAAAGCAAAGTCCTCACCTACATACGCACTCCCACCTTCTGCCTTCCACCAGATATTTGCAACCCCATCGTCATGGCAGGAGCCGGCAGCGGCATCGCATCTTAAAGAGCTTTTGTTCAAGAATGCGCTGGTCTCACCGCCGAAGGCTTCACCGTCAGGTCGATGCTACTATTCTTCGTCTGCCGGTCTGCATCCGAGGATTTCCTCTACGCGGGCGAGTGGGCAAATTGCGAGAGGGAGAATAAGTTTATCGACATTGATTGCGCGTTTTCTAGGAATGGCGGACGGAAGCTATATGTGTAGGATCGACTTCAAGATAGGGATGAGGACGTAAAGAGATTGGTTGTGGAGTAGGGCGTCGCATTCTATATTTGCGGTAGTACGAAGATGGCCAAAGATGTAAAAGAAGTCGTTGATAACCCGAGGAATTCCGAAGGGGACAAAGATAAAGCCGACTCGGTATGTAGATCATATGAAGAAGGAGGAGTCTTTTACAGGAGGATACGTAGACTTAAGATCCTATTACATTATAGTTAGCTTGTGCAAATAAAGTAATATTCCATTATTATTATGGCCTCTATAGCATAGGCCATGAAGATATAGATGATAAGCCTACTAAACCCCCAGCTAGGTTTAAATGGGAAGGCCAACTGATTTTGACTCGATAACTACTAGTGCTCCGATGGACATGTCTAACAGGAAAAGCTATACGAAACCACGATAGAGTGAAATAGTCCCAGGTCGTTCTTGAGCATCGCTGTGGTGCTACTACCATATTTAAGCAGCCCGGTTCCCAAAGAACACCTATATAACCATCCCTCTTGAAACTTCGGCTCTAGAATCGGGATGATGCTTGGACTGAAATGCCAGCCTACCGCGTTGTAGTCACTATTTCATTTATGAGGCTCTTTAATGCCTTATCTGCATCCTTATTCCAGATCTGCAACTCCGCGAGGCTAGACTCTAAGCCCTGATTCTCTAGCTTTGTCGAGAACTCTCTCACGAGATACCTGGGCGCGTCGACAAATGTAGCCGTCGAGTCGCAGAGGCCGCGAAATGCCCTATCCATCTTCTCTCTATGATGGAGTTCGAAAGCGCCCAGGAGGACTCTGTCGCAGTAGAGCAAGGCACCGGCGAGCCCAGAGGCACAGGCCGTGGCGTACGAGCTACCCGTCTTGTATAGACACGATTCCTTATCCGAGCTTCTGAACGGGATCCGCTTGCCGGGGAGGAGGAATTGAACACCCATTGGGTGCACCCATGGTAACCGAACGCCGTCGTTCGAGGCGGCCCCTATGCGGAAGCAATCCCCAAAGTTGCCAGGATATGTTGTCTCAGCACGATTTGGACCCTCGTCGCTAGCAGAGGCGAACATTAGGATATTTGCCTCTTGGGCCTTGGTGATGACCTCCTGCAATCGTTTGACCTCCTCACTGCCTGGATCGCGGTTCCCGATAGTCCAGCTCATGGAGATGATGTCGACACCGCAACCGATGGCCCACTTTACTGCCTGCCCGCGATGAATGTTAGTGAATGGAATATATAATGATTTATAAAGTACACAAATTAGACGCACCTTGATCGCTGACTCCGTCGTGAAACGGGAAGTGTCGCCCTCTCCTCGACGCTCTTCCATCCGCGCAATGTAGAGCTGGGGCCGCGGACAAATCTTGCAGATAAGAGATGCCATGAGTGTACCGTGCTGCCCCGAGGGAACGAAGTAGTCGTGGTAGTACTCGGTAGAGTTAGCATAAGGGTAGAATGATTTCCCTTTCACAACTTTGCCATGGACCTCAGGCCAGGTGGTGTCAACGCCATCGTCGATGATGGCGATCTTAACCGGGGTCGCATTTTTGTTGTTCTTTAAAGCCATCGAGAAGATCCCCATACTGTTGATCCAGGGGTTCACCCTATATCTCGTTAAATACGAGCAGATCCAAGTGATAAGATGGAAACTTACTCCAGGCCACCTTCGCTAGTGCTGAAGTCACGTAAGGCGCTGAATTCTTGATTGTCGAACGCCTCTGTAACGACTACCTTTCCTCCTTCTTGGGTCGCATCTTCTTTGAAAGCCTTTAGAGCTTGATAGTCTAGAGAGAATACGTTCATTAGCCCAGCTGAAGTAGTCATGGTACTAACCAGAGCCTCATTATACCTTGATCGTTATATTTAAGGACAGCTAGATTGGCATTCTCAGTATTGTCCTCGTCAACATCTTGGATCCCAAGGGCCATTTGTGTCTTGAATCGGTTGACATTTTGACGAAGCTCTTGTAGCTCATCGTAGCCCTAGAAATTTCTTGTCATTTGGGGCTTAAACAGCTACAATCCGTCAAACTCACCTTCTTGACAAAGAGGCTAATGGTTTGAAGCTAGATATAACCTGGCGTTAAAATTTTATTCAAAATACACTTACTGAGAATACTACTCGGTGTTGGTAGAACAAATACCTTTGGGAACTTTTCCTTATTGCTGAAACCCTCTTTGCTTGCCCATCCCATCATTACAGCATAGTTACCAGACCAATATAGGGATATTTCTTTTACTATAGTAGAAGATTTGGCGATGACTTCGCTGCATATGTCTACTTTCTTCCAAGTCCAAGACTCTACTTGGAACCCCTTTAGTGCTTCGCGAATGACGGAGTCTCTATGGCACTTGTCCCCATAATCAACAACGGTGATTTTGATGATTCGTTCGACACCGTTCGATCGTAGCCAGCTAAATATAGCTCTTAAATCTGTGTTTACTTGAGATGCTGAGCCATCAATTTGCATTCTCCTTACTAGTTAGATTGTTTCTGTTATAAGATAAGGACCAAGGTAGCTAGGAAAGTCTCTATCTAACCTATTTGTGTGGTGGGACGTATGCTTCGACGGCTCGACGAAGAGGTTGGGCAATGCCACATATTTTAAAACTGTCTCAAAGACAATGTGCTTAGAAAGTTTGTCAAGGAAGTCCTGGGATATCGATGCTCTTGGATAGCCGGCAAGGTCAAAATTGATATGGCGCTCTGTCCCTCATGTTAGCGACTTTATAACGACCTCGGGAACAGTTTGCTAACCATTACCTAATCGATAAAGAGCCTTCACAACGGCATCAGTTTCAACCAGGTTGCGGATACAATGTACTCGGATGTAGTTGGCGACAGGGTCCGCTACAATGACCTTTCGTAGTAGCACACGGCGTCTGTCTTCAATGTCCTTGATGTTAGATATGCCCGACCTTGTCCCCCGCAGAGTTTGGTCAGTCGCATCTTCTGCACTTCCTAACCCTTTTAGCGCATCTTGAACGTTAGGGTGAACCTCCAAGCTGTACTCTCGTAGCTGATAAGGGGTACGCTTGTCGCAGTTTTCTTGCTGGAGCATTTCCAGTCCTTGATCAGACGAGATTATTTCCTTTAGCAAATCTAGCCGGGCCTCCAAGCTGAAATGATGACCCCTTTCCTCACCCCCCTGGTCATCGGTCGACTGTCGATTAGCCACAGTAGGATCTCTGAGCTGGGTCTCTAAAACTTCTTTAAGGCGTGGTAAATCTATCTCTTCCTCTACCAATTCCGTTAGTAGGTGAAGAAGGTTGTTTTTTTCTCCATCTAGTTCGGTAATAAGGTCATATTTCCAGCCTATCTCCATCAGTTCTGGTATGAACTTAGAGTTTTCCATAATTGCTATATGGAGACATGTGCCGGAAGTGCCTGATTTCTTCGTTACAATGGGTTGCATGTCGCCTATCTCAAGAATAGCCTGAATAAAAAAGTCTCTATCTTCTTGGAGCAGAGCGAGTATAAATGTATTCTGCTTTGAGGTGTTTGTTGCTTCGAGCCATTCAGGCCTAATCGCTTTGATCCACCCAAGGAATCCCTTAACCTTTTCATAGGTCCATGAATTTACCCCACACCAGATATGGTATTTCTCAAGGAACCTGATAATAAGACGCTTCTCTTTGCGCTCGACTAGAAACTCTATGAATTCACTGAAGTAGGTGGTGGGATCTGCCTGAGGGTCATCGAAGGGAAAGACATTAGCTTCCTCTATAAAATCTTCCACGGCGTCATTCGCAAAGTATTTCGCAGCCGAGCGCGCGTTTAGCTTGCAACGCTTTGGTTTGTCTGAATCCTGCCTTTGTGGTTCTCTCGTAGGCCTCTCATCACCGCTACCTTCCTTAACTGATTCGTTTGTCAGAACGTCTCCTGTCTGACGCGCCATAGCTGCAAATTGTTAAATGAAAAGGGCCTATGTAGGTCTAATCAAAATACCCATAAATTGTTCTTTTGGTGAAAACGGGGGTGAGGCAGAAGCCAATCCGCTATTAACCAATGAAATATGGAGGAAACAGACGCAAATCTATAGGAGCCGCAATTTTTCGATATCGTTCATCGACACCAATCATCACGCTACGCTTCAGAATGGCATTTAAACGAAAGAGTATGGTGCCTAAATCATCCTGGTAAGCCACCCCGAAAAGTCGTCTTTCCTCGTCTAACAATGCCCCTTTCGCCTTTCCTCGTCTAATAATGCCCCTTTAATCCACGTAATCCTTCCCATGTATAGTACATACAAGCACAGTTGTAATAAGAAAAACCGTGCCACCTTAGTTATTAATAGTAATGCCATGCAAGCTGGGCCATTAGGAAATGGGCAACTAATCGATAATGAATCAGTCACGCCTGACAAAGCGAGGTTCCCTCGCCACTAGTACTATGTGTCTCCAAGAAAATCACTAGTGAGGTGCATCTGTGATCGCCTCTAATTCACAAATTTACTCAGGCTCCAGCAAGCCTCTTACGGTTATCATACGATTTATCTTAGAGCAACGATCTCAGGACATCAAAATTTGCATCTACATTTTAGCCGGGTCTCTAGTATTTCGTCTATTGCCAAGATGGAAGATATTGGGCAAGACATTGACATTGTGCTCCTCCCCGAAGGAGACGAGAAGAGCAATGCCGAACTTCACGGCAAGCACCCAGAGTTTCGACGAGCTGCGGAGCAAACCAACTATGGTGATCGTCTCTTTACTAGAGCAAATGTGATTGGGGTTACCCACGGCACCCTTTCTGGAACAGATCCGGCAACGCTGCTCATTCTCGAGTTCCGATTTATTAGCATGCAGAAGGGCAGGAGGTTTACCAGCTGCACCATCACAGCTAAGTTTGAGGACTCGGACGGTGATGCTGAACTCTGTCCCGAGGTCTGGGATGTTGTGCCAGACGGTGTCTACGCCTTGCACAAAACCGAGACGAGGAGAACAGTTAAGATTAGTGCTACCGGGAGTCTCCAGGGAACATTCTCAACTAGTATGGGGCCTAGCATTGGTATCTCGTGGGAGAGGAAGAAAAGCGATAAGGTAGAGGACTGGACACAGCTGACCGGCTCGCGCTACCAAATGGGCAGCGAAGAGCGGGACGATGCAGTGATTTGGTCCATGCAGGAGAATGGCGCAACTAAGAACGGCATCCCGACTTTTATGCGGGCGGCAATCCTAGTGCGGCGCTCGGCGAATGTGCCATTCAAGCTCACCATCGAGGTTAAAGCCAAAGTCGACTTTAGTGTCTCGCAGAAGGTCGCGGATTTGAAAAGGCTATTCGGGAAGCCAACGGTGGTGCGCGTTCCTCCACGGCCTGTTGGCATTAACACTGCCGTCGACCCCGAGGTGGACCTAACAAGGTTGGACGATTTAGACATTGCGCAATTTGCTGATGTGGCACTTATCAGTGATGTAAGTGTGGGCTGAAAGCGCCCGAATTAGCAGGGTAGTGGCGTCTCTACTCTCCAATACAATCGTTTATATAATGCACACCAAATTAAGTCCCAGCAGCCTCGTCTGAATCTAGCTGGGTGCAGGATGCTTTGAACGAATGCCCCCCTGTTACGAATGATATGCACTGATTCAACAAGGCTGTACCTAGTGTGCCCAACTGATTTTTGCGTGCCCGATACGACGTCGGTCCTTGCCAATGATGCGAACTCACGTCAGCTAGGAAATCGCGTCGAAGAAGGCTGCTGCGTCGGTTACGGATAGTATTGATCGTGGCGTTGGGGATATTTGCTACAACCTGTAGCCTTACATCTTTATCTTCTGGATAGCTCGAAAACTAGCTTAATTCAAGCCTTGCGAAGAATATATTAGATGCTTCGTGGTGAATGTACCTATCAAGCTTGCTTGGGTGTTCATTTCCCATGATTGCATTATTGCATCAAACGCTGACGTTTTAGCTTCACACCCTAGCTCACGGATGGCTGCATCGAGAATCGCGCACTAAATCACAAATTTTACACCCCCTCTAGTCCCATCAAGAGTTTAACAACTAGCTGCACGCAATTACTTCAATATTAGATAAGAAAGGGGTTACCCGACTGTGAAGGGGTATGACGGATCCATTCCAGTAAGGGAGACCGAAAACAGTGCGAATCGAACTAACAGAGCGCAACAGACTTGTGGTGATACATGGCGTCACGGATCCAGCGCCGGTGTTAGAGAAATTAAGCCAAATTCAGACTTTCTTTTCAGCAGCGTTCCCTAGCACGAGCGTCATCGAGTTCCAATTTCCAAAGATTCCCTTCAACCAGTCGTCCACTTCGACGGACATAAAGCAACAAGCTAGGCTCGTTAATGAAGAACTTCTTGGAAAATTAAGCCAAGAAGATAATGAAAATGTCTGTATAAGGCTCTGCCTAACGTCCCCAATTCCCTAATATTAGAAATTGACTAGAGCAAGGGGTTTCGTTCTAAAACATTACCAGTCTACCCCCTTATATTTATGGGGCATGACTTAGGGGGTTGCCTCATCAAAGAGGTATGCCCATCGAAAGTGCTTTTATATAGTTGTTGCTAAAATATGAGACTAGATTCTGCTCTTAGCTACCAGGGAACCACAATTTCAGCCAACACGCCTTAGAGTTAAAGGCATTGTAAGACAGGACCACTTCATGCTCATAATCAAAAGATCTATAAGGCTAATCGATCCACGGCGTAGATATTTGTTGGAACGCCGCATAGAGGCGCCAATGTAACGTTCTGGGAGCATCATATCATCCACCTCCTACCACTTTCCAGGATTGCATGTGGGAGCCCGTCCCAATTACTTCAAACCCTGCCTCAACAGCTGTACGACAGCGCTGAAGACTTCACAGGAACATCATGGGACTTTGAAACTTTGAATTTATTTCAGCGGGGCAAAGGCCGAGGATATAGTCCGATGGATAACTATGGCATTGATGAGACATTCGCCAGCCTCGATTCGCAGAAGGCTAAGAGCATAGGATTGAACGGGTCTCATGCCCAGCTGTGGGAATTCAGGTTGGGGGACTCAAAAACAGAGATGGTTTGCAAGGAGTTATCTACCATGCTCAAGAGTGATAAGCTATGTAAGAACGTAGTCTCACGGTTATATTCGAGTATTACTAAACGATATAGCAGCTACCCAAACCTTTCTCCAGAGCTTCCTCGGCCGCCTTTCTCAACTGAGCCCTAAAACTTACCATTCAAGCACCGCAAGACCGGCTATCAATTCAGTCGACTGGATACTTGAAGATAAGTCGTACCTAGATTGGAAATCGGAGACAGGTGTGGGAATTCTTCATGTGTCCGGGCCGGCTGGGTCAGGCACAACCGTCCTCGCAACTCATATCCTCAAGCTGGCTCTTGAAGCACGTGGGTATCACCAAACGGCTATACTTAGCTACTGTTTTAACAAATACGATGACCAAGCCCGCACTCAGAGGAGTGCGTTTATTTCGTTTACTCGCCAGCTACTCTTAGCTCGCCCGGCACTATTAGGCCATGTTCAACCTTTATGCCACTTCATGCTTCAGCAGAAGCTTTTCAACAAGGATATATTATGGAGCCTTTTGAGCTCGCTTTTAGTTCATTGCACGGAGGGTGTCGTATACTGCATAGTCCACGCAATTCATGAGTGCGATGAGCCTCTAGACCAGGTCATTCAAAGTCTGAGCAAAATCGTGCAAGGATCTAGTGGCACTTTAAAAATCATCCTGACTAGTGACGATGTGTATGCATCAAACTACATGCAGCATTGTCCATGTCTTGATGGGACATGCCGAAGTATCATTTCAGGCAGCCGGAGAGACACATTGAGCGCCGTTATAACCCTAGCTAGGGAAAACGTAACGCGAGTTGCTAGAGACAACCCCCTGTGGGCTCAGTTTGAGGAGGACATTATCACTATGTTGTGTAAGCAGCCAGCGTCTCATATCTCAGCTATGCACAGATTAGCACTGTTAGAATCTTCTAGCGTCCGGTCTACGAGACACCATGTCGGGCGGAAGCTGGAAAAACTCCGCCACTTTAGCTTTGAACTGAGTAGAGGGTCGTTCAATACGAAGTACTACGGTGCTTGGGTGGGATCTGCCTTCCGCTGGGTACTGCATGCCATGCGGCCGCTCACAGTAGCCGAGCTTTCAGTTGCAGTGGCGTTCGAAGAATTTCGAAGTAAAAGACTCTCCCTTGAAAGTTACGATATCTACCAGTTGTCCCCGGAAAGGTTGCCTGACCTAGATAAGCTGTCCGAGTGGGTTCCTCAAGATATTGTAGGAGATCTAACAAGGAGGGCCGGACCATTAATCAAATTAGATGGGGACCGAGTCGTCCCTGTACACAAGAGCATTAGAGAACTTCTATATGATGCCGCTAACGATAACGAGAGGGTTTTAGACAGGCAGTATTCAATCTTCTCGACATGCCTAGAATATCTCAAATATGCTAGTTTAAGACACTCTGCTGACTCTTACAACCCCAACGAACAGGTCCAATACGCAAACGCCCTTCTTAACTATGCGGTGGCATACTGGCCTGACCATTACAAGTCAGTGTCTCTAGACTTCCAGAGCCATGCTAAAAAGCTAGTGGACGTTTTCCTCGGCGATGAAAGCTGCTTCAGTTTCTGGACTTGCCATTACAACAAGAGAAAGGACGCATTGCCGTTCGACCTTAAACTCTCTAATGGGCTTAGAGAACAAGTCATTTGCCGGTTTGGACTCCGTAAACAGCTCGAGGCACTTATGTATAGTGTAGTTGAAAATGACAACACGAGCGAGAACACCAACCAGCTCCAAATTGCTATTGACCAGGCTGCTGAATTTGGTCATCTAGAGCTGGTTCACATGTTACTTCGTGGTGGGACAACATCTAGGAGGGCCCTAAGTCTCGCTGCGAAAGGGGGCCACAAGGACGTTGTGTCTGCTCTTTTGAATGCAAATCCATCGTCGATAGTATGGGGAGATGAAGGAACTGGATACACGGCACTGCATTATGCAGTATGCAGTGGGGATCGTGCAACGGTTGAGATTTTAGTTAACATGGCTGATATTGCTCTCGATGCGCAAACATCGGATGGCTCTTCAGCACTTAATCTTGCATCAAGGACAGGACAGACTCTCATGGTCAGAATGCTCATTGACCGTGGCACCCATATAACTATTACAGAAAATGATGGATATGACGCCCTAAAACTGGCAGCCAGAGGTGGTTTTGATGAAATCGTTCACATCTTGCTAGACTATGGGGCGAATCCGCAGACGCCAGCTGCTGATGGGAACACTGCAATACATTTGGCAACGCAGTTCGGTCACCCTATTGTCCTCAATGACCTATTGCGAGAAGGTACAGACGTTAACTGCACAAACAAAAATGGCCTTACACCTTTGCACATTGCAGTTGCAGAAGGGTATGTAGACCTACTCAAGATGCTTCTAGATGCCCAACAGGCTAGAAGCGAGCCAATACCGCTTCATGTGGATTACGATAAAGAGGCGACTCATGAAACCCACCTACTTTTAATTTACAATTTTCCGATGCCTCCGTTGCAGAAAGCGGCGATGAATGGACGATCCGACGTTGTTGAGGTCTTGCTCGAGGATAAAGCAGGCCACAGGATGGAAGACTGCTGCCGCGCCATGTTTGTTGCAGCTAGCTATGGTCTAGTAGAAGTGACAAAAAAGCTCCTTGATCATGGCTCTGTTACAGAAGTCCGCGATGAGTATGGCAACACAATACTTCACCAGGCCGTTGAAGGTGGTGACACAAAAGTTCTTGAGATGCTCTTGATTAAGACGTCAGAGATGACCAATGTTAACACGCCAAATCAATCTGGTCAGACCGCTCTACATAAGGCGGCCGAGATGGGATCCCTAGCCATGGTGGAGAAGCTGCTTCAGAACGAAGCCGACGTTGACGCCTTGACGAGTGATGATGAAACCCCGCTTCATTTCGCGGCCCGCGATGGTCACCAGTTCGTAGTCGAAAGCCTACTAAAGCGGATGACGGACGTCGAGAAGAGGGATATAAATAACAAGACGCCTTTTACGCTTGCGGCTGAGCGAGGCCACATTGTTATTGTCAAAATACTACTCCGTTCAAAGAAAGGACTAAACCTTCCGTTCCATTCCCCAGACGTTCTGAAACAGCCTGATGTGCTGAAGGCTCTTCTAAATTGCAAGAATGGGTGGGACTGTAGTGAGGCCCATGAGGCAAATAGTGGGAAAACGCCGCTACACTTGGCCGTGGAGTTGGACTTGATTTATGCAGTGCAGCTGCTCTTCGAGGCTGGAGCGGACATCAATGCCAGGTGCGAAGGCAACCAAACACCGCTCTTCGTTGCAGCCATTACGAATAAAGTGAAAATTACCAGCCTTCTCTTAGCTTGTAGCGCAGAAGTTGACATTCCAGATGATACTGGTAGAACGCCATTATTTGCTGCTAGCGAGAGAGGCCATGCAGAGATAGTTAGGGCGCTTCTACTTAGCAACCGTAAGCCGGATGTAAACCACGTGGATAGAAGAGGCTGGGTTCCCCTTTATGCTGCAGCAGATGAAGAAGTTGAGATCACCAAGTTGCTGCTCGACGGGGGAGCGGACCCACGCCGCAAGACAGAGCCCTCGGGCATGACACCGTTCGCAAGGGCATGTTTCACCGACAAGCGACTCGAAGTTGTCCGTTACTACCTTCAAGACCACGCGAATAAAGACTTGCCAAATATACCAGATAGCGATGGACAGACAGCAGTGCATCGTTCTACTATTGGAGGCAGCCTACGTGTGATGAAAGAGCTTATCTGGCATAAGGCAGACCTTAATGTCCAGGGGAAAGACGGAAGGACGCCGCTCCATATCGCTATCACAATGTCGAGAATGTCGAGGATGTCTATGGCCAGAGTCCTACTTGATGGAAATATAGATATTTCTAAGCATAGTAGCCCCGATGGCACAGTACTCATGGCAGCCGCAGCGGCTGGGGCAGTTGAGATCGCAGAGCTCCTATACGAAAAGGGAGTCGACGTGAACGAGACTTGTGAACCGTACCATACCGCCCTAAATGCAGCCGCAAACTGTGGCCACCTTAACATGGTTAAGTGGCTTCTTCATCACGATGCAAAATCGAACCTCGCAGGCGGAAAATACGGCAACCCAATCTCAGCAGCGTTAGGGGGTCTGTATGATACAGTAGCCATTGTTCGTCAATTAGTGGAAGTGGGGAATGCCGACATCAACTACATTACAGAGATCGGGGACTCAGTGCTCCGCATTGCAGTGCGGCAGGGGTTAACGGATGTTGTAAAGTTTATAGTGCAACACGGAGCGAGATCAGATGATGATCAGGCTAGACAGCCTCTCATCCTTGAAGCTGTCCAGTCGGGCCAGGTCTCTATGGTTAAAGCACTTCTTCAAAACCATGAGCACCTCAAGGTCAAAGATGCGTTTGGCCGACAGCTCCTTTCGGTCGCCATTGAGTCGAGCCGTGATAATATCGCTGAATACCTCCTCGGTCTTCCTAGCGACATCGATATCGGACTTAATAACAGCGATCACGCCGGTCGAACACCGCTCATCCTCTGTCTGTTAAAGAGGAGTGCAACCTTGTCAAAGTTGCTTTCCAGGCAGCCTGATATCGACGCTACAGACTGCGAGAAGAAGACGGCACTGGCGTACGCCTGCATCCTCGACCTCAAGTCGTCGGTGAGCAGCCTCCTAGAGGCCGGCGCAAACCCCTCCGTACGAGATTGCCGAGACAGGAGCCCGCTGTACTGGGCGTGCCGCTGCTCCTCGATAGAGATAGTCGAGGATGTCCTTGGAGCTCTCAAGAAATCCAACGCAGACTACCCCGGCGAGTGTGCGGCGGCCATCCCGGCCTCCGTTGCGAGCGATAGGCGTTCCTTTCTACAGAAACTGCTCACTGAAATCTTGCTAGTGAAAATTTACAAAGCCCTAAAGGCTCTGTTGGAAGCCAGGCCCAAATACCGTCCGGCCGACGAGGCGAGTACCGGTCATCCCTCCCTAGAGATTATGTCGGAGGGGGGACCGCCAGGGATACTCCAGCAGGACCTAGAAGCTCTGAGGGAATCTGTGGCTGATCACCGTCCAGCTGCCATCGCGATCTACAGGCGTTTCCTCCGCAAGGAAGGACCGTTTGCTAAGTCGCACATTGGGGTCGACGGCTGGACACCCTGGTACACGGCGGAGCGGTATGGCTCTGAGCCCATGATGATTATGCTTCGTACGGCTGGTTTTGGCGAAGAAATTCCCCCCGAGCAGTCAGAACCCGAGCTCGACAACCCTGCGCGCGATGGGCCTACGGGTGGCGCTTCAAGCCGTCCGGAAGGGGTGGTGGGCTCTAAAACAAAGGAAGTCGCCGCTAAGGCCAAGCAGTTGCGTTCATATCATCTCCCATCATCATGGTCCGCTGTCGATAAAACACCATGCCTTATAATCGATGGTAAAACGACAGTCACGGTCGGAGGTGCGTATGGCCCCGTGCCTTGTTATTTGACAAATTATGTATTTAGGGCCCCGTTGAGCACCTTACTGACTCTTGTAACAGACGGGCCTTTAACCCCCGGAGACGAGTGGCCGCTCGAGTCCCAAGCTACAGTCCGAGCAGACTTCCCCATGTCCCCCATCAAAGAGCTCAACAATATTTACTACTTCGAAGTAACGATTGAAAAGAACGAGAAACCAGGGTACGTCACGCAAGTCTGATATATCTCCCCTACCCTAAGATCCCTTGAGAACACCAGATCTCCCCCCCCCCCCCCCCCCCCCCCCCCCCCGCCGCCCCCCCACCCCCCCCCCCCGCCACCCCCCCCGCCCCCCCCCCCCGGTCCCCCCCCCCCCCCCCCTTAAAAGGCATTATTCTAACACCATCATCCCTAGGCACTGGTGCATAGGCTTCTGCGAAGAAGTCACGCGCCTCAACCTCGCCCTCGGCTGGGGCGAGCGCTCCTGGGCCTGGCACGGCGACGACGGCCTCCTCTTCGACGAGGACAAGGACGCCGAGCTGCACGGCTTCAGTGACGCCTACGGCGCGTCCGACACCATCGGGTGCGGCGTCGATTTCGACAACGAGTCTGCGTTCTACACCAGGAACGGGAGGGTCATCGGTTCGTGCTTTTCACGACGTCAGCATGATAAATGATGTGGTGGCTAACTAGGTCGGTAGGAAAGGCGTTCTCGGGTATCAGGGGGAAGTTGTATCCGGCTGTCAGCGCGAAGCAGTCGATGAGGGGGGCGAAGCTGTCTACGAAGTTCTGGACGGGCAGCAAGGACGACTTCGTCTTTAAGGGGTTTGGGGATCCGGCGACGGGAGTCCAGCCGGGGAAAGTAGATAGGGGAGTCGAGCTGGAAGACAACGATGTGCATGTACTAGGCGAAGATGGTCGGGTGGGGTTTGATATGGAGTTACTGGACGAGGAGGATGGTTCGGACGCGGAGGTCCGGTAGGTTAAGGTCGCTGCTAGGGGGAGAGAGTAGTTGCAAGATCGCTATAAGAAGCATTAGCGTTATTTTGATGTTCTTTCCGATAGGATAGGGAGAAGAGGTATGTTGCTACTAGGAGCTTGGTAACGGAGTCGAATCGTTATTTGATTACTTTTCTTATAAAGTTTTTAAGGTTAGGGGTTCTTATTCTAAACTTTAATAAGGTTAGAGAAATATAAGAGATATGCTTTCCAAAGGTTCTAGATGGCAGTACAGCTAATGGATTGCCATTGACGCCTAGCAATACAATAAGATCGATATAACACATACGGGAGTGGATGCAGGAAAAAGTCGAGGGTTAGAGAAACACCCCCCTAATAAGGTCTATGGAGAAAGCAATGGAGGTATCCAGTAGCAAGCTTGTGACAGTAATGACGGTGCTAAGACTTACCTCGAAAACCAAAACCTCAACCAGGAGACCATGACAAGAGGCTGGTGATTATGATGAGATTTCCTTATTATACTATAATAGAAATAGTAGGTTGGCCTCTAAGAGAGGCTACGGAGAATGATGAGATTTGAGTTTAGTGAGAATATCTAAGCTTAGAAACTAGCCCGTCTAGTCTCTCCAACCTACCTACTACCCAGCATAATCGTCACAGCATACACACATCACTTCCCCACCTCCCACGACATCCAACACCAACGCCAACACAAAAATTTCAACACAAAAAGACCAAAATCAAGATCAAGATCAAGATCCCCTCGATTCATCTATACGAGCATGCGTCTAACTCCGCGTGAACAGCTATCATCTCTTCATCTCATCTCATCTCATCTCACTTCATTTCATCTCATCACTCTCCCCATCGAGCGTTAGATATCTACACCCTCCCTTCTTCTTCCCCCTCAAATCCCCAACAAACCCAAACAAAAAATCCAGAAACAAGCATGGAAAAACTTTGAATCCAAAACCCAACCCAACCCAACCCATCCCATCCCAATCCCATCCAACTGAATCCCCTCCTAAAAAATGAAAATCCCAACCCATAAACCCGTAACCCATAAACCCGTAACCCATAAATCCATAATAAATTCAGGAAAACAAAAAACGCCAAAAAATCACAAATGACCACCCCAACCCAGCCTAACCCAACCCCCAATCCTCATAAAAAAAAAGCGTTAGCCCCCTCTCTTCTTCCACCCTCGCCCACAACCCCACAGCCCACAACCCCACAGCCCACCCACCTCACCATCATCCCCATCAGCAAATCTACCTAACATCCAACTGAAAAGGCTTAAACCGCCCCCCAACACACGCACACCTCGGACACCTCCTCCGCGCCCCCTGCCCCGCCATCAAAACATCAACACACATCTGACACAACCCGCACACACACTCCGTACACGCATAGCTCTCCCGCAGCAGACTAATTCCCTGACACGCCGCGCAGTAGATCTGCACATTCGCTCCGCCGCTCGGGTGCGGGTGGACGTTCACGTTATTCTGACGCATACCGTCGGGCAGGCGCGCCGAGGGGTCCAGGCCCGGGAGACGCGGACCCCCCCTGTCAAGACCACGATCGGAGGGCCCGTTGCTGGTCGCGCTGTCGGGACGGTGGAGGTGGTGGTGGTGGTCGGACGGGATGCGGTTGGGTCCGCGCTCGGGCGTGGGGATTGTCTCGACGCTCGGGAGGGCGGGGGGGGAGAAATTGTACGCGGGGGGCGTGAGGGCCTGCTGGAGGGGCGAGGCGGTGTAGGCCTGCATCTGCGCTGGCGGGAGGGAGGAGCGCGGTGCGCTGAGGGGGGAAGCTGGGAGCTGCGTTGCGTTAGCCTTCTACTCTCAATCCGTGATCTCTCCCCCAACTCGGGCAAGAATGGGGGAACGGGAAATAAACATACCGGCGTCCTATCCTCCCCAACATCACTCGTCGCGCTCGTCGCCGCATCCAACAAATCCTCCCACCGCTTCCCATACCCAAACCCCGACGGCTCGGCACTCATAGCCTTCCTCTCATAGCTCCCCCGCCTCATATGCCCCAGCCCCATCCCATCACGGCTCTTATGTCGCTTATGCGGCGGCTCGCGCGCGTGGCGCGACAGCGACTGCTTGCGCGGCCGGGCGTGGCCCTGTGGCGGGCGGATGGGGGGGAGGGTTGAGGAGCGGTTGGGGGGGGAGTGCGAGAGGAGGGCTGAGAGCCGGTCGTGCGGGCGCGGGAGGGGCGTGTAGGGGGAGGAGGTGGGGTGGTCGAGGCGCCGGAGGGGGGGGAGCTCGATGGAGGAGAGCATGCTGCGGGGGTGGAGCTCGGTGTCGGAGTGCCATTCCTGTGGGGGTGTTAGATGCTTGTGTTCTTGTATTGGGAGGGACTGGTAGGGAGAACAGGAGGGCGTACCATATCGGAATCCCATTCTGGCTCGACTTTATGGGAGTGTAGCTGCGCGAGCGCGGCTGCGGCGTTGGCAATGGGTGGCGCGGAGGTGTTGTACTCTTCGATATTGCGCGGTGTGCCAGGGCCACTGGAGGAAGCGTAGTGGTTGCGCTCGTGGGCGTGAGCTGTAGCTAGGTTAGCTTTGTGACGTAGGATTGAGAAGAGTCGGTGTGGCGGGATTGAGTGACGAACCTGTGGACGAGAGCGACTGCTGTTGCGGCTGCTGCGCGGGCGGTGGTCGCTCCGAGGGCGGGGTATTGATCATGAGCTGGAAGCTCTCCTCGGTCGCCGGCAGCTTCGAGATGTAGTGTTCCGGGTGCGCGCGACGGATATGCTCCTGCATCGAGCGATATCGTTTTTCCTGCAAAGCAAAGTATGTGTCAGCGAAGTGTTCTCGTCGCTAGAGCTACGGGGGAGCTTTATTTGGGAACCAAGGACGAAGACGACTCACCCCGAGACAGCGCTTGCGACAGCCCGAGCCATCGTGATTGCGCAGCGGACAGACGACCTCGTTGGTGGCGTCGGCGAGGGAGAAGGACGAGGTGAGGGCGGAGCGCTGGGGCGGCATGGTGGCGGCGGCGACGGCGAGGGTCCCCACCATGCGGAGCGATGGAGCTGGGGCGGAGCTGGGGAGCTGGCGGGAGTTGTGTACTCGTGGATATGGGATTGTGCGAGTTGTGCGCGGTGGTTGTGGTGGCGGCGATAGGGCGTGGATGGGGGTGCGCGATAAGAGGTGAAGCGAGGAGGGGGGAGCGAGGAAGGCGGGGGAGGAGCCGAAGGCGTGGGATTGAAGGTGGGAGAGGTGAGAAAAAGATGCGAGGTTGAAGAGTGAAAATGAAGCTTCTGGGATGGGTGGATGGATGGATGTAGGGTATGGGATGTGGGAGGGGAAGGTCGGGGCAGTTCCAGCTTGTGTGTGTTGTTTTCGGGGGAAAGAGGCAAAGCAAGCAAATCAGAGGGAGCAAGCTGGTAGCTGGTAACCAAACTAGTAAGCTCTTTGTGTGGCCGTGTGTCTGTGTGGTGGTAGTGGGTGGGAGGTGGGTGAGTGGGCGGTAGGGCGGAAGGTGAGTGAGAGGACGAGGAGCAAGATGGGGGCGGGGGGGAGAGGTAGGAAGGTGTGTGTGTGTGTGCGTGGGATGATGTAGAGGAGGAGGATGGAGGTACTCTATTAGAGGAAGTACTGGGGGGGGGGGGTAAGGTACACATATTAAACTATGAGAAGTACATTAGACTATTACAGGTATTACAGATATTACAGGTACTATTAGAGGTAGTTGACTCGAGCATCTTTTAGTAGAAAGTAGGGAAAGTAGGCGTGGGAGTCATGCAATTGGGCAGAAAGGGCAGATTGGGTACGACTAGTAGGGTAGAGGAAGGAGTAGTGTAAGTGTAGTATAGTAGTAAATGTAGTTAATGTAGTTAAATAGTAGTTTAGTGGTTTAGTAGTATAGAAAAAGTAGTACAGTATACTCAATTGAGAGCAAAAGATTGGTAGGAAGAGCAAAGAGAGCAGGCTGACTATACCTATAGAGACGGGTACTCGAGTCGTTCGAGTATTGGAGTATCGAGTATCGTCGAGTACTCGAGTAGAGTAACTCCTAGTGTGGTAGTCGGTGGGAGAGGTACCACATAGATGAACCACTTACAAGCACTCTGGTAGGAGTAAAACCGCGAACCAAAACAAGAACAAGAACAAGCAAGATCGTGGCAGGTAAGGGCAGGTAAGGGCGGCCCGTGAGTACATACGGTGGTAATCATAACAGAGGTAGCTTAAGGAAAGCTCGGCACGAAGATTCAGGTTAATGTGTGTGTGTGTTAACGTGTTAATGTGCTACTATTACTGTATCGGGGTGAGCGAGGATGATGTCTAAGACGCAAGGAAGGGCCGCCGTCGAGGTAACGTTAAGTCAGAAGACTCCCTCTATAAGGGCAAGAGGGCAAGAGGGGGAAAAAGGGTGCAGGGAAGGGTCTCTTCCCCGTCTTAGTTGTTAGTCCTGTTAGAGTACCATTTACTAGAAGGAGCAGCATTGTTTGGTAGAGACATCGTTGGTAGGGTACTACTATAGTCTAAGCAACTACTCCATATTCTAGTTGTCCTACTATCATAGATGAACACACGACACGAACACGTACGGTACTTGGATAAAGACTGCCGTGTCCTTCCTTCCTCAATAGCTGGCCCTGCCCCGTGTGGCTGTATCTCTCGTTAGAAGAGCTCTGTGTTATCGCAGCTGTGGATAAAGGATAAAGCTTACTCTGCAACTACTCGACTCGTAAGTACCGTACCGTACCCACAAACGTCCAATCCCACAGCATCATATACAGTACAGTACAGTATATTCCAAATTCCATGCCTCTCTCTACCCGCAACCTCCCCCTCCGTTTCACGATATAGCTCTCTGTTTGCAGCTCCCCGGTGTGTATGGTGCGTGTCGTGCAATCCCCGGTGTGCATCACGGGCAGATGTACATACCGTACCCAGTACCTCCCTCACAAAACAGAGAGCTCCCCAAGCTGCCCAAGCTCCGTCTTATCCACCCACCGATAGGCCAGCCACATGGGATAAAGCCGCCGATGATACCAGGAAGGGGAGGGGAGGGGTAGCTACGAAGTACCCCAAAAGTACGGAGAAACTCGACGGTCGGATGATGATACTCCCCCTCCCAGTTATAGCCAATCATAGCTCACCGATTATAGGGAAAGAGCGAGACAAGAGAAACAAAAGTACCGAATCGGAGGTACACGGTGTTTTTGTATACGTGCGAGTTATGTACCCCGAGAGGTCAGCTTCTGTAGCGCATGATGACGCTTGTGTTTGAGAATGGGGGGGACGAGGGAGGGATGGAGCTCGACTGGCTGGTATAGCTGGGAGGCTTAGCTGGCTGAGGCTGAGGCTGAGCTGTGAGATGGGGATAGCTGAGCTGTATGTAGTAGGGTGATGGGATTGACTGGATCCCCATCCTCGGGAATCAATCGTAGAGGTTATAATTATAGATATAAAAAAAATCTAAATATGACTACAATGGTTTATGACGACGTACTGGTTGGTGAGGATGGGATGGGATTGGGAGTGGTGAGAAAGCGCCCCGCTCGGTAAAACTCGGCAAGCGAGGTTACGCGAATGATCAAGCGGGAAAAACGAGGAAAAAAGACGAGAAAAAGATGCAGAAAGGGCAGAAAAAGGCGAAAAGAGAAAATAGGAAGGAGCGAACCACGAACCACAGACAGACGGCAAGAGCGACCCTTACCTCTTCGAGATAGCTTCGCGACGTGGATACAGAGACCATAGAAACTCGAGCTTCAATAAATACAAGGTAGAAAGAGGAAAAAAATGACAAAAAATTGGTAGCTTCTCTTTGATTGAGCGTGTCATCCTTAGTGCAGGGGCCATGCTAATCTTCTCTGTATCTTTGTAAGTTGACCAAAATGCCCGCAGGCGAAAGGTGGTGTGTTATTTGGGAAGATATGGGTGGTATCACTACTCAGGTAGAGCATCTAGGCACCAGGGAGCACCACCAGACAGGAGACATAATCCAAGGCAACAACATCATCTTTCTCCCACGGCCGTCACTCCCTCAAAATAGAAATATAACACATCCCATCCCCCCATCCATCCATCACATCCCATCCAACCCCCACGCCCGCCAACAAATAAACGGCCTATCACCAACACCCCTCTTCCTATTGTCCATATATCACAAAGTAACCCCGCCCGATCAAGTCATCCGGCACCTCACTCCCCGGATTAGACTGCACAACCTCCCCCCCCCCGATCAAGCTTTGGAAAGCTTCACCGCCTGTTTGAGTTGAGAGCTTGAGGAGCGAGCTCGATGGATGGTTGCACGTGATGTAAATTTCTTGGGTCACGTGGTAAGCGGGCTGGTGATCAGGTGGGGTGGGCGTTGTTCTCACCTTGAACTGTTGGTTGCTTGAATGAAAATCCCATTGTGAGAATAGGGAAGAAGGAAAGAGGATTAAAGCTGGTAACCCATCCCCTACACCCACCCGTCAGCCTCTCACTCTTCAACCACCACCAGAAATAAATCCAAGCTTGATTCAGTCAGATAAAAGGAGGATGGGAATATTCTCACCTCCAACTAACACCACCCCTCCCCCTCCCCCCCCCCAAACCCCTCCTCCTCACCCCATCCACCCCCCCACCCACCGCCCCGACACAACCACGCCCCTCCTCCCCCCCCTAACCAGGACCAGCCTGGATCTCAAACAGATCCCAAGCCTGCGCTTCCGCCCGGGGCGGGGGAAAGGGGCGGAGGAGGGGGGGAAGGCGGAGCAGGGGGTGGAGGAGGTGGGGAGGGGGGAGGGGGGGTGCTAGGGAGTTGGTGGTGGGCTGTGGCTGTTTGCATGGTGGTGTTGAGGGGGTTGTTTTGGTGGAGGTAGGTAGGTTTTTTATGTGAAGGGGGAGAGGTGGGGGGGAGGGGGGAGGAGGGGGGGTAGTTATATAGCGGGGGAGGGGGGGATCGTATGATATTATCTATGACGCGGGTTTGGTGGATTTGGTGGGCTTGGGTGTCGGTGTGTTATTGCTAACTTGTGCAACTCGTGTATTTTAAATTGTTGTTTGGTAGTATATGGGAGGAGGTGATGGGAGGATGGATTGAAATATTATGCTTTATATACCGAGGGGGCTACTGGTGGAATTGATGGGGGTGCGTAGGAATATGTTATACATATCGTAGTGAAGTTGTATTTCCTTCCCTCTTCGTTCCCTTTCCTGTAAAGTAGCTAACGTATTTTTTATTTGGATACTACAGTGAGCTCGAACTAGTCCTATCCGAAGCTGAGAAGGTAGGATGGTGTATGTTTCGTACAGTATGGTCACATAGGAAAATCGTACGTAGAGAGAACATGCCGAACAAGAGCGTGATATTACATCCATCACCCATCCCTGCCTCAGCCTCATAATTAACACCCCACAGCCCTACGATTAATATCCCAAACACCAACATATCCGTCTACCACACGCACAATACTACAGCTGGTAATAAATCCCCTACCCCCCCATCGTCAGCCAACCCCCCCCAAAGCACATCAAGAAAAGACCAAAACCTCTACTCACCTCCAACCAAACAACCCCTATCCCCCTCTGAAACTCCTTCGGCCCCACAACCACCCCATCCATAAATATAACCTGCCTCACCCCATCCAGCTCTCCCCGCTCATACATCCCAATCGCCGCTCGAATATTCCTATGCTGCTCCACCCTCCCGTAACTCGGGCTGGTGGGGTCGGGATGGGATTGTAGCGTGGATATGCGCGCTGGTATGTTGATGATGGGCGGTATGGGCATAGCGGGCGAGAAATGGGTTGGCGTTGCTGGTAAGGCGTTGGCGGGGTGGGGGGAGGCGTGGGGGTGGGTGGTAAGAGGGGGATGTGAGGGATGGAAGGGGGGAGGTGGGTGAATGGGTGGTAGGCTACGATTTTTTGCATGGTGTGTCTTTTGTGGGAGTCGGGGTTTTATTAAGGGGAGGGGGGAAGGAGCGGGGTGGGAGATCTGGGTGGGAGGGGGAAGGTTATATATGATAAGGCCTGGGGGGATCATACGATATATCATGTTACTTATTACGTCGATTTGGTAAATTCAGGCACGCACCTATATTATTATAAAGGAGAAGTATAACAAGAGCAAGTCAGCGGCGTTAGACTTTAAAATCTGCACGCTACAATAGTCGCAAGTCATTTCGTTACACCGCAAAATAGAACAGAAGATGAATAAGGCTTCTCACTTCGCACCATCGTCACACCGTCCCGTCAGACAATTCCTTCTCCATCGTAACCTCCCCATCCGTAGTTATCACCTCCGTATAGCTACCAAGTTTCCCTGTCTCGTATAACCGCATTGCAGCAAGGATATCAGTGCCATTTTCCTCCCGCCCATAAGGGGGGGGAAGGTCTGAGGGCTGAAGTAATAGATGGCAAGGGGGATCATACGACATTATTTATTTATCACGTGGATTTGGTAGGCTAGAGTCACCTTTATATTTATATTGTAGCCGTATAGTAAAGGAAAGCCGAAAAGTTATTACTGATGAACACCCCCCTACACATCTACAATTAGCCACTTTCATCCCCCCCCAAGTATAAACCACCACAAAGGAGAAGCACTAACCTCAATCCAACACCACCGCTCCGACCTAAACCCCCTCCTCTCCCCCACAACCTCCCCATCCACAATCCACACCACCCTCCGCCCATCCAGCTCCCCAGACTCATACATCTCAATCGCCTTCCGGATATTCACATGCTGCTCCACCACCCTCCAGTAGTCGCGGTGCGCAGGATCGAGGTACGTGCGCAGACGCGCGAGGATGGCTAGGACGGAGGCGATCTCCGGGACGGGCGTGGCGTGGGAGAGGGGGTTCTGGGATGCAGCTCCGGGGGGGGCGCTGCTGGGATGCAGGATGGGGGGGGGGGGGGGGGTTGGCGGGGCGAGGTAGGGTTGCGGGAGGGAGGGCCGGTGGTGGGCGCTGAGGTTATGTATTGTAGGGACGTTGAGGGGATGGATTGGCCCGACGATTTTGTGTACGATGAGGGGTGCTCGCATGGTGCGCGGTGCTGGTGGTTGGGGTGGTGAAGTTGGGTTTTTTGTTCGTCTGGGGAGTGGCTTATTGTGGAAGGGAAGGGGGAGAGAAGAGCGGGGGGAGGAGGTTATAGATAGGAAGGAGGGGTCATACGATATAGATACCATCGTACGGTACCCCTTTATGACGTAGATTTGGTAGATTTGGTTATTTTTATATTACAGCTAAGTAAGTATGGGAAAGGAAAGGGGAAAAGGTATTAGGATACTACACACCCACCGTCAGCACTTTCCCCCATAGCAAAGGTAAAAACTATCACAGAATGCATTTGGGGAGAACTAACCTCAACCCAACACCACCCCTTACTCCTACAAGCCTCCCTCCCACTTACAACCCTCTCCTCCATCATCACCACCTCCGTCCGCTCATTCAGCTCCCCAGACCGATACATCCCAATCGTCCTCCTGATATTAACATGATGTTCCACTTTCTGGTAGTCCTGGTGCGTGCGCAGCTGCGCGATTCTTATAGATTTAATATTTGGGTATACAGACCAGGCGTGAAAGTTAGGGGAGCGAGGGGGTGTTGGCGGGGCGAGGCGGTATTGATGGCGGTGGATAAGTGCGGATGTCCCGTGTTGTGGGTTCAAGGTTTGGCTTGCGGGGATGGGGATCGCGCCGTTTGTGTTCAAGGCCATCGTGGCCGGGAATGGGTGTGGGGGGGTGGCGTATGGGTAGAATAAATTAATTCATGGTGCTGCCGGGCCGGATGCTATGGTTGTGGCGCCTAAGCTTTATTTTTTCCGTCCGAAAAGTGGTTTACTGTGGGAGGGAAGGGAGCGAGAGGTGCCAGGGCTAGATCATACGATGGCGATAGTCATACGGTGGATAGTGAATGGAAGCTTGTGGTAGGTTTGGATGTCAGATTAAGGGGCCCTGGAGGATGCGGTGGTAGATGGATATATAGGTATATGGTAAATAGTTGCGCTTCGCTTGATAGAATGGAATCCCGCAGCATGATGCCTTGTTCGCTCTTTCCCCGAGAGCCCCTTTGCTCCTTCTTCATGAATCCGGTCTCTTCATCGGTCGCTCCTTCCCCTTCCGATGTCGTAGCCGTCTGCTCCTTCCACGTGCTTTGTCTTCGACTGCTCCTTCCTCCCCTTAATGACAAGCAGTCTCCCTCGTCGCCGACGTCGCACCCCCAAACGCCAAGTGTCCGACAAAAGCCCCAACACCAACCGCAATCATCACCTGTCCATTGTATGTCATGAACAGCAGCCTACTCCGTTAGTCTTCACGCATTTACTAATCCGCCTAACCCGCGGCGGAATGAACCAGAAAGGCCAAAAAGTAGGGGGGCAACTCACATAATCATAAACGCATAAAACGTCTGTACCGCATATAGGGCGCTCCTCGCCACCTTCGCGCGCCGCACCTCCCTCGATGTTGCTGCTTGCTGTCCTGGAAGCAGCGTCGTCGTCTCAGCAGGTTCCTCATCTCGAAGCGTTCAGCGCGGTCTCTCTCTCTGCGGATCGCAAACCAAGAAGAACACGGCCAACAGGAAGAATGGGAAAGGGATGGGGGCGACGTAACCACGTCGGGGGGTGGTGGGGGTGGGATATGGTAAATTGGACATACGAGGTAATTCCTCCCTCCGCTTCAACACCAGGGCGTCGTACCGCGCTGTTGTGGCGCGCAGTGCCTCGAAGGCTGCCACGAGAGCGACGATGGCGAGGAGGGAGAGGGTGAGTGTTATAGGGCCGGTGATGTGCCAGCTGCGGAAGATGATACAGAGGTCGCGCGTGGACCAGGTGAAGAGCATCTGGAGGGCAAGGGATTAGCTTGGTTACCTGTAGGGGAGTGGAGAGGATGGGGAAGGGGATGAGGGAGGGATGGGGGCGGATGAGGGACCTACGTTCATGTTGCAGCGTGCGGGGGAGGCGTCATGATCGCCATGGTCCATTGAGTGTGACATTTTTGCAATTTTCGGTCTCGCTGGCTGGTTTCGGGGTTTGGGACCTGATTCTGGGGTCTTGTCGTCGGAATGCCGGTGTAGATGTAGCTATATAGAGCGAGTCGACCTCCGAAACCTGGGTAGTTGGATTACCGCACAGCTAACAAACGAACAGCCGAGTATTCGAACAATCAATCAATCTCAGTACAAAGTATGCAAAATATCTTTTTCTTCTGAGCTGCTGAGCTGCGGTAGGATGCCTATTTGTATGTTTCCTCGCCGTCTCAGATGCAATAAACGCTATAATGTGCTCAAACGCCCGCTGTGACGAAGCTCCTGTCGTGACGCGATAATGGTACCCCTGCTCCGGCAAGGCTAGCGCTGGGGCGGGCTAGCGCGCTGTGGCCACCCGGACGTGGGGTGATCGGATCGGCGCGGGGCATATCGCCGGACCGGACGGATTGAGGTGATGAATCACCATGATTTTCCATTTCGACAACTACTTTTTACGAATTGAGGGTCTTACAAGAGGCTAGAAGCTGCAGTATATTCCACAGACATAAGCGCGAGCACGAATACCCAAGAAAAATTGTCTGAGACACGACAGACGCCATGATCCCAGGACCATTGAACCTGCCCAAGTGGTAAGTGGGATGCGCGCATGCGAGCCATCAGAGCACAGTGTGCTATCCAACTGGTGTCCAAATTGCACAGTGCAACATGCATCTCACGGAATAGCCCAGAACAGCAGAACAAAGCTAACCTCCCCAGGCTCGAGGAGAACTCGCACCTCCTCCAACCTCCCGTGAACAACTACTGCGTCTACGATGAGGACGTGACTGTCATGGTAACCCCTCTCCCCCCACCTCCGCCACCTCCACTCACTCTAGCTCCTGCTAACCTCCCTCCCCACCAGATCGTCGGCGGTCCCAATGCCCGCACAGACTACCACATCAACACCACCCCCGAATGGTTCTACCAATACCGCGGCACCCTCCTCCTCAAAATCATCGACGGCATCATCCCCCGCACTCTCGCTGTCACCGAAGGCTCCATGTTCCTTCTCCCCCCCAACGTCCCTCACAATCCCATCCGCTTCGCCAACACCGTGGGAATAGTAATCGAGCAGCGCCGCCCGGAGGGAAGCGTGGATAAGATGCGCTGGTACTGCCCGAGCATCAAGTGTAGCGAGGTAGTGCATGAGGCGGAGTTCCATTGCGAGAATCTAGGGACCCAGATTAAGGAGCAGGTGCAGGCGTATGCGGGGGAAAAGGGGGGGAGGAACTGTGCTGCTTGCGGGACGTTTGCGCCGGCGAGGCCGGCAGAGGGAGAGATTGCGGATCCAAATTTAGCAGGGAAGGGGGAATAGGGTGGGGGGTGCATATACTGTTTATGTGTTAAGGGGTGGGATAGAGGGCGGTGCGCCCGTTCTTAAGCCTCCTGTTGGGGGTGGGCTTGGGCGCCGCCATGGAAATATGTTAGTTAGGTGTTGTGGGTTGCCGAAGGAGCGTGGTTTGGCCGTTGGCATGTCTGCCGGACAAGATGCAACCGTTCTCTATAGATCTGATCAGTTTGAGTCGCCGATTGGAGAAATTGAGACTGATTGTAGGGGAGAGAGCGATTATAGTCTAGTTTTATCTTTATTATCCCTGTTAAACTAGCTACACTAATCCCTAAGAAGCAGATACATAAATAGGATCAATAGGAAGATAAATCACATACCCGTAGGAAGAAGATAATACATATACCGCGCTATGAGAAAATTAATCACATACTACCATGGACTTTAAAAGAACTAGGGGCCGTGTCTGTGTTAACATATATATTCATCCCCCCCCCCTGTAGAATGACTGGTACGTGCACGGCGAGGCTATGGAGATAGTAGGATTTTCTGGGAGAACGATGCCTTGGTTGAGGTACCCCGCATCCTGCCACCTCACACTTCGTCGCCCATGAGTGCGATCCATCGCGGCAATGGAAGCCCTAGGAGCAGCGGCTGCAGCCGAGCAGCTTCTTACAGAAGCCTTCAAGCTAGTACAGCTCATTAGGACTATCCGCGACAAATATCAGGGCGCTCCAAAAGAGATTGAGACTTGGCGACAGGAGATTGAGGACTTCTCGGCGCTTATCAAGCATATCGAGGCATTGCCTACTCTCGACGGCTACGGAATCCACGCTACCATCGAAAACTGTAGAACTACCTGCCATGACCTTATAGGTATTTTCAGCGGCCTTGATTTCGCTGCTAGTGATGCGCGGCTACACAAGACTTGGATGGCCATTAAAGGCATAGACCAGGAACCAGTAGTGAAAAAGCATTTTGAGGAGCTACAACGCCTTAAGGGGACGCTGCTAATTAAGATCAATGTCTCTCAATTGTACGGATGATATTCACACTGAACCTAGTTCTACGACTAACAGTCACCTAGCACGCAAGGGTATCAAACGGCTCAAGACGTCCAATTCATCAAAGCAGCGGTTCAGTCTGGAACTGAAGAAGATCAATGTCTAAAGAGTCTCTTCATCACCAATCCACCCGATCATCGAGATGCAATCATTACTGCAAAGGGCGTCAGGGTCGATGGCACGTGTGAGTGGATCACATCTACCGACGAGTATAAGGCTTGGATCACATCTCCTCCGAGTCTTCTTTGGCTATCAGGAGGGCCAGGAAAAGGAAAGACATTTATTTCTATCTTCCTTACCAAGCACCTATTAGAGTCTGCAAATGTTATATATTTCTTTTGCGACAATAAAGACGTATCTCGGAACACGCCTGTTGCAATCCTCCGCGGCCTACTATATCAACTTATCAACCAATATCCTCGACTTTTACACCACGTATTTACTCCATGGAAAGTACAGCAGGATGCTTTATTCAATAGCAACTCCTTTGAAAGTCTTTGGAGGATATTCCAGACAATGCTAGAGGAACTTGGAACAGATTTGATCTGCGTCCTTGACGGACTAGATGAATGTGCTGATGATTCTCTTACGGGTCTACTTCAGAAGATTAAGATGCTTTTTACAGAGAGCCTAGAAAGACATAAACTAAGACTCATCATTATTAGTCGGAGACACCCAGAATGTCTCGAGAGGATACTCGGCTCATTCGCACGGATTGACCTGGATTCCGACCAAGTCAACAATAAACCTGACATTAATTCTTACATCACATCTCGAGTTGCGCAGCTCGCCGAGCGAAAAGGGATATCTGCGGGTCTTGTTGGGCACATCGAGGAGATATTTCGAGAGAAATCGGAAGACACATTCCTCTGGGTCAGCTTCATGGCCGATGACCTTGAGAAGCAGACAGTATCTAGTATTGAGATGGCATTACGAACCCTCCCCAAGGGGCTTGATGAGATTTATGAGCGAATATTGCTGAGTATAAAGCCAGACAACACTGCCATCATCGCAACCATGCTACAATGGATTACACTAGCTCTGAGACCATTGACAGTGCCTGAGCTAGCTGAAGCAATGAGAATTCATGCATCCGGTCATCTTTCAAAAGAAGAGCTCTGTCTAAGCTACATTGATTCTTGTGGTCACTTACTTCAGATTTCTGGCCTGAGCGATGCCGATAAACCGTTTAAAAATTCCAAAGTAACCTTTGTCCACCAAAGCGTCAAAGACTTCCTTCTTTTTGGACTAGCTGAGAACCACACGACGTCGGCTTTCCAAGTGAATATAATACAGGGGAATCTTAACATCGCCTGTCAATTGCTATCTTCTATGCAGAATGAATGGCTAGAATGTGCTAAAGATACACGTTTATTCTACGAGGTCGATGCACCTCCCCTTTCCATATATGCAGTATCGTGTTGGGACCTTCACCTGCGACGACTAAAAGACGAGAGCCTCTGGCAATTAATGGATAGGAACAAGCTTTTCTTTTTGGATTCGTCAGCTGTTAGAGACGTGTGGCGCTGTCTGCTAATCTCCAGGAAAGATAAGTTAGATTTGCTTCAATTTGCCTGCGAAATTGGACTTCTATCTTTGGCAAAGAAGCTACTGAAACGAAAGAAAAAAACCTCGCCCTTCACCTTCCAACGATATATCAACCGCCTGAGCTCCGGCCAGTCGGTGTTGTGTGCTGCAATTGATGGAGGAAATATTGAGCTAATCCGGCTACTTTTAAACTACAAGGCGGACATTGGAAGGCCATGCATAGATAAGAATGAATCCGAACCTACGCAAGGCCAAAGTGCCTTGCAGTACGCTACAGGACGGGGTCAGTTAGAGATTTTCCAGCTCTTCGCGGAGGAAAAAAATGGCCAACGCTTGATCGATGAAGACATTAGGGCTGGTAAAAGAGGTGTGAAACGTGACTCGTTACTGCACTTAGCTGCGGGCTCTGGGAACTCGAAGTTGTGCAGTTTCCTCCTAGAGCGATATCAATACGATATCGAAGAATTGGGGTCTTGGGGGCAAGCTCCGATTTGCAATGCAATCTGTGGACGCCATACTGGCCTTGCTCAAATATTCATTGATCAGTGGGGTGCTAACATTGCCGCTGCACACAATATCCTCGAAGCGGTAGCTGAGTCCCGAAAATTCTCCTCTGCAGACCGGAGTGGGGAGGTGTTAGAGTTTGTCATCTCAGAGTGGAAGATTGATATTAACACTAGAGATGAGTTTGGGCAGACGATTCTTCATTTTGTATTCAGAAGAATGGCGGCGGAGTGGTATTGGCCGCTGCCGTGCTACAACCTCGCAGCCCGTTGTCTGGAGCTTGGTGCGGACCCATCTCTGCGTTCCATAGACGGAGATGCCCCTTTTCATTTCTATGAATGGTTCACATACGAGACCATCTCGCCATTTAGGCCTATCGTTTTGCTCCTACGTGACGGCCGACTAGGCGTTAACGATGAAGGCTATGGTGGAAGCACGTTGCTCCTTAAATTCATACATGACGCCTTTGGCCGCGTTTTGTTTGCAAAGGATGACATCTTCGATGGACTCACTTCGCTTCTCGATGTTGGCGCGGACAGAACGTTGGCGAATTCGAATGGGATAACCGCTCTCCAACTAGCAAAGAAGCTGGGAGGCAATTATCATCGGAAGGAAAGAGAACTTATGAAAACCCTTGCGGATATTATTGATGTACTAGAGAACTACGCCACGGTTTCAAACCTACCTCAGAGGCTAGATCCGCTAGATTGGCCCATTGATATTTCATGGGATGCTGAGTTTCAATACTAGGCGCTTATTAAAACGATAGTTAAATATCATACTTTGTAATGGTCACCCAAGGCAGCGCGGACGGGATGCCCAATTGTCTCGAGTCTATACTCCCCCAGCCTGTCATCCACGAACAGCAAGACCTCGAGCCGGTTCTTCCATAGCGTCGACCCGGGATTCGAATGCGACGCCTCGTGCTTGGAAGATACGTCTGCGGATTTGAGGGCGGGGAATCCGACGGACCACCCTTCGAAGGTCATGGTTGTATGTAACACTTGCTATATTATGCTACCCTTGGTATTAATTGAAGCCCACAAAATAGACGCACACCTGTCGAAGAAGCCACGTAAATGAGCCAAGCAATCCCCTTCATCACTTAACTCCCACCACGACCACCTCTCACTTCCTCTCCCCCCTCTCATCTCCTGCCTTCTTGTTCTCCCAACCCCCCAACACTTCCTCAATAACCGCCCACCCACAAAGAATCTTCGTCCCCACCCTCATGGCTCCCCGCTGAAATACTACCCACCCCCCCTCTTCCAGATCCTTCGCCAATTGCCTCTTCTCCCTATTCTCTCGCATGCCAGTTATAAACTTCACTATGGCTTCCTTCTCTCCTGGCCCAGGCTCACCGGTGCCTTGGTTCGCATCCGTGGCGCGGATGGAGGCCACGTGGTGCGCACATGCGGCTGTGTATTCTTTTAGGGTAAGGTCACCTTGCCGTATGTGGCCATCGTCGAAGCGGGGGATGCTTAGGGGCGGAACGGTGACAGCTGGTGTTGAGGCTATAATTGTAGCTGAGGAGTCCATGTCCGGCGCTGGTGTCGCAGATACGGCTGTCTGTGGGAGTGGGGTTGACTTGGGTGTTCCTTGATCGGTCTGTGTGATCGGGGCGAGGTTTTTAGTGGCAGGTCCAGCCTCATTTACAGTTGACTCTGTTGGATTTTGCGAGGTGGATGTAGCGGTTCGCAGCTTCTTGCGGGGACGATTCGTGGCGCCTACAGGTTCTATTGTACTCAGTATTGTCCCCCCGAGCACCACGGGACAGAGAAAGACCCACGGGTATTATGTATCGCTTCTTCGAGGGCCTTGACCCGTTCAAGCATCTCATTATATCGCATCTGGACTGCTTCCATTCCATCACGTAAAAGCTGATTCTGTCCCCCTCGCTTCTTGTCAGCTTCCTTAAGGACACGGGTGAGTTCCTCCGCGTGGATTTGCTGAGCAGACTTGGCTTCATCTATTAGCGTCCGGATCTCGACTCTACGCTTCTCATCGGATTCGTGAAGGACACGGGCAACTTCCTGCGCGTGGGTGTGCTGAGCGGTCTTGACTTCATCTCTCAGCGTCTGCATTTCAGCTTCGCACTTCTCATCGACTGCCTTCACGCCACCGTCGAGGAGTTGCAGCCGCGCGGCGAGGGTTTTCTTAACCCCCTCCCTCAGCTGCTGCATCTCCTCTGCGAGCCCATTGCTGATGACCTCGATGCCCCCCAGTTTGTCGTGCAAGGCTCTATTTTCGCGTCGGAGTTGGTAGTTCGAAAGGATTAAGGCAGCCTTGTTCGGTTCTGGGAGTCCTGATGTCTCGCCCATCGTACCTGGGGGGGCGCTCTGAATTGCCCGATGGGTTTGGGGATATTTCATTTGGGCGTGTTGAAGTACGCGATGCAGCGCTGGTATTAACTGAGATAGCTTGGAATAAGAGACCTGAACGAGGGGAGGTGGGAGGTCTGGTGCTGAAGTTTAACTGGAGTGAGCTTGGAATAAATAGGTGAGGGAAAGGCCTCGTTAAAATGGAAGGAACGGGCACGACAGCATCAAGATACCCCAAGTCGACACAACCTACCAAGATATACATAATAAATTAAGACATTCACATCAACATGCTTCACTCGAAATAGTCTTGTTTTTTTATTGAATTTTTTCAATTGGTGTGAAGGAGGAAACCCTTCCATCATACGTAGCATAAAGGCGCCTCTCCCCAAAAAAGAAAAAGTCATGACTCTCATCACGTTTCATTCTTCGGAAAAATCCTCGCTCATTATCATCCATAGCAGCACACTCGAGCCTTCTATATTTTTTGCCCGCCTGCTCCCAGTTGTGCAAAGTTTCATAAAAACAACCAAACAGCAGAGACGTCGAGAACGATGATGGTTGGCGATCGCGAAGAAAAGGAGGGCCAAGCATACGCGATTCGAATGGCCCCCTTCTACCGTGCGCACTCATATTTTGAAAACAAAAAAGAAATAGCGATTCCACCTTTTGTTGAGATAGGCCCTTTTTGCCATGTCACAAAAGTAATCGCCCCCAGAACAAGTCCCACTTAGATGCATTTTCCTCACGGGCCGGGCGAACCAGCATCACCGCTCACTCTCACGGCCCTCCGCTAGGAGAGACTCCGACCTTCCCAAATACAGACACACTTCCAATCTCGAGACTCGATATCAAAAGCAAACACTGAATTGGGCGTCGAATACGTGAATATACCGAATATTATGTGTAATATAGTTGGAGAAAGGCGCTTAGATGAGGTCGGCAACGTTCATTGGCATCTCCTCGATTTGAGTGCTGTAGAACTGCTCAATCTCTCTCATCATGCGGACATCATCAGCGGTGACGAAGTTGATGGCAACACCCTTACGTCCGAAACGTCCACCACGACCGATTCTGTGGATGTAGTTCTCACGGTTGGCGGGCAGATCGTAGTTGATGACCAGGGAAACTTGCTGGACATCGATACCACGGGCCAAAAGGTCGGTGGCGATCAGGACACGGGACGAACCGGAACGGAACTCCTTCATAATCAGGTCACGCTGACCCTGGTCCATGTCTCCGTGCATGGCAGAGACGGTGAAATCACGGGCAGTGAGCTTGTCGGTAAGCCAGTCGACCTTGCGGCGGGTGTTGCAGAAGATGACGGCCTGGGTGATGGTGACGGTCTCGTAGAGATCCGACAGGGTGTCGAGCTTCCAGTCCTCCTTCTCAACGGCGATGTAGAACTGCTTGATACCCTCAAGGGTAAGCTCGGCCTTCTTGACCAAGATACGGACGGGGTCGCGCATGAACTTGGTGGTGACCTCAAGGACGTCCTGGGGCATGGTGGCGGACAGGAGAACGACCTGGGTGGATTGAGGAAGGAGCTGGAAGATATCGTAGATCTGCTCGGTGAAACCGCGCGACAACATCTCATCGGCCTCATCAAGAACGAACATCTTCATGGAGTCGGTCTTGAGGAAACGGCGCTGGATCATGTCGTGGACACGACCGGGGGTACCGACAACGATTTGAGGACCCTCCTGGAGAGCCTTCATGTCATCACGGACGGAGGTACCACCGATACAGGCGTGGCACTCAATGTTCATGAAGTCACCGATGGCAACAACGACCTTCTGGATCTGCTGGGCCAACTCACGGGTTGGGGCAAGGATGAGGGCCTGGCACTGCTTGATGTTGGGGTCAAGCTTCTGGAGGACGGAGATGGAGAAGGTGGCGGTCTTTCCGGTACCGGACTGGGCCTGGGCAATCACATCGTGACCTGTTCTGTTGTTAGCCGCGTCGTGGCGAGAAAAAGATTTCGTGGTGAATCCTTACCCTTGATGACTGGCATGATGGCGCGCTGCTGGATAGCAGATGGGCGCTCGAAACCGTAGGCGTAGACTCCACGGAGGAGCTCGGCCTTGAGGTCCATCGTATCGAAAGAGTCGACGGTCTCATCGTAGTTGGACTCGATCTGTCCTGTTGGTCGTGTTGTCAGCCTCAGTTCAGCCTTCACAGATCATCGCGATCTGGTATCGCGCAAAGGGGGTATCTTACCCTCTGGGATCTCCTCGAGACCCTTATCAGTGGAAGCCATGTTTGCGGAAAAGGCTTGTGGAATTCTAGATTCAAGCTGAGCTTGAAATCTAGAAAGGCGAAGGTGTTGGTTGGAAAGGTGGGGGGTGTAAAAAGTCGGAGAGCGAGACTCTGCGACTTGTTCGTGAGGTTGTTGGGGTGAAAAAGCTAGATTCCAGAACTCTCAAAGACGAGAGTTGAAGGGATCTAGGGTAGGGTTGTTATTTCTGGAGTTGGGTTGTTTGTTTTGAAAGTGGTGAGTTGTGATGTGAACAAGCTGAAGTTACTTTAATATGAAGTTTTTTTGCCTCACCAGAAAAAGTGCGCCACTAGCACTAGGGACGGAGGCGATCGGGTTAAGCGAGCTAAGGAGTTCACTCCCCTGTTCTATGGCCAGACTACAACGAACTATAATTTACATTTGTGACTATGGGGGGCAAATATCAGAGTCATACTGTAATCTGTAAGGGCGGTTTGTATTTTAGATTCATGGTTGCGCGTTCATTTGTTTATTTGGTTCTTTTTGCCCATTCGCCGGCGGAGATATAAAATCCCATTAAAACTTTTTTATTTTGCGCCGGTCAGCACCTACCAACCGTACCAACTGAATTAAGCCGCTAGTCCAGGCCCCCATCCCCATCCCAAGGCCCCCCATAATTTTCCATGACGAATAGAAAAGTTACTATTCGGAGATCTAACCAACGACAAGTCTCACTTTCATGTTGTTGACAACATATATCAAGCGTATACTAATGACAGCTTACTGTCAATAACATTACAATGACATTATTTATGTGACTCCTTGCGTTCGATACATAAGAACAAGCTTCACAGCCGCGCCTGTCTGACTGAGCTGGAGCTGCATGTTATGACTGATAGTATGACTCTTGGTTACCAGCCACGTCCAAAGCTTGTCATCTATCGCGCTTGGCGGGTCAGCAGAGACGATCCAAACCCGCGCATCACTGCACACCATCGCAGCAGATGCAGCTCTCACGCCGCATCCCCCCAGACTCGAAAGGTTCCCTCTATCGCCACCGAGACCGCCCAACCCCTCCCACCCAGTAACGCCCCATCCCACCGCCAATACGCCAGATGATCCCACCCACAGCCTCGTCTACTTCCTCGCACCCGCCCGCGCCTTCTTCCCCTCCCTCTCCTCCATCTCACTATCGTCTCCCTCTCCCTTCCCGCGCTTCTTCTTCCCAGCCCGCGCCGTAGCGCTCGTAGGCGTCGCATTCCCACTCCCCTCCCTTCCAAAGCTCGCTGAAATGGGAGTTGGCGCCCCTGAAGGTGTAGTCTGTGTTGACAGTCCGCCGGGAGAATCCTATCGAGAAATGAACATTAGCAGTGTAGTTTCCCCAGGATATTCGGGAAGGTGTCCCGCAAGGGGATGGGGATGTGCGTCCATACCATGAAATCTGCCAGCCTGACGCTGCTTCGCGAAAACACCCGGTCGTTCTCGCTGACGCCCTGCTTCCTCCTCCCCACTGAATTGCTCGTTATGTTCTTGACATAGTTGTCAAACCCCGTCAACACATTCCCATGCGGCGTTTCCTCGAGGTACTCCCCCTCCTTCTTGTAGATCGTCTCGTCCAGCGCCATCTGCCCATCCGTTAGCTAAGGCTCACATACTCCCTCATCAACTGCCCTCAAGCCCACTTCCAAAGGCACCCAACGCATCAACCACAAACAAGAAAGGCGGGGTGAGGGGACCGGGAAGACCAACAATATTCCTCTCCAACACCCTCCTCTTCATAATCGCCTGCTTCAGCTCCCCCGTCAACTTATCATGATACGGCATCCCCCTCGTCGGATCCGCATCCGTCGCAATCGCCGTCTGCGCCTTCTCCGTCCCAGCCGCCGCCTGCGCCATCTTCGTAAACTCGCCTCCTCGTAAGATGCGCCCCTACCACCGCAGAGCAGCCCAATTGACCCGCTCCCGTTCGATTATAAGAAGATCGTTGCTCAGGCCGCTGGATCGTATGTCCAGAAAATGTAGATAGTGTGGATGCCTGGCCGTGGTTGGTATGCGCGTTCGCCTTTGTCCCACCAGTACCCCGTCGTTGGGTGTCGCGAGCCTCGTTCGTGGAAATGGGGTGGTGCGCACGGACCAACTTTTCGCAGCCTTGTGGGTTATGACCTTTGTGCGGCCCCTTGCAGGTGTGGGACGATTAATTGGACGGCGTCTATAATAAAGATCTTAAATCTTAATATAAAAACGTTTACTTCACGACACTTTAAGGGTTCATTTTTTATGCACTGGGTCTATAGGGGTACTGTAACTGTATTCCTTCATTGCTATTCAGAAGGTGAAGTCAAAGTAACGTACACAAGAGCTCCATTAAATCCCATCCTAAAAACTGCCTCCTCAGAAAAATCCAGGAATGCCGCGTTTCAAGTGAGAAATTGCCCGCCTTGGGGTTTGTACTTCTTGAAAAATAAAAACACAAAGGGCTATAGGTGACGAAGAACTGAAGCCATCTTCCAAAATCTGTCCGAAAAGAAATCGCATATAAAAAGCCGGCAAACTGTGCCCGAGTGTGTCAGGCGGCACACAACCCCCTTTCGGGGATCTGCCGCCTAAGAAAGCACAAATAAAGAAAGACCAGTAAGCTCCACCATACCAAACGGCAAACAAAATAAAGCCCCTACCCCACGAAAATGAAAACTACCTATAGCCCGAAATCAAACACCTCCCATCCGGAACACCCAAGGAACTGGGGCATCTTGGTAAACTTCCGATCTACCAGCCTTGGCAGAATCGTCCCCAGGAGGAGATAGTTTGCGCTTCTTTGGACTTGGCATTGGGTCTAGTGCTCCCCCTCTAGAATGAATGTTGTCGTCACCGTTGTCAGATGAGTTGTCCTCCGAGCTGGTTGACGCCTTGCTGATTTCGCTCTGGCTGCGCTTCTTTGGCGAACTAGCCCCAGAAGAAGTTGAGGGCTCGGCATCACATTGGCCATCCAAAGTGCGTGGCTTGTACGTCATGGCTGGCTCAGGCGTCAAGCTTACACCTCCTTCTTCGTCATCGTCGCTCGAATCCGCATTGTAACCCGCATTCCAATCCGTATCCCAATCCGAATCCGAATCCGCATCACTGACATTCACAGAAGCACTAGTAGTTGCGGCAACAACATCACCAGTATACAGGATAACACCATCATCCAAGGCAACATCGCCACCATCATCCATGGCAACATCAGCAACACCATCCATGGCAACATCATCCTCACCATCCGTGACATAATCATCACTATCATACAAGATAATACCATAGGACGAGGCAGCATCGGTACCATCGTTCATGGCAACACCAGCACCAGTATCCATGGCAGCACTAGCATTGGCTTCACCATTGGCACCAGAATTGACGTCGGAGTTGGCAGCAGTATTGGCATCAGCATTGGAACCTGCATCCGTAGCGGCACCGGCATCGGAATCGGCATCAGCACCTGCATCCGTAGCAATATCGGTATCAGCATCAGCACCTGCATCTGTGGAAGCACCGGCACCATCATCATCACCGGCACCTGCATCTGTAGCAGCATCCGTAGCAGCATCGGTATCAGCATCGGTATCAGCATCAGCACCTGCATCCGTAGCAGCGGCGGCACCAGTCTCAACACCAGCCTCCCAACGAACAACATCTTCCGCAAATTCAACTTGTCTCTTCTTTCCAGGATGTTGGATCACGGCCTGCACCTGCTCTTCTTCACCCTCAGAGGTCTTACTCTCCTCTTCTGGGCCGCCAGGGCTCTTAGGCTCCGACTCTGCAAGCAATGTCTCCACCATCTTCTTCAGATTGCGATTCTGGGCAGTCAGCGCGGCATTCTCGCTAACCAGTCTCGCCATCTCCGTCGTCACACGGGGAGAATTGGTCGGCGTCGTGCTGCCGCTGCTGTCCGTGTCCGGGGAGCCAGAGCGTGGATTCTTGCCGCTGCTGCCCTTCTTTAGGTGTGGACCGATCTTCATCGCGAAGTTGTACTCCACGAGGCGCTCATACTCGATGTCTCTACGCCTCCCAGCTACATACATCTGTCCGTCGCAGAGGATGCGGAGCTTACGGCTCAATCGTTCACTCCTGTCTGACATGTACCTAGAGTTCATGAAGCCCTCGGCACCATTGAGAATGCCAAAGCGTTCCGCGGGAATGTTCATCTGTTTGGTGACCATCAGAACCTCCTGTGTGTACATATCGTGGAGGTCATGCAGATGACGATCAATAGTCCGGGGTGAGATCAATTGGCGCCACTCCTCAAACAGGCCGATGTTGAAACGGTTCGGCTCAATCAACGCTCGTCCCACCTGGCGTGTATATCCATTGAAAAGCTCCTTGCTCTTCTGCTCCCCGAGACCGAGTCCATAAAACTCATGGCTCTTTAGGCCGAGGTTGACATTGTTCTCCTCTCCAGGCTGCCCATATTCCTTGACTTCGAAGTGGCCATCGTTAAGATTAGCGAAGTTTTCCTGGACAAACTCACGCATATCTATGCTTTGAGGCTGTTTCTTGAGGAACGCACTCGACACATTGCTCTTATCTGGGATCTTGATGGCCACGAAAAGCACCCTATCTCCTACAGCGGCCGCGAGTTCAACCTGGCAAAATTCATAGCCAGTGCTGTCCGGGGTATTAGGTACCATACCGAACGAAATTCCTGAGCCCCACTCGCGGATGTTGGCGGTGTTTGTCAAGAGAAGCTTCATGCGGCTATCATGCGCTTTGGGCAATGTGTCTACATCATAATCAGTTATGATCCGGCACGCCTTACTATCTGTCGCCATGCGGATCCCAGCTTCATCAATGAAAGCAGGACGCGGGAGGGGTCCGTTTGTGCCTAAAGCTGTCAAGTTCTCGAGGGCGATGGGGCCAGTCTTCCTAATTGGGTAGGGGAGCAGCTGGCGGATATTGCGGAAGTGGTCATTGAATCTGATGTAGGTCCTGCAAACGCCTGATTGGACTTCCTGCCCAAAGGGCATGATTCTTATGAATCGATCTGTTGTTGGGGTGATGTCCTTAGGTGGGAACTTACCACCGACGCTCTGGACATAGACGATCACATAGTCGCCTCGGAGCATTTGGCGAACCTGTCTCAGTTAGCATTGGGGACATTCAGTGCATATGGCAGGTTGGAATGCTTACAAGTCCATCGTTCAGGTTGTATACGAACACCTTCCCCTCGTCCGCAAAGTACGTGGAGAGTCTCATTTTGTTACAGTCTCAACTCGTCACACCTTGATGAGCAAGTTCTTTAAGGTTGAAGCCGACTAGCTTCGACAGCGCTATCAAGCAAGATATATGTGGGTGATCAGCTTGCACATATACCGATGAAAGAAAGCCGCTATATATCTAGCGGAGATGCTCTGAGCTCTGGTTGTTGAATGAAAAGGGGGGCAAATGTTTTCGATCTCTTAATGCTCTCAAGTGAGAAGGTCCTTTTTGGAAGATGCAAAGAGGAAACTGAGAAAGGAGATTAGCAAATTCTAAAAGAAAGGGGCCATCAGTGTTCTCATACCTTTGAAGGGATATGGTGCAAGATATCTGGTCCCTGAAGACCCTTAGGTGGGGAAAGTTCTTGTTGCTGAAGGTCAGGCTGTGAATGAGGTTTCTGGTCAGCCAAGCCACCACAAAGGAAGAAGTCAATAAAGGAAAGGGGTATAAAGGTCTCTCTGGTCTTCTTTACTCCTTCCACCTTCTCTTCTTTCCTCTCCTTTGCTTTGAGGAGGTGAAAGGAAAAGGTAGGTTGCGGTAGGGGTCCACACCCGACTAAGACCAAAACAGGGGATATTCAGACTCACCAAACCCACCAAACCCCTCTGTCGCGTCCCCAGAAGCAAAGTAATGAAGCAGTGATCCTCTTCAAAGCCCCCAGCCCACAAGGAGCAAGGTTGCAAAGTTGTGTTGTGCAAAAATGCAAAAAGTGGTGGTGGCCGGCGCTGTTTACAGATGCACAAAAGGGTTACCGAGCAGTTGGCGACGGCGACAAAGTTCACCAACAACAAAGAACTGGCGAAGCGAAGCGAGGCAGCAGATCGGGGAAATATCGGCCTTTACTCCGATATCGAGGCTTATGGGGATAGATACGTTCTTAGGGCTAGTGGTGGGTGGATGGGATACTATGGGAAAGGGGGAAGGAAGGCTGGGTCGCTCCTTCCTTCTGTTTGCAAAGGGGAAGGGGACAATCACAGGGGCAGTACCTGAATGTTTCTGGATGGTTGTCCCTTGCTATTATGGGTGGCATGATATCCTTCAGGGCGCTTTCAGGATGGCAGAGATTGGATGATTATGATGGTGAGGGTTAATCGGGGGAATCATACGATAGGGGTGGACTAATATGGACGGTCTGATCTTAGGCAGTCATAGATACAGGATTAAGCACAGCAGGGTAGGTAGTAATAGAGGATCAAGAGATGCAAGAGTGAAGCTCAAGCAACTCAAACTGCTTGATTCTCACACCTTGTCACTGTTGTAGACGTGGGTGTGGATATGGATATACTAATGCCTAACATGGCGGTTCAAAGAACCACAGGCAAGCTGGATATCAATAGTATATATAGTTACAGACAGATAAAACAGAACAGGAATAAAGGCTCAGTCTCAATACTTATAACTTATCACTCTGGAGCTTTTGTGCACTCATGGATATACAGCGACAAAGTAGGCACTCACAGACAATCAGAGTAGTAATATAATATAATATAAACAGAACAAAAATAAACTCTTAAAACACTTCAATCACCACCACCATCACTCCTATATGCATACACGGAGTCACTAACAGTTATCAACCCATCACAGAAATAACACGACACAGTCATCAGCACAAAAATGACAACACCTCAGCACAGATCACCACACATCACCACACATCACCACACATCACCACAAGCACTTCACACCTTAACACCTTCACACCAAACAAGAACGCCCCAATATAAAAGCTCACAATCTCAATTCCTACTCATCTCATCTCATCTTATCACTCCCTCTTTCGTACACTTATCCCCCCCCATCCCATCCCATCCTATCCCATTCCATTCCAGTCCAGTCTTATTCTATCATACAACCCTCCCCCAGTTCCCCCCCAGCCTTGATCCAGCCCCCCCAGCCAACAGCCAGCCAGCAAGCAAGAACCCTCAAAACAATCGCTAAAAAAAAAAAAAAAAAAAAGAGTAACAACAACAAAAAATCCAGATCAAAGTGGTATCAAACGACAACAACGGCAACAAAACAGTTAAACACGCACACCCATCGACGGTGGGCATTACACTCCCCCCACCCCCGTCGATCTCGTGCTTACGGGGGCACCCTCCTTTCCAGCCAAGGCCATAGTCGACCATAATCGACCCCCTTACCCCCTCCACTTCGGCTTATTATCCCCCCCCCCACCCCCAGCACCCACACTCCCCTCCCTCCCCACCCCCATCGCAACCCTAGCCCCCACAACAGCAGGACTCTCCCTCCCGGCTCTACTCCCCGCCCCCTCCCTCCCCCTCCCCTGCGCCTGCATCTGCGGCAGCAAACTCGTCCTCCTCCCCCCACTTCCCCCTCCCCCACCCCCACCACCACCCGCCATCGAACTCCCCGGCCGTCTCACAACAGCCAACGGACTCGTACTCGGGCTCCTCTCCCCCCCACTCCCAAGGGGCTGCATCGACGCCCGTCTGGACAGCGACCTGCTCCCCGCCGCTCCCCCAGGGGAAGGCTGGACAGATAACCTCCTCCCCGCCGCTGCTACTGCTCCCGCTTTAAGACCTCCAGGAGAAGACATAGGCTGCTGCGCGTACGGTCCCGGGCTCGGACTACCCATGCGCTCTTTAAACGACGCTAGATTCTTCGTCCGGCTCGGCAACGGCGTCGTAGCCGCCTGCTGCTGCGGTACCCTCGGACTCCCACCCGCCCCCCCCGCCGGCCTCGGACTCCCCGCCTCTCCACCAACAGACCTCCTCAACGGAATCTTCGACACACTCCCCCCCCTCCCATGCGCCGCCCTCTCCGCAAACGACCCCCCCGCACCCGTCGGCGTCCCCGTCGCCTCCCTCGCATACGGACTCGGCTCCCCCTTACTCAACGCCCCAAACCCATGCCCCGTACTCCCCTCCTCCGTCTTAACACTCGCATTCCACCTCGGCCTCCCCGCCATGCTCTGCCCCGACCCCGAGAAACTCAGTCTCGGTATCCGTCCCGTGGGCGTAGCAGACGCCTCGCGCGACGCGGGCGAGGGCGTGTAGCTCTGCTTCCCGTACCCCGAGGAGCGCGGCGCGGAGAGGTTGTTGCGCCGCCCGCTCAGCGGGGTAGCGCGCTGCGGGAGTCCTGTGGCGGGGGCGCGGGGTTTCCCTGCCTTGCCGGGCGTGGTGGGGTCAGTGCCGTGCGCGAGGTTCGACATTATGACCGACGAGGCGGGGGAGCTGCCAGGCGTGTCGGCCGCGGAGCCGATAGTGGAGGAAGAGCGCTCGTTGGACGTGAGGCTGGAGACTGAGTCGCGGAGCTGCTGCTCGCGGCGCCCCGCCTGCGTAGCTTCCACGACGGCCTTGTCGAGGTCGGCCATTTGGGATTTTAGGGCTTCCCATTTCTCCTGCATCTCAGAGTGGAGGCGCACGATCTCGCCATTGACAGTGAGGCGGTCCTGCACGCCCTTCTCGATGATGCCCAGCACGCGCTCAATAGCAGGGCCATAGTGCGTCTTCTTCGTCTCGTAGTTCTCGATCTTCTGCGCTAAGGTGGACGCGTTCTGCGTCTGTGCGCTGCTGCCGTTGTCGAGGGCCTCTTGCAGCTTAGACAGGCTGCGCCCGACGGACTCGTACATTTTGTTTGCCTGCCGTCCTGCGCCGCGGAAGACGAGCACCCAGCGGTCCTCGCCTAGCTCGCGGCGGAGCGACTCGGCGTCCTTCTCGAGGGCGGCCCAGCTGCTTTCGAGGCCGTCGCGGCGCCCTTCGAGCTCGTCGCAGGCGGTGGGGAAGGTGGCCTCGGCGCGGGCGTGGAAGGTGGAGAGGCGCATGGGGAGGAAGTCCAGGGATGCCCTTAGAGGTTGCATCCGTGCGAAGAGGGCGAGGAGACTCGAGTCGTCCTGTGCCGTGGTGGGTGTGCTTGGTGAGTTCGGGGCTAAGGGGAAGGGCGCGGCAGCGACGCTGAAGCGGTTCTTGGAGTGGATGACCTTGGCGGGCGGTGTCTCCTCGACGATAGTTTCGAGGTCTTTCAGGTCGACGCCCTCTTCGCTGGCTTCGGCCAGGAGTGACTTGTGCCGCTTCTCCTCCATCTCAAACACCAGCGTACTTAATATATCCATCTCATACCCAATGTCTCCCAGTACGACATTCCACAGCTCCTCCCACTCAATAGCCACGCCAACCTGCCCCTTAACCTCCGTCAGCGTCCGCCGTATCTTCTCCCACTCACTCAGTATCGTCTCCACCTGCGTAACCACCATCGTAAGCTCGCTCGCCGGCACGGACGAGATATCCGTCCTATTCTGCAACTCCTCAATCGCGCTCACATACACACTAATGAGCTGCTCAAAGCGCACAATCGCATTATCCACATCCTCCAGCCCCTCCCGGCCCCCCGCAGCAGCCCACTCAACATCATCATCCGCGTCCAGCCCGTCCAGCACCTCCGACGCCTTGGATATCCAGCTCTTGATCTGCTCCGCCGCGCCCATCAGCGCCCTTGCCGCCGCATGCGACGTCGGGATCGCCGACACCTTGCTGGCGAGGGACCCCGCATCCGGCAGCTGCAGCGACGTCAGCTGCGCCAATTGGTTCGCAAACGACACGCGCGAGAGGGTATATATCGAGCCCGCGCGCTGCAGGCCAAAGGGGTTGAAGTACGACTGCACGTCTGCCGAGAAGTCGCCCTCGCTCCCCGCCGGCAGATCAGGAAGGTCCTTCGGCAGCGGCATGGGCGGCGGCGCCTCGTCCATGCGTTCTAGGTGCGCGGCTTTGGTGGCGGGCGTGGCCTTGGTGCCATTGCCGTTGATGTGCTCGGGGAGGCGGTACTTCTGGACGTCCTCGTCGTCGCCGGGCGCGTCGTAGGTACTCATGTCGCTGATCTCGACCTTGGGGACCGGGGAAGGGTCTCGTGTCGCGACGGCGACGTGGTCAGCCCGAACGGCCGCCTCGCTTACGGACAGCGCACCAGCAGGAGGTGGTGCTGCAGGCGGCGTTGGCGTGGCTACTACAGGAGCAGCTGTTGTCGCGGGTGGTGTAAGGTCTTGTGGAGCGTCGCTCGCGCGGCGGTCGGTGGCCGCAGGATCTAAGACAGAGAAGCCTGTCTCTGCGGAGCCGGTGATCTGGGGAGCGTGCTGCCGGCTGCTGTTGGAGCTCCAGGTGCGGCCGCGGCGCGGGACGAGCGAGCTGGTCGAGTTGGCGCGGTGCAGCGAGTCGATGGACCGGATGTGGTCTTCGGGGATGCGGCCGATGTAGTCGCTGGAGCCTGGGGCTGGGTCGGTGGACGACGCCGAGCGCTGCTTCGAGTCGGTGGTGAAGCCGAGGGCCTTGAGTCGCGCGGCCAATCCGGGGGATGGGCGGCGGGTCTGGCGTGTGAGCGGCGGTGGTGGATTGGGAGGGCGGTCGTACTCGTGGTTTGAGGTTGTTGTTGAGTCGGGGTGGGTGAGGTTGGGGGAGACGCGGTGGTCGGTGGATGTGGAAGTCGCCGTGGTGGCCTTGGTTGCATGCGTGGGTTTTAATTCTGAGGATGATCCATGCCGTCGTAGAAGCGGAAGTACCACAGACCCGATGGTCATGGTCGTCACTACAAGAGCACACGGATCAAGATCAGGGCAAAGGCGTAGTCGCCTTTCTCGAAGGCAAGAACATAAGTAGGGGGGAAGACGGAAGAAGAAAGAAGGGAAATGAGGTTTTGGTGAATAGATTGGAAGATTAGAGGATTAGAGAGTATAAAAATCTCAAGATGTAGGTAGGTGATTCGCTTCTAATTCCAGGAGTAAGCAAGTAGAGTAAGTACTGGAATAGTCGTTAATTCGTTGATTGGGGGTCTTTTCTGGGGGTTTTTGGGGGTTTGGGGGTTTTTGGGGGGGGGGTAGGGGGGTAGAGGAGGTAAGGGACTCTTCAGGAAGTACATGGGATAGCCTGGAAGCAGATTTTAGAATTTTAGATAATTTTAAATGAGCTTCAAGTTTCAACGTTCGTTGGGCTACGGGTACGAATAATTAGCTGTAACTAACAGAACGGGATGGGGATTGGCTCACTCGGTACTTGAGTGACCACGCGTCGGTGGCTTGGGAGAGATGTACTTTGTTAGTAGTAGTTAATTTAGTAGTAGTTAGCAGTAGTAGTAGTGTAATTTACAGTGAGTTAAAAAAAAGTTAGAACCCCCCCATTCTGGTAATTTAAGAAATGGGCGGAGCAGCTCCAAATTTTATTTATTTTAGGCCTAGCTACAACTGTGGAGGGGGAGGGAGGAGACAAGACAGCCCAGCGACAGCCAGGGACAGCCCAGCGATAGCCCAAGAGAATAATTAGCCAGTCGCGAGGTTCTTTGGGAGTCATTTGGGAGTCATTTGGGCGTCATTTTTTCTGAACTACACAGGTCATAGTGCAGTAGAATTCACAGTGCAGCAGACTCACTCCACTACTTCAAGGTGCTGTATGGTTGCGATAGGTAGGCTGTGGATGAACCCCTAAATAACAAAAACTGCACATACAGCACATTAACACATCCTAGCACAATCCCGACTCCTCTCAGCACTTCCCCTATCAACGCCCGCGCGCGAGACAGGACCATAGATTCTAGGACAGGAACTTAGCATTCTAAGCAGCATATACTATTATACTATTCCTATGGCAGGATATAAAGAATATATATAAACAGTAGCCCCCTCCTTCTCGGCCCAGGCCGTTGAAGCTATGACTGATAAAAAAAAAAAAATAGAAAAGTGATGAGATACGTGTTGCACTGCATAAAAACGGCACGGTAGGTAGACAGGGGACCGGCAGATCATGGTCGTTGTCTCCTATCCCCCCTGTACATGTTGGCTACAAAAGGGGTCCGTCCTGCACGGGGAGGGGGCAGCTAGGTCCCAGTGCATATGCTGGGCCGTAGGATCCCGGGGTTCTGGGGAGGGATTAGAAGCGTTAAGGTAGGAGAGGGAGATGGATAGGAAATATGTAAGTAATTATATTTATATTGTAGTAAGTTGCAACAAAATTCATTACATTTTCATATTTATGATATATTTATGAAATTTATTATACTTTACACCATGTATGTATATGGGACACCCGTTCTAAGAGGCTAAACATCATGAAACGGTCGTCGGGGTATGAGATACAGTGCCGTACTTTGAGTAAAAACAGAGTTAGTTAATTAATGTACGGTAGTATCGTAGTATCGTAGTAATCTAATGAAAGAGGGGCACAAAGCTAAAGAAGCAAAATGTGTAGTACATCACGTGGCTCACATACAACCCACAACCCACAACATACTCCTCCCGTTGGGACCCTGCCTGCCCCTGTCACCCCTGAACCTTAACATACGACCGTTAATTTACTGGGTTCGTTGGATTTAATGAGTTCAATGGACCCCGTTAATTCCCGAAGAGGGGTTTATTTGGCAGGTGCCAGTTAGTTATTAGTTATCGATACACTACTACACACTACACGGATCTTCTGATGAGCGACATGATATCTCACAATAACCCGCCATATTATCATATGTGATCCGATCGATCTGTATATATATATATATACATATATATACTAGCTATACTAGCTATCCTAGCTATTCTGCATTATATATATGCAGTGTACGTATACTGAGACACCGGCGACAATCTACTTCGGCCTACTTCGGCGTCAAGAGTTCCCAGGTACGGATTAAATGTCTAGCCGTTGACCCTGAGTCTCAGTGCTGACATTACACCACTTTACGTATTACAGCACCCACTCACCCACTCAATCAATCAACCCTCATACAAAGAAAGCTCTCCCCACAAACATCACCAAGGACCCCCCCGATCTGCCACTTTATACACAACTCTCAACGCCTCTACGCCCTCTCAATACCTGCTCAACAGCAAGCCGGTCCTCTATATACATCCTCTACACAATCTCACGCCATTATAACCCACGGCCACCTCCAGCGTCGAGATCCGAACCACGCTCCATGCTCATGGCCCGCTTAATCTAAGCTCCTGCGTGCCTGCAATCTCCCTCACATATCACGATAAACAACGCCCATCCGCGGCAACCTCATAACACAATCCCTCAACTCCTTTCACGCCTCTCTAGCGACCGACCATGGCAACAAAGGAAGCCGACCCCAGCGGAGATGTCTCCCTCCTCTCCTCCTCGCCCTCACCGCTGCTCTCCCCTACCGGCGCGTCGCCCTTCTCCCTCCCCCCCCCCTCCCACAACTACAACTCAACCCCCTCCACCTCAACCACCTCTTCAACACGCTCCGCCTCCGTCGGCCCCTCACCCACCACCACCGACTCCTCACGCCAATCCCTACCCACCTACCCCTCCCGCTCCTCCTCCGCCTCCTACAGCACGCGGCAATCCATGGGCGGCCTCGAGCGCCCCAAACGGCGGGGTTACGTGCGCCCCCAAGGCACCAACTTCGCCGCCTCCGCCCAGTCCCGCGAGAGCGTCATGAACCTCGGCAGCATCGCGCACCTCCAATACTACTTCGCGCGCACCGGTCTCCTAGACGGCAAAGGCGGACAGCTCGCCAAGAAGAAAGACCCCAACAGCGGCCTCGACCTCTCCCCCCTCGAAGGCGGTCTCCTCTCCCCCGGCCGCCGCACAAGCCACCACTCCGACAAAGACGACTCCTACGCCTCCCTCCGCAGCAGCCCCGACCTCACCCCCCGCCGGCGCCACAGCGGCCTCGGCTCCCCCGGCCTCACCGCCGAGCCAGACACCTACGACTATGAGTCGGAATACGACTCGGACGCCTCGCACGCCGAGATGCTCCCCCCGACCGTGTCAACCTACAACCACCGCACCAAGCCCGTCCCCCGCCCCCCCACCCTCGCGGAGCTAAAATCCGACCTCGAGACCTCCCTCCGCGCCGCCTCCCAAGCCCTCACCGAAGCCGCCTCCCCCCCTTCCCCCTCCGCCTCCGGCGGCGCCCCAGCAAAAAAGATCCCCCACCTCCGCACCCCCTCCTCCCTCTCCCTCTCCGGCTCAAGGCGCCGCTCCGAATCCGACGCCACCGCCCTCCTCAACCCCGCCCCCGCCCCGACCTCCGACCCCTCCTCCACCGCCCGCACAGCAGACACTCCAGACCCCAACCAAGGCTGGCACGAGCTCCAAGGCCTCCACATCCTCGACGTCCTCACCCTCGCCATCCGCGCCGCGCGCCGCTACTACACCTCGCACGCGCACCCCACCCGCCTCTCCTCCATCCGCTCCGAGCGCCGCATCCGCGCCGACCTGCTAGGAGTAATGGACGTCCTCCGGCGCATGGCGACGCGCAATTTCGCGCATGGTCTGAGGGACGAGGAGGCGAGGACGATGCGGGAGTGGGTGGGTGGGGTGTGGGATATGCTCGCCAAGGAGGAGGCGATTGAGAAAGAGGAGATGGAGGAGAGGCGGGCGTGGACGTGGCTTGATGATCGGTTGTGGGCGGGGGGGGGGACGGTGGATGTCGTGCGCGAGATTGCGTTTTTGCGCGCGATGGCACCCGCTGTTGTGTTGCCTGCGTACGCGCCTCTTGTGTTTGGCGCAGAGGGGGAGGGGGTAGAGCTGGGACCCTTCTGGGCGGAGCTCCGGACGGGACGCGCGCTGGTGGAACTGCATAATGCGGTTGTGGCGCGGTCGAAGAGGGGGTTTGGCGCGATTCCGGTGTGGCATGAGGATACGGGGAAGCCGTATCGGTGTGCGGAGAATTTGCGGTTCTGGATTAAGGCTGCGGAGTTGAGGTGGGAGGTTAGGCTTGTGGTGGATGTTAGGGGGGTTGTTGCTGGGAAGGAGGGGGGGGAGGGGGCGTGGAGGGGGTTTGAGGGGGCGGTTTGGGAGTGGGTTGGGCGGGTTAGGGGGGAGTTGGCGGGGGAGATTAGGGGGTAGGCGGGGGGGGGGAGTGTATGTTTGATGCGTGCATTGTGATTAAATGGATGGGCGTGGAGGGGGAGGAGATGAGCCGGCGTGGTACCGTGCTCTCTCTCCCTCTCTCTCTCCTGTGACGAGACGAGCAAGAGATGGTGATGAGATGAGATGAATGGGGGATGTACATATACGAGACAACACGCACACACGGAGGGGGCCAGATTCTATTTCCACGATACCCAAGATTGCTAGCTAGCTAGATTACCTTATTGCCATGTCAATGCCTGATAAAGTCTTGTTTTTTATGGTGTTTGTTTTGACTTTTACTTTCTTTCTTGAGTAACAACAGTACAGTACAGTACAGTACAGTACAGTACAATTATCCCACCCCACCCCAAGTACAACCATACAACCCCCCTACCTCTTCCCCCTCTCAGCCTTCAAAAGCGCCTCCCTCACCCCCGCCCTCGCACTCCTACTCCCCCCCAACTTCGGCCCCTTCAACCCCTCCTCCTCCTTCCCTCCCTTCCCCTTCCCCCCTCCCCCTCCCCCCCCCCCACCCCCCCTCCTCCGTTCCTCAACCCCCTCCAAAAACTCCCTCCGAAACCTCTCCGCTATCTCCTCATCCCCCTCTCCCCCCTCCCCTTGTCCACCCACTGTCGGCGCAGTGGGGGGCTCATAGATCCCCAGCCCGTTCTCCCGCATCACTGCTTCGACAAGGGCGTCGCGCCGGATATCAGCTTCTGTGCGCCGCTTCTTGCCGCGGAGGGGCTGGCCGTTGCGGCTGAGGCGGGGGGGGCGCGTGGAGGTGGTGGGGGGGGGAGGGGGGAGGGAGGGGGGGAGCTCGATTTCGAGGAGTTTGCCGCGGGAAGCTGTTTGGTAGGGCGGGGAGGGGTGGGGGTGGTGTTGCGATTGTGTCGTGGTAGCGGCGGTGGTGGTGGCGGTGAAGGGGGTGGGTGTAGATGTAGAGGTATCGGTGCTACCGGCTGGCTTACGGCGTTTCGCGAGTTCAGAATCTATATACGCCATCCTGCGTCATCAGTCTGTATTTCCCACCATCGCCACACAATTGGAGGTAGGGGGGGGGGGGGACGTACATATGCCTATCCACGCCCTCGGCGCTCATCCCCGTCTGCGTCACGAAGCGCTTCCCTCCCATCGCTAGCCCTCCCGCGCTCTCTCCCTCGTCATGCGCATCTTGCGAGTCCCGCCGCACGATGACTACGCCTTCCCCTTCTCCTTCCTCCGCTTCATTGTCGGCGCCGCGGGGGCTGGAGGCGCGGAACTCGACGCCTCCGATACGCTGTCTGCGCGTGGCGAGGAGGCGGCGGATCGCTGCTGTGGAGGGGGCGTCGTCATCTTCGTTGGTAGAGGCGCTGGCGAAGGGGTGTGGTAATGGTGCGGTGGCGGTGGTTGCAGCTTCGGTGGGGGGTGTGATCGTCGGCAGCGGCGGGGAGGTGGCGCGCTGGCGGTAGATTTTGCGTTTTTTGGAGGGGCGGAAGAGGGGGGGTTGGTCGGCGGCGGTGGGGGGGTCTGTGTCCATCTTGAGGATTGGATGTGAGGGGCTTGGAGATGTGGTGGTGTTGTGTTGTGTTGTGTGGTGAGGTGGGATGGGATGGAAGAGAGCGGCTTGTGATGATGGACTAGAATCTGGGGGCGGGCGCTAGGGCGAGCTGCGTGGGCGCTAAGGTTATCTTATCTGATGCGTTATCGGGTCTGAATATGACGAAATGGGGAGACTTTGAATTGTTTGTAAACTTGTCAAGTGAGCGTGAAGAAACGACAGTAGTGGTTTATTTGAACTTTGAGAGTGATAGTACAGATCTGAGGAGCTTCACGATGAGTAAAAGGGTATGGATGTCCTGTTGCGATTTGGTCGAGTTCATTTTGGACTGGCGATTCGTCCGTCTTTCGATAACGAGGCTGATGTGTTTCACCCCGCTAGATATCATTCAGAATCCATGGAGGGATAGTTCAGGGTGAGTTATTACCGCCTAATATGTCAAGGCACTCATTCTAAAACTCTCCAGGCGTATTCTTCCGGTATATCCTTCCACCATGTCGTGTGACGCGTGCGGCAGCTGATGCCATGACAGGAAGCATACCCAGGCGCGGGCTCAGGAGTTCGAAGTCACGGGCTGGATCCAGAATATCGCTGGTGAAAAGGTGTGTTCTGCTACTCTATCCATCCAAGCACCGTCCCTATGGGTGCTTTTATGATGTTTCTCGTATCATGCCATATTTTACTTTCTAGCATGACGGCATACTCATGATTCAACAGATCGAAGGCGAAGCTCAAGGCGACGAAAGTGCCCTGCTGAAGATGGTGAAAGAGATTAAGACCGGCCCGCCTAACGCTGTGGTTGTCAAGGTGGAGACGGAGGATATCCCGGTGGTGGAGGGGGAGAAGGAGTTTGTGGTTAAGAGGACTGTGAGATAGATTTCTGTCCCTACATTTCCGAGGCAAGAAGGACAGTGATGTGATATTGATAAGACGAGAATATTACCATGAAAAAAAACTGCAAATACTGCACGATGATCAAACACACCTAGAAACACCTCCGAGTCTAATAAATAAATTATTTGGAAATTTTGTGTTCTCTTTTTATATATTAAATGCAACGCAAGAATTATATACTATTTAGCATCTATTTAGCATCTATTTATCAACTCTCATCCTTTGCTCCAAGCTCAAGTAGAATACTGACAGTCTGCTCGTGACCAAACCGCGCAGCTTCCATCAATGCAGTCCTGCCATACCTATCCACTGCTTCAAGATCAGCTCCCGCTCTCACCACGGCAATGACATCGTTACGATAGCCCTGCGCGGATGCCCTCATCAAGGCAGTACGACCATTCCTATCCCTTGCATCGAGGTCTGGATTTCCAAGCTCTAAAATCAGAAGTATTATTTTATATCGCCCCGACGCGCAGGCACATATCAACGCCGTCTCCTTGCTATGGGTCGTTTTGGCGTTGGCATCAGCCCCTCGCATAAGGAGTAGCTCCGCAATATCGACCTTGTCATACTTGACTGCTTTGATGAGTGGGGTATCGCCACCATTTACGTCGTCTCGGCTTTCGATATCTACGCCATGATCGAGCAGTTCCTCCACTCGGGCAAGATTGTCTATTGGGATAGCCGTAAATAGGTCAACTTTTGTCCCGAGTGGCGTTGGTGCATTTGAAGGATGGGGGGTGCTGGTTATTGTAATTCCTGACATTGTCCTAACTGAAGAGATAGGGGTGCTGCCCTTTTCCTTTCCTGACATTGGCGTATATGACGAACTGGCGGTGCTGCCCTTTGAACTTCCTGGCGCTGGTGTCTTTGACGGACCAAGGGATAGAGGTTTTTTAGATGAACTGCGGCCGATTTTGATTTTCCCCAGTGCCTTGGGGACATAAGACTCTTTGAGGGTTGCTTTGGGGAATTCTTTTGCCAACTCCCTATCAGTGGCTCCCGTAAGTGTTTGCAATATCAAATCTTGAAATTGGTCAAAAAGAAGCGAGGTGATTCCGACGTCTTCAAGCTCTTGTTGTATCTGAAGCCTGGTCTTTGGATCTTCCAGAGATAATTTGGCGAATCCCTTTCTAGACACAGTAGACTCTTTTCGCTGGCCCTCTCTAATCTCTGTCATGAATTTCTGAACCATTGCCAAAACACCTTTTGGCGACGTGCTTAAAATAAGTATTAGCAATTGAAAAATAGGGATGACTTCCATGCCACCCTCTTGAATCATCCACTGACATAAATAAGGATGCGACATCTATATAACCAATGCACTTACCTAGTAATTTTTTTATTTAGAGCACTAAATAAGTCAATGTTTTCTCTAAGCTGACTTCGAAGATGAAATAGATCTTCTGCTCCCCCCATGGTGCGCATCCATACCCTCTGCTTTGCCGTGGGGAGTTCTTCATATCTCGCCACTAAAGCTTGCAGATGTGGTAAGAAATTCTTAGCTGCTGAAAGGAGATTCGTCATGGATTCGACCATTTGGTGATCTAAATCCACATCACGATCTGCTATACTCTCTATCACAACCTCGAGAAGGGCAAAGAGAGCAGCCACATAGGGAGCCACTAGGTCAAAAACCTCGAAGTATTTGATACATGATCGATACGTATCACGAGCAAGGCTTATTGTTGTATCTAAGAAAATGTCAGTAAGTGTAAGGGGCTAGATGAACAAAGGAACCTGGAAGGCAGTATCATGATATCTTTCCAAGCAAAATGATCTCACTCACCAATATAATTCGCAAGGTCGCTAGTGTCAGTGTCTGGATCTGCTATAGTTTGACCAGCGGTAGCATCCTCTTGATAGGGACTGTAGGCAGGTGGTGCTTCAGCAGGTGGTGCTTCAGTTTCAACTTTCGACATAGTAGCAGCGAAATTCTTGGGGCAAAGGATAGCTACAGATTCTGATACGTGTTTTATGTATTGGGAATGGCAATAATTAAATTCCAAACAATTCAAAAGAGCTTAGGGAAGTCTCGGGATTACGACGTGAGGCTAGCTGTGCTGCACGCTTGTCAATCAGCCTCGCAATCAACCTCGATGTTGACCCACACCCGCACGTGATATCAAATAGTGTTTTGCCAATACAGGAACAAGCTTTCATAGCATATTCCCTAGGATTTGGATCCCTTCTTCAAATCCACGTGGAAACGAAACGATATTCCAAGGTAGGAACCTCGCTCTACCTGACCCAATGAAACCGGCGGAGTCCAAAGCGCCGCCTTGGTCGACCAGCGGCGGCGGCCCCTCGCGCCGGCCGTTTCGCCTAAACCCCTCCCCAGGAACTCGTCGCTCTCTTTCCACCCACCCGTGGACGACGGATCCGAGCATGATATAGCCATGGAACAGCCATGGAACAAACTGGAATAATTCTGCAGTCCCCCGCCCCCGCCGGACCTTGATGCAGGACGAAGGCAGGGGGGCGACAACGGCACTTCGCTCCCCCACGATCGCCGCGCCGATCCCAAGCCCCCGGCATAGGAAACTTATGCTTGTTTCGTGGATCGGGGATGTTCCGCCAGCCGCATATGGGTGGGCCGCGACGATTTGCCTCACTTATATTAAGTCCTCGCCTCGCGCTATTGGTGGAATCTGGGGGGATGAAGCTTTGGGGAGTTGATGGTGGCGATCTACTATATGTGGTAGGGAGAGGAGGCTTTTACCCCACAACAGGGTTCTGGTAAATGATGGATTTATATTGAAAACACGTTGTTGTGGGTGAGCTGGGCACATGGCTAGTTGTTTCGCGGACTGATGGACTGGAAGAGAGAAGTCTGCTCTGTGCTCGACGTTTTGAGTCCGGAGAGTTTATAAGTAGAAGACCTCCTCGCCGTCGAGAAGCGGTCCGTCTCTCACTTCACCACCAACCTTCCACCCAATCACCACCCTCAACCCACCAATCATCTCACCATGAGGCTCCTCGCCCTCCTCGCCCCTGCCCTCGCGGCCGCCTCTGCCATCCCCGCCTCCGCCCCCGCGCCCTCCAAGACCATCAACGAGCGCGCCACCGAGATCTGCGGGCAATGGGACTCCATCCAGACCGGCAGCTACACGCTGTACCAGGACCTATGGGGCATTTCCGCCGCCACCTCCGGCAGCCAGTGCAGCACCTACCAGTCGCTGAATGGGAACACCATCGCCTGGTCCACTTCGTGGACCTGGCAGGGAGGGCAATACAATGTCAAGAGCTACGCGAACGTAGTTGTCACCCAGGACACGGGGCATCAGGTGTCTGCTATTAAGTCGATCCCATCGAAGTGGTCGTGGACGTAAGTTACCTTCTCTTTTTATCTTACATTCCAGCCAGGTCCTGACGCGGATATAGCTACACTGGCACCGGCATCGTCGCCAACGTCGCCTACGACATCTTCTCCTCCGCCAGCGCTGGTGGCAACAGCGACGGCTCCAGCGACTACGAGATCATGATCTGGCTTGCTGCCCTCGGCGGCGCGGGACCCATCTCCGCCACCGGCTCCGCCATCGCCTCGGTCACCGTCGCCGGCCACCAGTGGAACCTGTGGTACGGTCTCAACGGCTCCATGAAGGTGTACTCCTTCGTGGCGGCTAGCAATGTCGCCAGCTTCGACGGCGACCTTAAGGCGTTTTACACGTACCTCGTGGCGAGCCAGGGCTTCAGTGCTAGCCAGTACATCACCAGCATCGGGGCTGGCACGGAGCCGTTCGTTGGCACGAATGCGGTGTTGACGACGAGTGGGTACAGTGTCGCTCTTAACGTCTGAGATGCACTGCGATGGCAGTGCGGGCTGTAGCTATTGACTGTTTCGATGGTATATATTCTTTGCTTACTTTACATATTTGATACGAATGAAGTTTGTATATAAGATGCCAAAAGGAGGGCTGTTGTGACCATTGCTCGCTATTCTATAACAGTGATATATAGTACAGTTATACCTCGCCACGACTCCTAGTACTCCGCTATTTATGTCTCTCCATACACAAATGCCCCATCCGACTCCACAACCTTCACCTCAATCCTTCCTTCCTCCACCTCCACACCCCCAACCCTAATACCCGCCGTCATCACATCCCCGGGCTGCACACTTCCCACTCCCTTCGGCGTGCCCGTCAACACGATATCTCCCCTCCTCAACTTCATCACCTTGCTAATATCGCTCAAGATCCTTGGGATCCGGAACAACATCAGCCCCGTGCTATCATTCTGCTTCTCCACCCCATTAACACTCAACCACACCTCCGCCGCATGCGGATCCGGGATCGCCGACTTCGGAATCCCACCCGAGATCGGCAGGAAGGTGTCGAATCCTTTCGCGATGCTCCACGGCAGGCCCTTCTTCTTCGCCTCGTCCTGCATGTTACGCGCCGTCATGTCGATGCTCACAGCGTACCCTTCGATCGAGTCTAGCGCGCCCTTGGTGTCGTCGGGCGAGAGGTCATGCACGGTGCGCCCGATCAGAAGGGCGAGCTCGACTTCGTAGTGCAGATCGACGCCCTTGGGGCGCTGGACGGGGCCGGCGCCGGGGAGAAGAATGGAGGAGGCGGGCTTGAGGAAGAAGAAGGGCTGCTTGGGTTGCGCATTGTTGAGTTCTGCGGCGTGGGCACTGGGAGAAGACGATTGTTAGCTATGTTCTCCTATGTCTTTTCGTTCTGGGTGGTTTGAGATGGGGTTTAGTCCTATAAAGTGAGGAGGTAAGCACACTGGGTAAGACTCACGCGTAATTCCGCCCAATGCAGACGATATTGGGAGACTTTGCAATGTTGGGGACTGCTTTGGTCTTGTGGACGGTCGCCATACCGCGCTTGAAGATGAGAGACATGCTGTGCTATCTCAATTCCGTTTTTCTACGGTGTGAGTTTGGGAGTTGAGGACGAAGAGGGGGACAGTCTGACTATATATTCGGCTGTGGAGCATTGATGCCGATGGAGCTTCGGCGGAATGAAGTCCGCTCCGATAACAGGCTGGAACGTGGAGTGTGGGGCGTGCACACGGCACTTCTTTCCCCAATGACGCCTGCTGTAACCTTGGAAGACTGGAGTTGCAATTGAGTTTTGAATTATCCTCCAACTTCTGGTATTGTCCCGAAATAAACGCGTACTCATCTCTTCGATCGCGGAATCATAATAACCTCCTCAACCGCAACACACCCACCAACCACTCACAATGGCGACCGCCAGCCCACCACAACCCCTCCAAACAGCCCACGTCCTTGCCGATCTCAGCGACCTCTTCGTGGCAGTCAGTCCTCTCCCCCATCACCACTTAGAAACACCCTACTAACGTCCCGCAGGACCCAGCAGCAGCCCTCCACATGATCTCCTGCCTCGCCCCTCTCCCCAACACAACCGACCGCCGCGCCTCGCGCACCCTCTCCATCCCCGACGCCCCCGCCATCGCGCGCGCAAAAGCTGCAGCACGACGCTCCGTGCTGACTTTAACAACTTCTGCAGCGCTGAGGTCGCCGGAGTCGGCGAGGAAATCGTCAGCGGGGTCACCGGCTTTGAGGAAGGCGTCGGCTGGACCACCTGCGCCCACGGCGGGAGATACGGAGGATGAGGATCCGGATATGAGGCGCGCGAGGATGCTGTTGAGGTGTTTTGATGTGAGAAGGAAGTTGGAGGGGGAGGGGGGTGGTGTGGAGGTGTTGGGGGAGGCGAGAAGGTTAGTGGAGGGGGTGGAGGAGAGGTTTGGGTTGAAAAGGGCGGGTTAAGTAGGTTGGAGGTTGGGCAGTTGGGTGGAGTTGGGGCAAAGTATACCTGGTGTTATTATTTGGGATGCTATGATGGAGAAACGTGTGTACGAAAATATGGGTTATTAACATGTATTATTGCCTTCATTCTATACCCGCCGTAAGGCTTCGAGCTTTGTATGTACGTCTGATTTAATTTCACTAACCCTTTCCCATTATATCTACTCTCAAAAGCTTCTCGTCTCGGCCATCTCTTCATCCTCCAGCACCTCCTGTAACCCAATAACTCTAATCTGATCCTTCAATCTCTCTCTTCTTCTTTCCCTCCTCTCTTCCCCGCCAACAACCCACCGACTCTCCGCCGCCCTCCAAATAGCTCCCCGAACAGACTGTCGCCGCCTCATCGACGCCTCCCTAGATAGAACACCTTCAACCCATCCCTTCCCATTATCAGCCCCTGGCAGCGGAGTGTCCGGTCCACCAACCTTACGTCGATGATCCGGAATCACAATCCCCAACCCATTAGCTCTTTCTCCATCACCCCTAGGCACATAAATCGACTTTCTTGGAAACATAGCGTCGCTAATTTTCCTTATCAATACCCCGCCCCTCGACCTCTTCCCGCTGCCATCACTCCTCGCCTCACCAACCGCATCCCTCTTCCTCCCCATAGGCCATCTATGCTCCCCCAACATCTCCGCTTCCTCCACGATTGCATAATTCCCCTCCCGATTGAATACATCCTCGTCGATTCTTCTATCTCGACGCGTCTCGAAAATACGCGACACATGATGTGCGCGTCCAAACGGCGCGTGCGCCGCAATCGACAGCACGCTATCGCGAATGCCGGCTGAGAAACGCGTTGTGGGAGAGGCAGGGGGCGTTGAAGCATCGCTGAATCTGCTGGCTGGCTCCTCGTTGCTTCGAGTAGGGCGGATTCGGAGGGGAAGGGTAAATTCGGTGGTGTGCGGCGCGTCTGGGAGGGGAGGTGTGGCTGGGATGGAGTAGAGGGATTGCGTCTTGGAGTAGTTGGGAGAATGGACGCGAGAGCTGGTTGGGGAGACGGTGTCGTGTTGGAAGCGGGCACATTGGCGCTGGAGGAGGTCGTCTAGGGCGGCTTTGCTGTATCTGCTGGAGGCGCGTCTTAGGGTCCCTGGGGACGAGGGGTCATGGGCTTTGTTGGGGATGTGATGCCGACCGATGCTGGCTGAGTGGTGAAGGCCGATATATCTCCCCAAGTCGTTGCTTTCGCGACCATTGAGAAGATGTATTTCGGGGTCACTGTAGAAGCTGGATGTTGTTGATGCGGAGTCCGTAGATAATTTATGATGGTGGCGCCGGTCAACTGGTGACGCGAGATCATAGCCTGTCAGCTGGCGCACTTTGTCTGCCTCGCCGTATGAGGGCGTTCTGATGGTCAAGGTCGGCTGCCCAAGAAGTCGTAGCGACTTTGGGCTCTTTGCATGTCGCGAGTGTGACAAAGATGGCACCCTAGACAACGAGTCTTCCGACGACGTGGAACCAAGTGGCGGCGATATTGCTGTATCTTCTGTCGGAAACCCATGTGGAAGGGCTCGAGCGAAGCGCAATGGATTGTAAGGAGGAATCGGAGGTGCTAATATTCCACGCTCGGGCGTGAGCTTGGGAATAGGTGGCAGCTCTTTGTTGACGAAGTAGGGTGGAAACTGCTCCATATAGGGCTGTTCTTGTGGAAGTCCACTGTCAAGGCCTCTGAGAAATGGCGAACGCGACGCAATATCATGCATCCTTAGGTTTGAGCGTGGATTGTCCATAATATAAGAGCAATGTAGAAAGAATTCACGAAGATTCCAAGATCGAAGTCATGTCGCGTTGTTGTTGACTTCGGCGAGACAGAAGATGATTGACATGAGACAGGACTTACCCTGAGATAAAGAAAGGCGACACTGCCCACAACAAGAACAAAGAGGCTCACATGACTCAACTAGGCAAACTGACGACCGAGAAAGAAACCGTATACTCTTATAGCAATTATGGCGGCAAAGAGGGTAGCTTCCTGGCCGGAAACGATGCAAGGTGGTTTCAAGACTTTGTTTGTGGTGTCACATAAAGAAACACCTTACCGTCCAACAAACAACAAATGCAATGTGTGATGACATGGCACCTGGAAACAGAGCAACACGAGCGGCGTTTCAATGCTAATGCAGATGCGTCCGAGATGAAGGATACGGACATGAGAAGGGGATGAAGGGATCCAAATTGATTTGTTGTTTGTTGTTTGTTGAGAGGAGTATAGAGTCGACGAGGCTGTTATCAGTTCTCAGCCTTGCCAAGAATCCCATGTCATCAACCACTACGAACCCCGCGGGAGGGGGTTTCCGAGGTAGAGACGCTACAGGCCGAGGCCGCATCCCTAGCTACGAATTACAAGGCGCATCCCAACGGACTGACCTACCATATAACGTCCAATATGAGTAGCCTAGATGCCCAACCCAACATCAGTGTTGATGAAAGCACACAAACCGATGCCCCATTATTAGACACGGATGATGTAACAGAGCTTATCGAGACTATCAAGACTGCCTCCAGCTCCGAACTACCCTACGGCTCCAGCGTCTTTGACCACTCAGCCATGGCCCCTGCTTCCCCAGCCGCCGCAGTTAGTCAATTCCAGCTCAACAGACTCTGAATGCGGGATGCCTACTCCGATCATGCTGACCCGGTCAAAGGCAGCTCTTGCGCGGCTCCGAGCCTACGTCCCACCGCCATTTCCTATATGGAACACCCTCCCCGTCTCCCGCCGTGCCGCCGTCCTCGTCCTCCTCTTTGCCGACCGCCGCGGCGACCTCCGGGTCGTCATTACCATGCGAGCTGCCTCCCTCCGTAACTACTCCGGCCATGCGGCCCTACCGGGCGGTAAAGCCGACACCCTTGAAGAGACGCCGTTCCAGATTGCACGCCGTGAAGCGTTCGAGGAGATTGGTTTGCCGATGGATGACTCAAAACTCCCAAAGTCGATCCGGATAGAGCATCTCTGCCAACTCCCATTCAACCTGGCTAAGACGGAACTTGCGGTGAGTCCTTGTGTGGCATTTCTCCACGCCGATGGCGCAAACGGAGAGACTGCCGAAGAGGCTATGATACCCACTCTCGATGCGAAGGAGGTTGCTGCCGTCTTCTCAGCGCCTTTCCATAACTTCCTCAGGAGTGAGGATGAGGTACCCGAAGGCGAGACGGTACCAGGAAGCAAGAGCGATTGGTATGAAGGGAGCTGGATCGACTGGCATGATGGTTACCGTTGGCGCGTGCACAACTTCTATGTCCCCGTGGATAACCAGAAAGTCACCAAACCAAAAGTAAGAGAAGGTGGGCTTAAGGCTATTTCCGAGCAGCTAGAGGAGGAAGAGGAGGCTGGTATGGAGAGATATAAGGTGTGGGGCATGACGGCGAGGATCTTGGTCGATGTTGCGAGAGCAGCATACGGCGAAAATCCGGAATTTGAGGCAAGTTCTATCATGAAATGAGCCCTGGTCATCTCACTAATATTGGTTCACAGCATAATGAGCATTACGGCGACGAGAAATTGATGGAGACCCTCTTTAAGATGGGTCGTATGGGCGAGAAGAAGAATGGGACGCCAGGCTTGACCAGAGAAGAGATAGCTAAAGAAGCGGCGAAGATGTAAATGAAGATAAGATCTATTAGATTTAAAGAAGCATGATCTGACACTTGCGAAGCGGCCCACCACTACCACCATTTTGAGTTTTTCTGGCTAAAAACTGGGCAGCATTGTCAAATCAGCAAGGTTGTGCTTGGCTTACAATGTGTACATGGATTGAACGACGAGGCTGAGTAGTCCTGCATCCCTCCGCCTTGGGCCATAATGTGGCTGGGCGTGACCTAACAAGTCACCCACTGCGACCAATATAGTCCATTCCCTATCTAGGTAGCTTTCAATCTTATGTTCCTACTCAGCGTAGCTTGTTCCATCCTTCCTCCTCTACATCAACAGCTTTCGAGCGAAATGGACACTCTGCTATCATAGTCCCTTGATAGTACTCACAGTCCCGGTCAAGCCACTGTCATATTATACTTAGCTGTCACTGTGTTGCGATGGCCGAGGCGCTCGGAATCGCAGCCAGCCTTGTTCAGCTCGCCGATGTCACAATTCGCACGAGCCTAGGTCTTTACAAGTTTTTCTATGCACTTCAAAAGGCGCAACCGGAGTTCGATGGTTACATTATTGGTATGGCTGCCCATTTTGTGTACGGTCTTTGGTAGGCTCGATTGCTAAAATGTTAACACCTCCGGCAGTTCTTAAAGATGTCCACGATGCCATCCAGCTGCTGCGCAAGGTGGCCCTTGATTCACCCACAGGACCCGCGCTAGCAGAAGTTGAGGCAGTGAGTCTGAAAAGAAAGCTCTGTAGCATTGACGATGAGCTCTCCTCGCCTGAGAAGTTTACGACCGGCATAGATCCATCCAAGTTGACAAGCAGGATGATCGGGCCTTACAAAAGCTTGAGAGCCATAAGACCAGCCTCCTGATCTTTCTTCAAGCCGTGATTATGTGAGTACTTTCTAGATACTCCTATTCACTGACGTTCTAATGTTCTTTGAAAGGGGCAAATGCGGACAGTTACTTCAATCCTAAGATTCTGCCACAACCCAGCTAGGCTCACTTGTGTCCCAAATCAAACAGCAAGGCAGTGATAGCAGCGCGATGAGGACTGAGATAGGGATGGGGCTGAACGACATAGTTTCAAGGCTGAACTCAACCCATGACTTGTACCAGCAGAGCCTCCAGGATGGCTTTGCTAACGTGTCTCGAAGCATTGAGTCATTCGATGAAAACGCCGGAAATGTGCTTCGTCAGGTGCTAGATGCTCACCTCCGGCCATTTCTTGAATTAGCCATGACGAAGTACGAGACTCAGAACGCTGCTAGGATGCAAGAATTTCGATCAATTCTGGACGAGGCAGCCTCACGTACCAACGAACGTCTTACTCTCATTGATAGACGCTCGAATCGTCTAGCCAAGGACGTATCAAAGATCTTGAGACCGGGCGTAGAACCTCAGTTGAGCCCTCGGCCAGTTAGCCAGCGTTCTATCGCAGCCATAACTTTGTCTACGAGCTTGACTGACCTGGATTCAACCAAGCCGCCAGAGTGCACGGATTACACAGGACTTATTCAAGTTCCCACTCTCCGCCGAAACCCGATTAAGGTCGCTGAGTGGTCCTACTGGGCGAATATACCTGGAGTAGGCACTTTCAGGATCGAATGCAGGGTCCATTCTGACCCAGGAGGTCGGTTCTCTAGTTTCAAGATATTTTTCTGGCCTTCAATAGTCCTCTTTTGCCTGCGTGGATTCTCTTTAAAGTACAGCAACCGGCCTGATCGAGAAGGATACTCAGCACTGTGCCCCTCGCTTGCAATACATCCTATTATAGCGGACAGCAACCCAATCTGGGATATGGTCGCTTGTGACAATGTCCTAGACGTTATAGCACGTTTCCAGGAGCAAAAGAATGGGCCTTTTGACATGGACAATCATGGAAACTCCTTATTAATGGTACGCTACCCCTTTATGCGAATGGTTGTTTATCCTAGAAGGCATTTTACAGGCTGACATACTCCCGAAAAGCACGCTGTGGAGAATCAGAGTTATAAGACAAGTCAATTCCTTCTTGGCCAAGGCGCTGACCCTACGCGAACTACTGCGTGCGTTATGAAAAGCTGTCTTACGTGCGGGCCCCTTGCACTGCTGACTTGATTATTCTAGGTGCGGCCGAAATGCCTTGGGCAGACTTGTCGAAAAGCAGATTCTTGACGTTGTGATCGGCTGCTTAAACCCCTGCGGTCATTGCACGCCTAATCATAACACGGATCTATCACTTTTTTCATGAATCTTTCGTTCCTTAATCAATGCAGGTTGCGACCCTGATGACTGCAGTGTATTAACTATCTACGATATCCTTCAAGCGGATGAGTTTAGGAGGGTCTACCTAAATTTCTTCCCAGATGACGAACTAGACCATAGCGAGGATGTCTCTGATCTTTCTGACTCGAAACGGATATCATCAGACAGTGATTCATCTACTTACCAGTATGTTGTTTCCCCTCTTATCAAACTTGTATTAGTATCATACAAACTAAATATGAAACTAGTAGCGATAGCACTATACGTCAAAAAGCCAACGAAGGCCAATACCTCGCCTGTATCCGTGAGCTGGCGCTATTTCTAGACAGTCAAGGTTACAGTCTGCTCAAGAGAGAATCCGACTGGAAATCTGTACAGGGCTTAAGCAGTGCGTTGCAATTCCCGCTGAAAATGACTCTTCCAGTTCTTCAGGCCTGTGGGCTATCGAGCAACTTTTATATAAGGTTAGGGAATGGTATGGAAACAGCCATATACGATGTGCTCCACGCGCTGATGGACTGGGATGACCCGATGGACCCCTTCCGCGCAAATCGGAAGATGACTATGGTCAACTTGCTTGTTTCTGGCGCTAATCTTTACGAAATCGAATGGGCCAACGAGCATTGGGCTGACTTTGTCGACGACGGACTCATGACGCCGACAGCGTATGCAGAAGCAGCCGGGATCCTACCAGAGTGGTTAGAGGCACTTGCTGCGGCTGGCTACGACCCTGGTGAGGTGGTCTCGGAAGATGAAAGAAGACGCCGAGAGTTTCGATGGCTGCATGGAGTGAAATCATCAGCTATAGACATCGAAGAACTGAACTCTTCGCGGTCTACAATTAGGAGGAGGGCTGGACATGCCACAGGGGGTAGTACATAGTCAATATCTAGATTACTACTTAAATTATTAAAATATGTAAATTCTTACCCTAATAATTTCAACTTAAGTTATCTATCATAAAAACTTATTTATATATAACTGCTAATATTATAGGATACAAGGTAAATTCTAATTAGACACTGTTATAGTAATGTTATTTATATTAGAATGTTGTTTATATTATAACTAATGTCTTAAAATATATAGATCTATATATTTCTAAGTGTCATTTCAAACTACGCCCACTATCTTTACTATAGTAGTTATAAGGATGACGCTTGGGGAACAGCACGGCTGAGCAAAGACGGAGATGGAACATGAGAGGGACGTGGCATGAAGTCTTGCTTGAGATGATGATGGGATTGGAAATTTGCGATATTTGGGACGTTCTGGACTGGGATTACTTTTTGAACAGATATTTTTGGTTTGAAAAGGGGGAGAGAGGTGCCCTGAAAACCTCGGGGATACTGGAACGCTGGGCATATTACTCATCTATGTATGTACATCTACCTAATATGACCAACATGTATAGCCCGAGTAGTTAGAATGGTAAAGTCAGATATCACAGTAAAATATAAGGTAGATTCATCTGCGAGAGCTGAAGAAATTCCCCGTTTCGATACAATGCTAGCTAGCTCAGTAAACCGCTGTGTTGATTAACATAAAAACAGCGCGACGCTTGCCATGGCTCCCAGAAACATCTTTTTTGGGCTATTCCGCCTTATTGGAGCTGATACTTAGCATTCTCATCTTCTTGATCTTTTCCCTCAGCAACTTCTCTCGTAACGCACTTGCTTCTTTCTGCGGGTCTTGCTGTGGCACTGGCTGGTCCGCACTGGCCTGTCATCACGCGCAGAGGTCAGCCAAGGCCAGTCTGTCTAAGCCGGCGAGACTTCATGATCAGGCACTACCAACCTCTTGGTCCTTTTTTCCCGTCATCTCCGAATCATCTTTTGCTGGGCTGTGGGGTCTGCTGATGCTTCTGGTTCTCGTCCTGCCTCGAGGGCTCTGAACAGGCGATGGCGATCGTCGTCGTTCATCTTCCTCAATATCAGCCCGTTTGATTCTTTTGGTATTAGGGGGTGAGATGGAGGAGGTATGGTGTCTCCGCGGCGCATATCGTTCAATAGAACCCCTTCTCTTCCTCTCCCTCCTCGGGCTCCTGGCTCTACTCCTGCTCCGGCTAATACTTCTCGACCGGCGTCTGTTAGTATTTTGGTGTGGTCGACGAGGTGGAGTTAAACTGCGTTCGTCTCGGCTATGACTGCGAGTTAGCCGGTGCTCGTCACGGTCACGGCCCTTACGACTTGAAGTGGGTTTCGGTCTAATTAGATCTCTCGCTGGGGTAATCGAGGCCTGTCTTCGCATCGGCGACTTGCCTCGGATGGGTGACCGTGAGACAGAGCGGTTACGAGAGCGGGAGCGGGAACTGCTGCTGTCTCGGCGTCTTCGGCGAGTCTTAGGTGGAGGAGAGCGGCTTTTGGAGAGGGATGGCGACCTCCTGCGTTTACGTGGTGCTGGGGATGGAGATCGAGAGTCGGATGATGAGTATGACCTTCGACGGCGGCGATCTGGGCTATGTCGCCTACCTCCCCCACCGCGGCCACGGTAGCTGTCTCCGCGTCTGTTTGGGGATGGTGATCTGCTTATTGAGCGGTTTCGGCGACGAGGCGGGGAGGCGGATGGGCTTGTTGAATGCCGACGTCGGCGGGGAGGAGAGCGCGAAGGTGACACAGAGACGGGTCGTTTGTCCAATGCAGGTGATGGCGACCTTCGCCTGTTATCGTCCCTCCTCCGACCGCCTCCTCGTGGAACATATGAGTCTGTGTCTCTTGGCGGGGCACGCCATTGCCCAGGTGAGCGAGACCTTCGATGTCCCCCTCGATTGTTGTCTCCCCCACGTCCAAAATCGCGATCTCCGCGCCCGCGGCGCCAATTGTCGTTGCGCATCCCATATCCCCCCCTTCCACGCTCATCTCGTTCACGGTTTCGGATAGAGTCCATGTCTCGTTCACGTTGACTATCTATGTCGCGCCTCCGTCTTGCTTCTTCAGCAGCCTTCTCTGCTTCGACCTGTGTTATTTATGTCAGCTGGAGATCAATATTGGACGACAGGACAATGTGAACTATACCTTTTCCTGGATGAGTTCCAGCTTCTTGGCCTCGAGTAACTCCTTCGGAACACCTTGCGGGCTATTCTGTGCACTTAGACACAGCTTCCATAACTCTTTACAAAAGGCGGGAGTATCTTTTTCCAGGAAGCCTGTCAATTGGATTTGTAGTTTCTTAATTTCGGGCTGGAGTAAATGTTAGATCGAGCAAGGCACGAGACCAGCGGCTGGCAGTGTTGTAGGAGACATACGTAACGAGACCCTTCAATCAAGTTGAAGCATAGCTCTATAACGACATCATCTTCGCTTCCAAGGATATCCGAAATCTTGCCTGCGATCCATCTGAAGGAGGAGAGGTTAGCTTATCGACCGGAATGTGGTGGTAATGGCTGTGGAGGCATACTTTCTCATAACCTCGAGGTTAACCTTCTGCATGTCCACCTTCTGATTAAACTCTGGAGGAAACTTTGTCGCTTTCAAAAGCTTCTGATCCACGGTGGTCGCCATGGTTCCTGGTTAGTTTCAGTGACTCCGAACCGTCGTTGGTGGTTGTTGGTGGTGAAGTCAACGAAGCAAGCGGCAGTTGTCCTGAAATTCAAAAGTCGTTGGTCCGTGCGCGGGCTTGGACTGGACGCGCCTCGCGTTGTACCCCCGTACAGTTTTAAGTGGTTTACCACTTCCACTTCCGACCTTTATGATAAATATGGCAGGAACAAGAGTCACTTTTCTGAATAAGGTAAGGAAGCAAAGTAAGCTCTATATTCCATTTTATATTCCATATATCAAAATGCCCTCCGTACCTGTTTATACCCTCGTTATATCTCAAATACCCTAAAATCTCCCAAACGCCCACCGATATCATAATATGCGTTGGCTCCCCCCTCGACCTCATCATCCTAGAACCGCATCACAACCTCGCACATCTGCCCAGCGAGGATCGAGCGACTTACTTTCGGAAGATAGCCATACATCCATCAACCGGGCATATATCAACTCCCCGGGCCCAAATGACAACGGCGCTATATTACAGGCGCCTATTCCTCGTCAACATAACCCACCTCCTCGTTGGACTAATGAGCTTGCTATGGGAGATGCTACTCTCCCTGATCCGAATGATCTTCTCCAAGCCATACGCGCAGAGGAGAAGCTTGGATGGAGAAATAGCGCTACAACCCAGCCTGGAGCTTCCCGGGATCACCTAGACACCCTTGATCATCCTCCAGGAGAATCACTGTCCGATTATTGGGCTACTTGGACGAAATACAACCTCGATATTTGTGCTGGAGAACCCACTAACGCTGGGACAATAGGCACCGAAGTTTCAGGCTTGGGCATGCCGGACGAAAGAGAATTGATGGCAAGGGTTGCTCTTCGTGAGACAGCAACAATAGCATCACACCACCATGCTGTCGAGCCACATAGCGACCTAGAAGAAGGGACAAGTCCGGCAGAAACATACCATGACGCTTCAGACGTACCCATACATTTAACATTACATCCAGGTGGGCATGATGGTGCCGTTGTCTCCGATTACTCAGGACTCTCTGCCTCCGGAGATGGCCCTTCTTATTTGAAACCCAGGATAAGTTCCCCAGCTGCACCACCAAAGAAGAAAAAGCCCAGACAATTCCCGTTGGCTATTCCCAAGCCCTCCTTCAACTTCATACCGAAGACAAGTGCCGACTCTCCAAAGCCGCCAGCTAGATCGAGGTCAATCCTCCCAAAAGTACGTGGGCGAACCAAATCAGACGACCCGTCCAAACCGGCGACAACAAAAAAGCTGAGGTTTTCGACCGTAGTACACAGCAGCAAGCCACCAAGAAAACGAAGGCTCTCTCTTGGGCGGAAAAAATCCGACACTGTCAAGAAAAGCAGCCTCGCCGGAATACGCTCAGGAGAGATTTCCCCCTTCACAATCACAGAACCAGAAAGCTCCTTCGTCCTCCCCGCCTACGTAGAACCCACAGACGTCCCAACCGAGCCCCGAGACGCCCCCGGAGCAGCCCCCAAACCTACCCGATCCTTTTTCAAGCCCAAGAAGCGCATCCCGCTAACCCGCATCCCGCTCACTCGCCTCTCGCCCACCGCAGTCCACCCCCCCGCAGTCTCCCCCATCCCCGGCCAGCCATACGAACACATACCGAGCCCCGAGGAACCCAGCCCGAATAAGAAACTGCGCCTCGCCCGTCTGGCGAAGCCAAAAGCTGTCCTTCAGCGCGGTATCCGCCAGTGGCGCAAGTTCACTTTGCGGAAGAGCGTTTTGCAGGTCATGCTTGGCAGGCAGCTGGCTGGGCCTGTTGCTGCTAATTTGAAGGTCTTGGCGGGGAGGAAGATGGTGTTGGAGGGTGGACCGGGGACTGGGCTGTGGGGGATTGCTGATGGCGGGCTGGGAGAGAGAGGTTTGTTGGGGAGGGCAGTGGGATGAGTGGAGGGGATATTGGAGAATGGGGGTTGGGAGCCGACAACGACTGTTTGCATCATCCAATATCAAATAAACCAGCAAAGACCCAAACTATACCAGGTCCCATCCCAGTGTCTTTGAAAGAAAGCAAAATGGTCAATCATAAAGGTGTTATATTATTTTTCCAACACAAGCTAAGAAGCAACAAAGCTACAGAAGCAACATGTTTATCTAGTAGGCATCATCCCAATTCCCGGTAGGCCGCCGCCTCCCTGCCCAGCCCTTTCCCATGTCCCCCCACCATTCCCATTCCTCTGCACAAAATTACTCATTACAGTAGCATTACTGCCCCCTCGTCTCTCAACAGGCAATCCTCTACTCGGCGCTTTAGGCGCAGCTCTCCTACTCAACGCCGCGGCGCCACTTCCAGAACCACCCCTCGCGCCCCCACTACTCCTCTTCCTTGCCCCTCCACCTCTTGTTCTCGGTGCTCTTGCTGCGCCTCCGGTGCTTCCGCCCGACGTTCTACGAGCGTAGGGCTTCCGCGACCCTCCGCGGGCCTTGCCTCCCCTTCCCTTGGGTGCCTGGCTCATGGTAGGCCTGATTGGCCCATCGTCCGAGGCTCCACTGTCTTTGGTTGGTGGAGGCATAGTGTCTGCAATGCGCTGGTTGAAAGCGTGAGTTGCTGAGTTAACCTGGCGGTCCTGGAACCACTGGCTCGTCTCGCCCTGTGAGATCTCCTCTTCGTCGCCCTCATCGTCGTCGTCGTCAAACTCGGCCTCTTCATTGTCGCTGACAAGGTCTATAACGTTTCTGTGGTTCTGGTCTATATCTCGGTCCTCATTATGCTGCATCATCAAGTCGTATTCGGTGTGGAAGCGTCGGACCAATGCCACGAATCTGGGTCCAAACTTTTCCACTTGCTCCTGGTTGACGCCGGCTATAAATTTGATGTCTTTCAGCTCCAACATCCAGTTGATGCACATCTCCCGTAGCTGAGTCTCGGTGAAGATTGGCTTCCTAATCCCTCTGCTGTTGCGAATCTCTTCGTCTAGTTTCTTGGCCTCGATGACGAAGTTTTGAATGACATGTAGGTGAAGAGTTGAGAGGTTTGCTTCGGTCATCCGAACATCATTTGTGATGCGGGGTCCGACATCTCGTTTGGATCTTTGGAATAGCGCAGGCTTATTGCCTTGGCGGACTGGCTCGAAGTCATCATCCTCATCCTCGTCAGTGGATTCGTGGTCATCGGGAACAATAAATCCATCTTCATATCCGTAATTGTCCGATTCTTCCTCCTCCCCTTCATCTTCTTCCGCCTCGTCGTCAATATAACGATTCTTGCCCTTGCGCCTGTTTGCCGCCATGGACACAGGAGAAGAGACGTTCGTTGACTGGGGATGGTATTGTCTGCCACGTGCAGCCGCAACGCCAGTGAACTCGTTTCTAACCTGGGAGCTTTTATCTGGGCGGCTTTCTGGGCGGCTTGCCTGAGCTGCACGGGGTGATGAGACCCTGACAGACACTTTAAGCTTCCTGCGGCCGGTTAAGAAATCTTGGTATGATTTCCCGAGCTGCGTTATTAGCTAGGTAACATGGAGCTGGCTGATGGAAACTTACTTTCAAGTAGGTAGAGGCAAACCCGGCTTTATTGATTTGGCTCTCTTCTCTGAGAGCATTCTCACTAACAAGACGATATAGAAGGGCCTCTACTTCATTTTTTCGTAGATGCTTCACTTGACCATAGCCGTCCATTTTATCGAGGTTACAAGAAGTGACTTTCGAAGATCTGTAGCCACGCATGACGTCGGCATAATTGACTAGAGTTAGGTTTTCAGTCTTGAGCTGCCGGACAATATTCAGAGCAATTCGAGTCTCTTTCGAGCGATCAATGGCCTCGTAAACACTGGTGGAGCTGCAGTTATCGCAAGTGCCGTTGCAGTCCTCCTTCTGGAATCGCTCGCCGAAGTAGGAAAGAACTTCTACCCTGCGGCAATCCACTTTGTTCTCGCAGAACTGGGACATCCGGTTCAGCATTGATCGCTGCCTCTCCTTCTGCTCGTTATTTCCGTCGCCATCTTCAATGAATTTCCGGAGAATGGTGGTGTCCTGATAACCGTAATACAAATAACACCCAGAGAGTTTGCCGTCTCTACCAGCTCGGCCAGTTTCTTGATAATAACCTTCCAGACTTTTCGGCATCGTCTGATGTATTACAAACCGAACGTTCGCTTTGTCAATTCCCATACCAAACGCAATAGTAGCAACTATGACCTGCCACTTTCCAGCCTGCCAATCCTGCTGCACTTGCTTCTTCTCTATTGGTTTCAGGGCAGCATGGTAGTGAGCAGCCTTGATCTTATAACGGGTAAAGAGTTCTTCAGCAACCTTCTCGCAATTTTTGCGAGAAAGAGCATAGATGATCCCTGTTTGCCCTTTATATCGCTTGGTGATAATCTCCACTATGCTCTCCATCATCTCTGCATGTTTAGGCTTGGGCCGCACCTCATAGGTCAAATTTGGCCTGTTGAAGCTCTGTGTATACTGTTCACAACCTTCCATGGCAAGATTATGAATAACGTCGATTTTGACATTTTCCGTCGCAGTAGCTGTGAGGGCCATGATCGGAACGCCTGGAAATCTAGCTCGAACCTCCCCAAGCTCTTTGTAATCTGGTCGAAAGTCGTGCCCCCATTGGCTGACGCAATGAGCTTCGTCGATTACAATGCGAGCAAGTTTGCGCCTACGGTGAAGGGATGCGAATTTGCTCAGGATCGCTTCGCTCTTTGTTACCATTTCCGGTGTGACATATAGAAGTTCAACATAGTCTTCTGGGATGCGTTCTTCAAGTGCCGTCATGACCATATTTTTGTAGGATTGTGGCACTTCGCTATTGATCACAAAAGCCTGGATGCCGAGTTTTTGGAGATGATCCACTTGATCCTGCATAAGGCTTAGAAGGGGAGAAATGACAACAGTGACGCCACATGTCGTGCCTGAGCGGACAATTGCTGGGAGCTGATAGCACAAAGATTTCCCGCCTCCGGTCGGCATCAGAACAAAAGCATCCTTGCCCCCTAATGTAGCGTTTATAGCCTCAAGTTGATTCTGTCTGAACCCCCTGAGGTGGAATCGCGCCGTTAATTGTTGTTTGACCTCACCTGACCATTTATGTTTCATCAAGGCAGCTGACCCCGCATTAACAGGCAGAGACATGTCTTTGTTGCTGTTTAACTTTGGCCTTGTGGAAGCTGAAGGAGTCGAGGGCGGAGGCATAGAAGCCCCATGGGCATCAGGCGCAACATGGCCCGAACTAGCCTCACCTCGATCCCAAGACTCTGCAAACTCAATCATGTCATCGTCATCATCAAAGTCGCCATAATCATCTTCGTCTATATCCCGAGCAATGGGATCAAAGTTGCCGAGCATGTCATCTTCATCTTCAAAATCTTCCGGGCAATCGAAACGACTGGGAGCACTTTGCATCTTCGCTGGTTGAAAGTAGTCCATCCTATCAGATTGGAGGGACTCCTGGGCATTGTGCCGGAATTGTGCGCTCATATTGGCTTGAAATGTGGACGAAGAGCTATCGTTTACAGGACGGTACTCTTTGGCGAAGGCAGGTTTTTGGCTGGTTGTCGGCTGCGTTCCATTGGAGGGTATCTGGGTCTGGTGGACTATTTGAGGATCACCGTATAAGCTAGATGGAGTCCTAGAGTCGAGGAATCCTGTTGGATCCTTGGCCTTTTCTGTGTGCCGTTGAGGTTGTGCCTGCATGCGGCCATTTGTCAACCCTTCAATCATCGAGAGATCATCTGCAGTAATTCCACATTCTCTTACTAGCGGTGCTATTCGAGCCTCGAATTTGTTGATGTTACCTGTGATGAGTGGAATCTCATTATCAAATCCCCCAATATCACGGGAGGTCTCCAAATAAGCAAAATAATCGGCCTTGATTTTTTCCTTCTTATTGGTTAACTTGGCGTGCTCTTCATATAGTGGAAGCAGCCCTGTGGCCGCATTTCTTTGCTTTGCCAATTTCTCTCGCTCAATTTTGGTATGTTCAGGCGCGATTTGGCCGGCGTCAAGGTATTCGCATATAACCCTACGGTTTTCTTGGAGCCTCTCATTCAGCAGGGACAAAAAATGCTGTATATGTGACGGCCTGCCAAGGAAAATTCCGACTAGCCTTTTATCTTCTTCTGGCGATGAAGATGACGGCATTGGCTGACTCGAGGCGTTGCTTGGCTTGTATATTGTTTGCGAGGTGGGTAATCTCGTTGGCGAATCTCGCTGGAAAGGAGATGGAAAGCTGTCTTGCTTGAGGTTGCTCACAGAAGCCGACTTGATTGACGTGTTTCGAGAGTCATCTGTGCGAAACAGGGGCTCGTTTTTTATATGGCCTAGCGATTTGTGCTCTACACTTGGTACCTTTGATGGTGATTTGAAAACGCTTCGCCGAACGGGGCTCTCAGCCTTGACGGGCTCAGTCATATGTTCATCTGGCCATCCAGCTTGCGAAATGAGGTCGTCGTCTTCAGAGTCTTCTATGATGCAATCTTTCTGAATAGTCTGAGTATTCCGAGCCGCTTTTACAGAGGGAGAAATGGATCGGTCCGTCAACTGTTTAAACGGAGAGTTCTCTTTCTTCAAACCGCCAGCAACCCTGGGGCTGGTAGCATTTTGAAACTTCGGACTCGCCATCGCAGATAATGGACGCTGGTTCTTACCAGCATTCCCAGGAGTGTCGTGCGATGCCAATCGGCTAAGTGCCCTGCGTGTGCGGGTTTCCGTCCGACTCACTGTTTTAACAACATGATACTGCTCTTCAAATTCAGGCTCGGGATTTGCCGCTTCTACGCTTGGTTTGATCGGCTGGTTGGCTCCCTTTTGGTTTCGATTCTTTCCATCGACTGTAGAATACGGAGGTGGCGGCTCGTCAGGCTCAATGAGTGTGTCGATGTCAATGAATTCTTCTGAAAGGCGCGCTGGTCGGCGATTTTCTTTCTGAGAGTTCGTTGTCATCAACTCTTTCCTCGGCCTTTCTCTGGTCATTTCATCACTTTTTCTCTTGGTTCCCCGCCTGGGCGAGGAACTGGAAGCACAGTCTTCACGCCATAGTGACTGAGGCTCGCCAAATCGTTCCAACGACGAGCTTCTAACCACCTCCTCATCTCCAGTAAGATCGACGGGCTCGATATTTCCATAGCTTACAGACGAAAACTGTGGTTGTTGCCTCGGTAGTTGCCCTGGAGCCTGCCGCGGGGTTTGTGGGGCGTGAGTAGATTTTGGAAAGGTTGACGTTGGTTGCCTCGAGGGTGTACCTGCAGATGTACCTGTGTATTGTCAGAAAACAGAACTAAGAAAAAGATTGTACCCATCACACACCGTCTTTATGGAATGAGGCGGCGTATGCGGCTGCAATTGAGGAAGGCGTTTTGGTACCTGGAGCCCCCACGGGAGATTGTTGATTGTGCAGGAGCGTAGGCCGGGGTTTCCGTGATGCAGAGGCCAACCTTGCCATGTTACTTTCCTCTGCGGTCCGCGCAATTTCTCTCTGGGGGACCGCTTGGTTTATATCTGGCGATGGGTTGGTGTGCCCCGGCCTTTTTGATTTATCGACTTCTAGCTGGGGATCAAAACGCAGTCGTTGCCTCTCTAAATGCGTAGTATTTGCCTCTCGAATAGAGGCATCGGCCCCCCCCCTTTGTAATGTGGCGGTTGCTGCTGTGGAGTGAAGGACCGGAGCGCCGCAAGAAACAACTGTGGGCTTGCTCTGTAACAACCAAGAGATATGATTGTCGAGATTATGTAAAGTCATGGGGAGACGTGGCTGCACACATCTCGCATGCTCTCCATCTGCGATGCGAAGGCGTGTTCGGGAGATAGTAAGGTGTTGAGTTTGGAGTGGAGTAGTTGTCGACGTGCCTGAGGCGGTCAGCCTTGAAGTTATTCGTCGCGGTGGATTTGGCGCGTTCGTTGGTTTAAAGTTTACGTATCAGACGCGAAATCATGTGACTTTCAACGATGGAGGGGGAATTAAGTGGGGCTTGTCCTCCCCCACTTCCGAAATTTACATATTTGGGGTTTAAGATCTCGGGATACTATTCCTTCCTACTTGCTGTATCTCGGCGAATTTTTATCACATGCTGCTCGAACCACGATTATATATATTGCCCCCGTTGGAAGACTAGCATGCCAGACCAAACTCGGCCGGGGCTGTGATTGCAAGGCTGGTGTGGGCTGGAACGTTTGACGAAATCCATAACCCCAATCCATAGGGCGAAAGTGGGATTGCGGACTCATCGAAGGAATACTAATTATAGACCGCTCTGTGGACGTAAATCAAATGTGATCGATGCGACTTGCCTACACGGAAGTCTTGAGTCCTCAAATTTCGGTTCGGAAATTTGATAATAGATTAGAAATCCGTCAAAGATGGGCATTGTATGTTTGCTGAGACCGTTTTAAGCCCATCACTCTCGTCTTACCCACATATAATGTATGGCCGCTTTCACCATATTCAGTTATGGCCATTCATTTGTACTGATATATGTAGCTTACATCATCGTAGCAATAAAGGTAGGTAGTCATTCTTATTCTGCCTATACCCTTGCATTTCCTGATGGTCGATAGGTGTGCGGCAATGTTTAATTCTAAGGTAAAGCTCAAAGAACACCAAGATCCAGCATCCTGGTCTCTGCCCAGTCTCCTAGACGACCGAAATATCCTTCTGGATCCTGACCTCGCCAATCCCGCAATGCAAACCAAAGGTGGCGTGCATCTTTCCCTGCTTTGATCGCACGCTCATAGTCTGGCGCGTGATCGAAGAGAACCTACGAAACGAGAATCATTAGGCTTTTCCAAATGTATCAACAAAGACATTATTGACTGGAAGTACCTTGAAATATTCTGTCGACCATGCTATATACTTCTCTTGCTCCTCTGCAGTTGTATCGTCAGGCACTCTAACGATTGAAAGAGCGGCATTCTCATCTGTAATGAGGTCGACAGGGACGATTGCTATTAACGGATCGGACAATATTGCCGGCACTATACATCCAGTCTCCCAGTCATATAACGACGTTACGACGGGCCGACCGCCTGTTTCTGTCATAATGGACATCTTATGTATACCGAAATCGCCATGTTCTAACACAAGTCGGTAGAGAGAATGCCCATCGCCGTCTTCTGGCATTATATGCGGAATAAGACGCAAGAGTGACTGCTTAGCCGCAACAGCTCTATGACCAACGGTTTCATCGTCCGATTCCCACCCAATCATATCATCTAGCTTTCCAATTGTGGCCTCGATTTTAGACGTGAAAAGGGCAATGCAGAACTCACGCGTGGGGGCGATAGGAATAGGCAACGATTTGGGCTTATGCTCAAAGAGGCATATGAGGGACCATTTAGCACTAAAGTCAACGGGCACGTTAAAATTGAAAAGTGAAGCTCGAATCCGCGCCGACTGAGTGAGAAGTTGGACCTTGGAGACGATTAGGAGTCATAATTTAGAATGCACGATGGAGCAAGGACAGATGTTTAGCACAGACCTTTTCTTCAGAAGTTAGACTTGTTCATATGTTTTTCTCTCCCTCTGCTCTTTCAAACACGAATAAACGGCGTCCAAGTATATCCCGAGGGACATGAACTCTAGGACTAACATGCTGCATGGGGATTCGGTGGTAAAGAAGGCGAGATATCAAAATCTGGGGCTCGGATCGCAACAGCTCATAAGCTGCCACCTCAAATTCTGCCTCGGGAATTTGCCTATGGATTGGAAACCCATCGAAGTCTGGCATATTGACATCGCCGCGGGCTAATCGAGCTATAACATCTGGACGATTCGATAACTTCAAGTGGAACCCCTATCTGTCACTTGATTTTAATTTTTCTTCGTGCGAAAATTATACAGGGTGACTCACGTAGTTATTAGATCCATTGTATAATTGCGGAATATCAACGACCTGGGTGTCTAGATTCTCCTCAATCTCTTGAATAAGAAGATTTACATCCCAAACTCCAAGGAACGGGCTGTTGCCGCTGCGGACCAGAGTCAGTAACTGCTTGCCATCAAAGTCGCTTCCATCTGGCATCTGTGGCCAATCATCGGCGACGCTCATGACTGAGTATTATGGAGCCAGAAACTGTAAGGGCAACGCGTGCAGTAAAATTGGCAAGATAATGTTGTGGAAGTCTATACGTTTCTCATGTTTGAATCGTAAATATTCCAAGAATGATGTCCCACTGTGCTTATTTGTATATTTACCTGTTCCATTCACACCGCCACAAATACAAACTCGTTGGGAACAGGCAGCAACCAACAAACATGAACCAAAAGCGTCAAGCGTGTACTGTCCTTCTTAGGCCTAGTCACCAACACTGACATCCAAGATGCGATAGTGACCGCCTCGACAACGCAAGATGTGGGTCTTACATTGAGGCGCGATGGGCGCGATGCATCATGGCATTGGATGGCTTGATCCATGTCGTTAGTCAAGGTGACAGATTGGGTGGTAGCCGAATGTTAAGCTTTAGGGTTCCTCAATAGGCTCTAGTCTGTCAATTAAAGGCTCGGCGTACCTATTTGGGGTCCGGTGAACTTTACAGGAGATCAGCGGGGTGAAATACCCCACTCTTTAGAAAACAATCAACCAAAAGACTGCTGCTAAACCTGTTGGAACATCACATCTTGCTGTCAACTCTTTATACTCTACCTGTTATATTGTGTGACTAAGGAGTGAGATTGTCTTCAAGTTTAAAATGATATGCTCACGAGAAAGCGAAACTGTCCATCTTTCCAACGGAAAGACGATTGGCCTCGCACACTATGGAGACCCCGATGGACCTGTTGTCTTTTATTTTTATAGTTCAGGGGGTTCTCGTCTGGAAGGAGCATATTGGGCAAAAGCTGCAGAATCCGTTGGTGCCCACATAATCTCCCTTGATCGACCGGGTATCGGTCTCTCTAGCCCCCAGCCAAAGCGCAAGCTGCTTGACTGGCCATTGGTCGTCTCCGAGGTTGCCCAGAACCTTAAAATTGATCAATTTTATGCTCGTGGGACTGCAGCAGGAGGATCCCATGCGCTTGTATGCGCTAAAGACCTCTCTCCCGATATACTCAAAGGTGTTGGACCCGTGGGTAGTTTCTGGCATATATCACAGACAATAGGCAACATGATGACTATCTCTTAAAAAGTGGGGGGCCCGCCATGTTTATAAGAAAGCGATCCTTCCTGCCTCTAAGGATCCCGATCCCACAGTCTTCCATAAGCAAACAATGGATGGCATTACTGGGCTAAATAAAAAGGACAAAGTCCTTTTTGAGAATGCCGAGTTCCAGGATTTCGAAGTTAATTCACAGAGAGAGTGTGCCAAGCAAGGAAGTCAGGGGTGCTTGATGACATGCGGATTGCTCTGAATGAGTGGAGATGTAATATTCGAGACATCTCGGCGAGGAACATTAGCTTGTGGTGTGGAACTGAAGATGATCATGCCCCCATCGACGGAAGCCGCAACATGGAGAAGGCGATGGAACACGCAACACTAGTCGAGTTTGAGGGCGACACACATTATACCACCTTAGAAATGAGGGGGGAGCAAATTCTCCGCGGACTCCTTTTTGGCGACGAGAAATCTGACGGGCAGCTTCTTAAAAAGGAAGCCTGTAATTAGTATTGACTGGCTAACTCTTAAAGCAACGGGAGAATATTGAACTGTCAGCTTCTGATATGTTAAGGTTAATTCCGTATCAAAATATATGAATCATTGGATGCAGCAACTTTCAAACAGATTTGTCACAAAAACAGCATGGTATAAGGTAATAAATAATTGATCTAACAATATCTACTCACCTCTAATATCCTACATCTCAGTTATCTCCACAACCATCAATACCGTACCGAACAGTCAGGTCGAAACTTACCGGCTAAGCCAGCCTTTGTCCTTGCAAAAGGCTTTCATCTTGATGAATCCACGGAAGAGCCCAAATAGAATACTGACTGGCAAGAATCCCAAGTCTCGGGGGTGTGCGCGGAAGAGGCGTTCGAGCTTGATGGCTTTAGTAATAGATAGAGAAGGAACATGAGGACCCACCCAGAGTTACCTGCCCACAGCGAAGTGGGGTCTAGGAGCGAACGGATCTGGTAGTAGCAGTACCAGGTCAAAGGATCAGTGATGAGACCCATCGAAGTAGACACAGCAATGTACTTGGCATAGAAGGTCCATGGCTGCTTCTTGCACACAGCCCACGGGTTCGACTCAACGAAGAGAGTCTTGTAGTTTCCACGCCAACTGCTTCCTTCCCATCGCTGGCACTGGTACAGGAACTTGAACCCGCTCTCCAAAGTAGTGAGAAGCTGTGCCTTCGCATGGTACTGCACATACATGCCCCACCCTTCCTCGACAAGCCACCGTGTTATCATCTTGTCATCTCCCGTCGCAAGCGGGAGCCCATTAAACGTCTCATTGCAGAATACATGAAGGAAAGCCTCGTCCTGAAGGATGCAGGTGCGAAGGGCGTTGGTACGACCGGACATACACGAGATGCCTCCATCAAGAGTTAGCGTGGCGGCCCCCTCGAAGTTGCGGCGCTCAAGGTAGACAGCGCCAATAAAGGTGATGCAACGTGTGAAAAATGCGCCGGACCGGATACGGATGGCGGCCATGCCGACACCGACGGAGCCGTTGCGGTGATGCTCGAAGGGGGCGAGTAGCCAAGGGAGTATTGTGCGGGTCCAAGTAACGTCGTCATCTACAAGGACGGTGATGGCGGTTCGCACGGCGGGGATCACGGCAGCCAGCTGCGTGCGCTTGTTGGCGATAGGGACGCTGTAGACTTGGATGCGCGGGTCAGCGAGGTCCTCACTAAAAGCGAGGAGCTTGGCCTTGCGGTTGTCTGTGGTGACAAGAATGAGCTGATAAATGGGCGTAGCAAGGATGCTCAAGAAGTGTGACCGGAGCTCTTCCATGTCATCGGTTATGGTGGGGATGACAACCGTGACATCCTTACCACTGTACTTAGGATTGCGGAGCACTGGATAAGGGCGGTAGAGGAACTTACCAATGAGGTTGCCGATGAGCCTGCCATAGCGATAGGGGGTATGGAGAGCGAGAAACCACTGATGCCATGTTCAGACAGGCAGCAAGGTCAAGAGAAAACTTATGAAGTCCATGATGAATCCGATTGAGTCTGACGATGGTCAAACTTATCGTGTGTTGATTACCTTGGATGAGAGTATAAAACCTACTTAAGCCAGTTAAGTGAGGATATCGAGCCTGCGAGATGAAGTGGAATGATGAGAGAAAAGGACAGTTTGGGGAAAGTTTGGGGATTATTTATACTTATAAATACAACCGTACCCCCAAAAACTATATTGACATTCAATTGAACATTCTATAACACTCCTTGAACGATGTATGGTATCCACTGAACGGTATACGGCGTTCATTGAACAGTGTATTTTATCCTGGAAGATGTACGATGTGCCCATTGACTGACGTATAATATCCTTTATATGATGTACAATGCCCATTTAATATGAAACCACGAACACAAGCAGGGTGACTAGTTGGCACTGTTGATACCACAGCTGCCACAGTTTACTTGTATTGTTTCCGCAATTGTTAATACTACAGCTTCAACAATGGCGGAAACAAGGCCAGCAAAACCCCGAATAGTGACCAACAACAAAGAAATTACCCCATTGATCATAACATTCAACCTTTCAAAAAAAGACCTTGGTGAAGCAAGAATGGGCGGGCAAAAGTTAAATTCTTTGTTGAAGTAATATGCTCTTAGTCCTTGAGTTCGAGCATTCTCTCCAATATCGCCTCTCATTGTCCATCCGTACTTGCTTCCATTAATCAAAAGTCCCTACTGAGCTCGATATTGAGCGCGCATCATGTCCTTGTGACCTACTGTGAGTGCCTTGTCCTGTTCCATCGAATCCATTGTTTGTTTCATCAGGTGCCAGTGCGATACTATCACGTCCTGCTGTCCTGGTAGACCAGGCGGGGGGCCAACCCTTATCCTCACCAGTGATCGAGATGCTTTGTAGCCCAATCCCGGAACCATGATCCCATATCTTATCCTGATACAAATCGTCTAACGTAACATTCTTTCTCAGGATATAGTAGTTTATATAGTACGGGACAACCTTAAAGAGTTGATGGTTCATAAATTTTTTGATGGGAACAGCAAAGACGAGATCGAGCTCTTCGAGAGAGCGCTGTTTTGTTTCAGGGAGGAAGAAAAATATGAGCGCTGCAGCGACGAGATTAAGGCAGGCAAAGAGGCAGAGAGAGCCTGTGTCACCGAGGCCATTGTGAATTCTATTATATGTATGTCAGCCGCTGTCCCATTTCTCAAGTGGGCGGAAACTGAGAGGAGAAAGTGACAGGCCTACGGTAGGTAAAACAAAGTTAATAACGCAGCAAAGAAGAGGTTGAGTCCAACGCTGACTGCAACACCTGATTCACGGTGAGAAAGTGGGAATCTGTTGAATCACACAATTAGTATTGGTTCCGGGAGTGTTATCGAACGAAAGAGGCCTTACGATTCAGAAGCCACAGTAAATGGCATTGGCCCCATGCCGGGCGAATAAACGGCCGCAAACCTGTAGAAATTAGTATATTTTCATGGCAAATAATGAGGTGATTGGGCAGGGTATGACTAACAAGAAAAGAAATAGTGCAATGGGTCCCATGCGAGCTGGAGAATCAGCGGGGATATAAAAACAAAAGGCCGCCGCAAATAGAAATATGCTCATGAACGGCAATGTGCCGAGAAGTAGAGCGCGGCGGCCGAGGGTATCAATATTGCGGATTGCAGGAATGCAAAAAATAAAGTTAATAGCGCCTGTAGGTCCACTGTAAGTCTTCTATGCCTAAAGTAAACAGGGTAGCTCACTGAGAGTACTTACCGAAGCCAAAGCTATACAGATATGCCTTCGTATTGTCTACTTCTCCACTAGGTTGGTTACCTGCGCTGCTAAACACGTCACTAGAGTAAAAGGCTAGTACATTGACTATGCAGTACTTATCAGCAAGCTTCCTGGTAGCTTCCATAATGTCCAACTTACTGCCACAAAGTTGCTGCGCAAGATTCACTGTGCAAGCGGCTAAAAGTGCATTCCTCAACCGAGGATGTTTTGGACTAAAGAGTTGCGCAAGCCGATTCGCATAGTCGCTAATATTATATTGAGCCTTGACGCCTTTGCCAGACCTTAGTATGGATTCCGCGTCGTAAACTTGGCGCGAATGAGTTTCAAGCTCTATCTGTTTGTGAATGAGATAGAAGTCACGCTGGGCTTGTATCTATAAATGAATGACGTTATTAACTGCCAACAGTTGCGCAGGAAGCAAATATGGAGTTAGCTTACTGGCGTGTTTCGTAAAGCTACAAATATATCGTATGCCTTGCGGTAGTTTTTAATGTCGCCTTTCATCATATGCCACCGAGGGCTTTCGGGACACCACCAAAGGGATACCATGAGGACTAGGGCAGGGACAATAGGGGCACCAAGCTGGAGTTTCATTGAAAGGCGCTCCTCCTGGGCAGTATTTACAATTAGATTGGCGACGAAACCTAAAGCGATGCCAAATGCCACCCTAATGACCGTTAGTATTTTTCAATCTATGTTGAGGCACTGCCAAATTTTTCTACCAGAGTTGCCAACAGAGAGCTGATGATCCTCTCCAAAGACTAACCGCAGTCTCAGCGGCTAGTATAGGGGTGCTTGAAGCTTTCAGCCCCATACCGATTCCATTAAACACCCTGCACGCAAATAATTGCCTCCAGTCCTCCACAAATGCAGAGCCTAATGAGCTGACGAAAATCAATGCTGCCGCAACCAGAATAGCTCCACGCCTGCCAAACCGTCTATTTATCGGGTCAACTAACGGACATCCCCTGTTCCCAGTCAGCAAGGGCAATGATCTCGGATCTCAATCCTCGAAACCAACACAGAAAGAAACTCACAGGACAGCAGCAAACAGAAATGGAGCCGCATTTGTAAGACCAATTATCCATGGGCCATGTGAGCCGTTTTTGCCGTTTTTATCCAGGTGGAATTGCTTTGGCCAGAGTAGTGTAGCACCATTGATGCTACTCTGCACCCATCCTTGTAAAATTGCTGCGATGCTCACAGTCAACACTGTCATATATAGTCCCTTGCTTTGCGCAAATAAATGATCTCTTTCGTCCCTCAAAGCGCGCTTCTCGGCATCGGTCAACTGGACGGGAAGTTGGGCTCCGATGTGGCGGCCTCTCGAGACTTCGTCGTATATTAAGGAGTTCTGAGCCACAAGCGCGGCGCGCCGAAGGCCAAGGCAAATATCGTCAGAAAAGGACTTAGAGGCCGCGAAGGCATCGACATCGCGGAGGAGTTGTTCTTGATTGAGGTGGGCTTCGGAGAAAGTTAGGGTGAGAGCTTCTCCTGCAAAACAGCGTTGGGACTTACCTAAGGGATTCTCTATCACAGCACCAGCATTCTCATTTCGTAGGTCACCGTAACGGGAAACCACATCAGCGTCTTGTCTCATATTCATATTAACACTTGTCATCTTGACACATCACCATCTTCATGTCGCGTGTGTCTCGCAAGGCTGCGACAACAAGGCTGGAGCAATAATGTGATAAATGCAAGCTGAGTTGCGGTGTGCCAATTGTCTCCGTCCTTCGATTCGGAATTATCGTTTTGTCTTGCATCAATGATAACCGTGCACAGTAACGAATTGAACGTATGAAATAATAGGAAGGAGAATATGAGGCTCGACAGAAGGTAAGCTGGCCAGTTTCTATCTGAGTTTCCTTTTATATCTTACTGCATCGGATGGAATCACGTGTAACAGGGAACACTGACCGGTGTGGACAGTATGCAAGGATTAATCTAAAAGACAAGGCGCAGTAAACAACGGACGGTATGTGATAGGCTGGTAGTTTATGTCACGCCCGGGCAGTAAGTAGGGTAACCCCGCGCTTATCCCGGTGTGTGGGGTCGGCGGTCACTGTCATGGTGTCCACTCTGTACGTTCAGTGATACAGAGCACCCGCTGCTTAAGGAATATTCTCGTCTTATTCGTCATCGGGTACGTTTTATGTATTATGTGCACAGCCACGTATGTGTTCGGGTGTGTGTGCGTAGGTGGCGCTACTGTACGACATACGCCCCGTTTGCGTGCGTGTGAGTGGAATGCGGAGAAACAAAGTATATACACCCCTATCTACCACATATACCCACTAGGCTGCAGCATCTTTAGTCTACAGTTGCAACCAAACACAACCAGCGACGAAGAAGGTTAACTAGACGACTATTATTTGCAATCATCTCTCCTGTATAATTATATCTTCTATCCACGCTCTTATGCGACAAGCCGCTCAAGCGGCCACCTACTCTATTTGGGGCACCTTGAGGGCCATCTACTCTGCCTAATCCGCTTCGACAGCAAGTTGCCACGATATGGACGCACTGTCCATTGTTGCCAGCGCCTACAGCATCGCGGGCCTATGTGGAACCATCATATTCCATGTAACCCAGTTCGTCGTCGATTCCCGCGATGTATGCCAGTCGATCAATGATTTCCGAGGGAATATCGAAATATTAGAAGGTGTTTTGTGTAAAGTGCAGGAAACTGTGAGGAAAAGTCCGAAGCGGTTCCCGTTCGCAGAAAAGGAGGTGGAGCATTGGAACGAGATCCATAATGTGCTGGATGCCTGCAGGGACTCCATGGAGAGACTCAAAAATGTGCTACCAGAGCGGTTTGAGAATGGAAAACCTATAGTTCTGGCTCGCAAGCAACTCGAAATGTGTCTCAAATCAGACGTTGTCACGCAAATTCGTGGACATATTACTACTTACACTCAGCTCCTTCAGCTTTCGCTAACCACAATAACTCTGTAAGAATGGTCGCATTTTACGTCACGAAGAGAGAAAACTAATCCGTGGCTTCTTATAGTGGCTCCACTTGGGATACTCAACGGTCACAGAACATCATGAGATCCAAAATTGAGAAGCTCACAAGGGAAATACAAAAAATAAATGTTGTTCGGCAGCACCGGGAGCCAGAAAGGCTTGGTCATCAAATTCTAACTCCCGACTCCAACAACGATCTCACAGAGCGAGAAATGCAGGCAGAAAAAAACTGGGAGGCCTGGAGAAGTTCTGTCGAACATTTAGTCGCTGCAGCGGCTACTTTATACGAGCCGGATGAGCAATCTATTGCTGATCGTGAAGACTTGAGTAGCTTGGGCGAGCCAAATGAGTCTAGCATCCTGAAAGGGAGCAATAGTACAGGAACGGTCGATAATCTGTCATTGCTAATTAAAACAGGATGTGGAATTGGAGATAACATATATCAGGATAGTGGCCTTGGGTTCAGTGATAATGAGTCAGATTGGGATCTAGACCCCAAAAGTACAAACTCACTCAGCGCCGAAATCTTGCAATATCAGATTGCAGAAATCCAAAAGGACGTCACCAGATACATCAATACCGGTTTATATTTCCAAGCGGAACGAGATCACAGGAAGGGAATCGAGCTGCGTAATCTCCTTGAGAAAACACATAAAATACCGTTTTTGGATAGGGCAGATGTAGAAGAGACTTTGGCTGATATCTACATGGAACAAAAGGATACAGCATCTGCTATGGTCCGGGCAAAGGATATTTTGCGACGTCTTCTCAAACAAGAGATAGACGGTAACCTCGAGTCAAATACTGATCAGAGTCGAATGTGGAGGTTAAATCACAAACTTGCTTCAGTCTATATAGAATCGGTAAGTCCTGAAACAGGTATTGGTGTCTCCACAAAGCAGATGACTTACGAGGTACTTTTAGGGATTCGTTGATAGGGCAAAGACATATGCAACCCGGGCGTTGGATGGAAGAGTAAAATCCAACACAGCGCCAGACCTAATTATGGAGAGCGCAACCCTATTGGAAAGAGCTTATCAATTAAATCGAGACGTCCCTGAGGCGCGCGGGGTAAAGAACTGGGCGGAGGGAAACTATCCCCAGCTGGTCAACACAAGGGCTAGCGTTTCGACTGCCAGTACAAATGACACTCTTCCAAATCCAGTGATACCAAATGCAACTCAATGGTGCAAAGATAATGGATTTGATGTCCACTCACGGGATTTCAGCTTTGATATCCCAAATTCAGACGGAAAAACACCACTCCATATCGCCGTCGTTGACCACGACTTGGAGCTGGAGATTCTACAGCAGATTATGAATTGCGTAGCGACATTAGAAACAAGGGACTCCAACGATTGCACGGCTCTTCTCCTAGCATGCAGCACAAGAAACTGGAAGAAAACCAAAGCACTCCTCGACCACGGCGCTAAACTCGATGTCCACGACAAATACTATGACACGCCTCTCCACAAAGTTCAAGAGAAAACGGGTGGCACTACAGTGGCCACGTTTCTCCTCTCCCATCCCAGCCAAGCGGTCGATATCGATGCAAAAAACTGCTACGAAAAAACAGCGCTCCACCTAGCGTGCGAGCTGCAAAACGAAGCGATGGTCCAGCTCTTAATTAAATACAATGCCGACATCAACTGCCATGGTCCACACGGCTATACACCTTTGCATGTCGCTATCGACTACCGGCGACTCCCTATCGTAAAGATACTGTTGGATAAAGGTGCCGATCCCTCGCTTTGTGATGCCGATGGACGAGATGCGCGCGGGGTGGCTAAGACGACGAGACAAGGGAGTCGGGAAATACAGTTGATGCTGCGAGAGCATGAGATAAAGCTAGGACGGAAACGCAAACAAAGTTGAGGGGTTCGTCGATTGGTCAGTCGCATTGCTAAAAGAGAGAACACTTGACTCCGAGTACGGGGAGGGGTGATACAATGGTCTTATGTCTTCCATACCTAACGGTCCAGCAAAACTGGCAAAGTTCGTATGGTGGCAGTTCTAAATTGAACTTGAGACTCAGGTATTATATAGGTGGAAAATGGGGAAACGATACAGACGGCCAATGATTGTTAATGCGAAGGAAACATGTATGTATTATTGTAATTGTTACAGGTGGTGGCGCAAGTTTAACAATGCGATAACTCGACGATGCGATAGCATTGTCGAGTTATCGCATTGTCGAGTTATCGTATCGGAGAGGTGACGTTGAGTTAAGGAATCAGGAACCGGGGCGGCCCGAGACCTGTGATACGGGTCCAAAGTGAGACCTAGACTGGTGGGCGCCAGCAAATACCGGCATTGGTGTAGGTTACGTACCTTTATCAGCTGACCTCTTTGATACAAATATAACTCCTTATTTACATATAACACTGTAATATAATAATGTAGTAAAGGAGTCGAGCTTTCCGTAGAAAAGTTTACACTTAGCGTTGAAACCGCGCTTCATCCTGGAGCGTTCACACTATCCAGAGAATCCGTCCAAAGACACGACAGCTCAAAATGCGCACCCTAGCTAGAACAGATACGAGCATTAACTAATAGTGTCTCTAAGCGGGCAGGCATTAAAATAATCGGAGCCTACACATGCTCGAGTGACTCCTAATCTTCCTCATAAAATTTAAATGTGTAGAATCCAACATCGAACTACTACTACACACATTACATCCCTCGCATGCACAGCATAGGATGGGCCGAAAAGCATAAATTAATGTCATTTTCGTTTCTATGTGTATATAAATAACAGTCAAAAGCCTAATGTAACAACACAGGGCCTGAAAGATATTACCATCTCTCTCCTCCACTATCTTCATCATCGTCATCGCCGTTGCTGACACCGCCGCTATCAGGATCAGACCGCACAGCACTCACTTAGTACTTGAGGTGAATGTACTTGAAGGTGCTAGCCGGCAGCGTGCGCGTGCTGTAGCCCTCCGTCTTCACGTAGTTGTACTCCTCAATAGTGACGGAGTCGCCATCCACGGATGCAACCCAAGCGACATGTCCCGCCTCACCAGCATCCGTCTGAGCAATGGACCCCGGCACCGGCGTGTTGTCGACCTTGACGCCAAGAGCGCGAGCAGCATCGTCCCAGGAGTCCGCGTTGCCCCACGGCTGGCCCTCGTACTTGTTATGGAAGTTGATATCGAGGCGCTCGTTGATGCGCCACGCAACGAAACTGGTGCACTGGCACGCGTAGTAGTACCACCGGTCGACGTCGCCACAGGTGCTAGCGCCGTAGGGGTAGTCGTTCTTGATTTCGCCCGCGCTGCCGGTGTCGCCGCTGCCGGTGCCGGGGTCGGTGGGCTCGGTCGTGGCGGGCGGGGCGGGGATGGAGGCAGCGTCGCACTGGGGCTTGACGTACTTGCTTGAGCCGGTCTTTACGTAGTAGTCGGTGAGGTAGCAGCCGTCGGAGGTCAGGTCCCAGATGGCGTTGCCATTGATGCTGGTGCCGGGGGTCTGGCAGGTGATGGTCACGGTGTTGCCCTTGGCGTAGGACTTCTTGACAGGGTAGGTTATGCCGGGGCCGGTGCGGCAGTTGACGGTGTTCCCAGTGATGGGGTAGGTTCCATCAGGGGTGTCGGACGGGACGGGGACGTCGGTGGGAGCAGTATCCGTGGGAGAGACATCTGTTGGAGAGACATCCGTAGGGGATATATCCGTTGGGGAGACGTCCGTGGGAGCAGCGCCAGTGGGGGAGACGACATCGGTGGCGGTGGCGGTGGGAATGGCGCTGTCGGTGGAGACGCAAGTGACGACCGTGACATAGACAGTGCTGCCGGCCAGGACAGAGGTGGAGAGGAGGGCTGCCGAGCAGGCGACGACGTTGGTGAACTTCATAGTGAGCGAGAACGCAGATCGTCGAAAACAACGATAAATACAAACACAAAAACGAGTGTGGTAGTGACTATACAGGCTAGTCAACGAAATGAGTGTGATGATACACTGACAAGCGGGGAGAGGGCGAGACGGGCATCTTTATATATCAAGCGGGTCCGTTCAATCAATCCCTCCGGTGGTCTCATTTCTTATTTTTTTCGTTCCTGCGGCGTGTCTCATTTTGGGCATAGACGTAGGGCTGGTTTAACGCCATGGCGCTGTCAGACGGGCGAATCTATCACCCATCTCGCCGTCAGCAGGGGCAGTGTATGGACGGGCTGTCACTAGGGATGTGGCGGTGGCTCTTGGCTTACTGGGGTAGGTGCTGTGCCGCCCCTGAGCTAGTGCGTACCGGGGAGGTACCGAGGCAGGTACGAACCGCCAACGGGGCAGAATCGGCTGCTCGCTTCACTAACCCCTATATTATCCTTTCCATCACCCCGTCTTCTTCCCAACCTTCTACTTGAAAGTCAGCACTTTCGTCTTAGTGCTTCGTGTCAGCCACGATCATGGCGCTACAGCTACAGTAGTCCACCTAGAGTCGAATGTTTAGGCTATAAATACCTAGGAGAATACGCCTTGCTATGGAGCAACAGGGGGCAGATCTACCTCGCTAAAACTAGGAGGGGAAGATTGAGGATCTGACGCTCACGGATAATATCCGAGCACACAGCGACATAATCGTCGCCATACTAAAAAGTGTCTCCGGAGGTGTCTCCGGCACCAGTTTAGTGGACAACTAGAATTCAATGGGGAAGACGCCGTAGCGCCTTCGGGAGTCTACGACAAGGACCCACAGGGACGGGAAGGGGCCGTTGCTAGCCACTATGAATTGAGATTTACACCGAATAAACTACTCGCACGTCTCTTCGAGAGATGGAAGAGACGCGAGGGAAGTCTAGCCTTTTGGTTTATAATGGCGCTGTTGATCTCAGATTCTACCAGGTTTCTATATAACAAATATCCAATGATCTAAAAGTCAAACTATAAATTACATGGGCTGAGGCTAATGTTTGACTTATGAGTATCTTTACTCGATGCTCTATGATATTAAATATTTAATCTATGTTCCCGCGTAGTTTCCGCCACATTTCTCCCACGCCTCCAAAAGACCACCCCGCAAATCAACTTTATGCCTTTCAAGCAAATAAGCGCCCTCTTCTCGGCGAGCTGTCGCGATCTTCTTACCCGTTCCACCATGAGTTGACGCATAAATTGACTTGTAGATGCCTTGACCAGAATATGCCACTAGACCGAGAGTCGCTGCGATTGTTAGCTGAGTAGACTTATCAAACAAGTTTAATAAACTAAGGGGGGAAAGACGTACAGGATCCCAGTTTTGCAGGAAGCGCTATGCTCCCTTTCCCCATGCCGACGAAGAAGCCTTTTGCGCCATCTTTTTTAGCTGCCTCGAAAGGCTTTACGAAGAAGTCATTAAGCCCTCCACCGAAACCTCCCACAAACTCCTAAGAACACCAATATTAGCAATGCATTGTGGTCAGCGAGCATAAATACAGCATACCTTTCCAGCAACCTTAGCTCCGCTTTTCCAATCAGTAATGGGATCATGGTCCGGCACAGCTTCCCCATAAAGCTTAGGCGTTGCTCGTAAGCCTTCTGTAAGCGCAAGCGGCACGTCGATCATTGTTCCTTTGAAAAGACTCGAATTTACGCGCCCAACACTTCTGGCAGATGCCAGGGCCATGTTGCCAGCTACTTGGGCATTCGAGGAGGGTGGACCGTCCTTGCGCGAACGTTTGTATTCGTCGAATGGCTTGGAGAATATACCAGTAGCGCCAGAGAGCATATCACTGTATGTTCCTATAAGTGAGGACGAACCAGCCGTTACAGGATCCCAGCGTCGAGTAATGATGTGTATCGGCTTTGATTGATAACTACGCCACGTTAGCTATATCTTAAGATATTGGCTACGTTCACCATGTCGGAAGAACGGTCAAACTCACACTTTGAGGTCCTTGGCCAAAATGAGGTGTTCTGCAATTAGCAGTTCAGCTGCAATCTTGGATAGCTTCAGCGTCTTGCTTGCAACCTTGGTCTGCCAAACTGCTGCATATTGAGGTAAGAGATCGCAAGACAAAGTTTCCATTTGCAAATTGCGATGGAATGACTCGACCGCGGTCTGGACCCCCGACTCGTTGTACATTCGAACCGAAACCTCCTTTGCAGCATCTACTGCGCCTTTGGATAAACAAAATCTGATCGCGTCGCTCAATTTTGCAGCTGTGAGCAACTTGTGTGGAATTGGTTCGGGCCCCACACCGGCGGTGGCGACCATGGCTCCCCAGAATGGCTGGCTTCAAAGTGTGTCAGAAGAATACTGGTAAAAGGGTAATGTTCACTTACTCGCCAAAGAATGGCACGATCGTTGTTGGGCATGCATTTGCTAGACCGCAGGCTGTTGTTCCAGCCCCGCCATGGTGTATAACCGCGGAAACATGCTGAAAAAGCCATTCTGAAATGTCAGCAAGTTGATAGCGAAAGTAGGAATATAGGCTCACCATGCGGACAGTCTCCAATAAATAGAACGTCCTGTGGGATATTCGTCAATGTATCTCCCAATTTGCTCCACCCTTTTGATATAATCGCTCGTTCGCCAGACGCCTCAACTGCCTCTAGAATTAAATTCGTGAGCGCTTCCGGATCTTCAATGACGATGCTTCCGAACCCAATGTAGACCGGAGTAGGGCCAGCGCGAAGAAACTCATCGATCTCTGGTGGAGGTGAATATTGGGGCGTATTGCGAAAGAAAAATCCGCAGACATCTGTTCGTGTTAGCCGAATAGTCACGAACTTGATACTGATAAAAACTCACCAATATGCTCTGGCCAATCTAAAGGCTTTGGCACTAGTCTGTAAACTTCTAGAGTTAGCGTATCCATTACTTATAATAAAGTACTCATCTGGGAGTTCCCGACAAAATAAATTCAAACGTGCGCCTCAACAGCCTTCTTCCTGCCTAAAAAATATTACTTACGCAGGAGACCAGCAATATGTTGTTGGTATCTTGAGCAGGTCCGTGAGAAACGGCCCTTCACTAAATGGAACTGGCGTTAAATGATGTCTATCCCGCCAGCTATTCACTATATCACCAAGACTACATTCCCATATTAGTAAATCCTAAGCAGGTAAAGGTTATTTTTGTACTTACCCTTGCCACATCATGCAGTCCACAATCGCATACGACAGACGGTTCGTCAGCTTCTCATCGAAATTCGAGGTTTTGATATTTGCCAGAGGATGTGTAAATGCTTCTGTGGCCGTCCAAGGCATAGTAAACATGATGTGAACCGGAATCCCCAGGGCTTCCGCACAGTGGATATGGGCAAAACTTGGCGGATTTGCAATGATTGCGTCTGCCACAAAAGGGTTGCCAGAATCTTGGTCTGGCTCTATGCACGCGTTCCAGCACCCGTCCATCATTTCTTCCATCATTGCTCTTTTTTTCTGGACCTCTCCGGAGCGCAGAGCATCCATGCCTGGTAAAAGCCCGGGATTCCTGACCATGTACTACATGAGTGTCAGACTTAAAATAACATGCATCGGGAGGCTGGAATCTCTTACCGCCATCAAAGCTGCGGGGTCTCCCCCAATTGGATAGAACTCTAAATCCGCTTCTGTCACAAAGGACTTGAACGTGTCATGAGTCGCGAGTCGTACGCGGTGTCCGCTCCGCTGTAGCTCATTTCCTAGCGCAACAAATGGTTGAACATCCCCTCGGCTTCCAACCACTTGGATGACGATATTCAGTGAGACGCTAGCTTTCGTTGGCTGTGGCAAATAGGTTGGTGGTGCGTGAGAAACTTCCTCGCGCTTGACCATAAGCTTGGAGAGCGTCCTTGCAAGCTTCGAATTTAGTCTAACATCTATCCGGCCATTGTCTGAAGATAAATCAGTAAATTTTCAACTCTACCCCGTTGTAGTGGATTGTTGAAGCTGAAGCCACCATACCTATCACATTCGCGGCAACTGATACCTCTCCGGCAACCTCTTCGTAAGCTGGAGGCGCGTCATCTTCACCATGGATCCCTTCTTGATCTTCTATACCCATCTGCTTTGCCATGGCCAATACTGAAATGGTCTAGCAATAACTGTTACCACAATATGAAAAGGTTACTTGGGCCAAAGCTGTTAGTCGAGTCATTAAAAACGTTTGCCACGTAACCACAATGGCATAATAACTGGAACAGCAAACTATAAAATAAACAGAACGAATGAATGAAAGAAGGCAGCAGCCTTATAAGTATGTGGTCATCGATGGTGAAAAATAGGCCAACGGTACTGGCCGGTGCCAGTCTAGGCCACAGACCGTCGGTGGGCAGCCCGTGTCCGTGTGGGGAACGGGAACACCGATCCCAATGAGAAACCGGCAACAGCCAACCCAAACGGCCCTAAACGTCCCCGCACAGACCAAAACCGACTGCCGTAATACGCGTATAACGATACGCGTATATACGACATCCATTAATACGCAGTAAATTATTCCCATCACGCTTGAAACCGTATACAATTCTTCATAGATAAGGCATAGATAAGGGGTAATATATATATATATATGTTAAAACAGGGGCCCTCTTGGACGTTTTGTAAAGACAAGTGAGGGAAAGGGGAAGAAGGGAAATGTACGAGCTATTGACAGGAACAAATCTACATAGCGTCACTTTTACAATCCAGGGTTCAACTCCGTACACTCCGTACACTATACCCCATTAGTAATTCAACCTCAACATCCATAACTTTTAACGGATATACTAGCTAACACTATAATCTTGCATAAACTTAAAATATACTAACTATTAAAATAAATTAATACAGATCATGTGATAAGGTACATTTACATATAATATTATGTGAGGAAGTACTTGCGGACTATAGTTAGAATCTGGCTTGCTAGAAACAAGTTGTCTCGTCTCAGACCAGCCCGTCAGTCAACCCGAGATCGGACCCTATAGGGGTCTATCTCTCACGATGGCTTCAAGAAGCGGAATAAATCCTCTGATAAAATGTGGTCGATGATTAGGGTTCGATCTCCTTAGGCCGCATCAAGCCGATGTACGCCGATGTACGGCTGCTTAGTCACAATCTAAGGAATCCTTCCAGCACGTAATCATTTTTCCTAGAATTCAAATATAAGTATAAGAGTCATCTGAATGGGATTGAACTAATCCCGACATCTTTTATTTTGCCCTCCTCCCGTCTGAATCCCTGAGATCATTCCCTGGACTCCCACGATGTCGGCAACCACCACGAGCGTCGAGGTCCGGGAGGAAGACTATCAACGCATTGAGCTGGAACAAATTGGATACCCCACCGCTGGCCAAAATCCAAAGACTGACCAAGCAAGCTTTAATGGTCAAGCTCTACAGACCCCAGCAGAAGATGAAATAATCGAGCCCCTGACAAATGGAAACGCTCCAGCGATTTCAAAATGGCAAGCCACAGTCATTATCGGAACAGTCGCCTGCATCACGCTGATCAACTCCATGTTGGCTGGCATCCTAGTTGTCAGTCTGCCCACAATGGCAGGTGAACTAGGTCTATCCCAAGACTTACTGCTCTGGCCTGCTTCCGTGAGTGCACTGGCATGCGGATGCACGCTCCTCCTCTCGGGATCGATAGCAGATGTCGCTGGAGGGCGCCGGATCTACCTCATAGGCGTCTTTCTCATGGCCGTCACCACCGTCGCCTGCGGCGTCTGCAAAACTAGCATCCAGCTGATCCTGTTCCGTGCCGCGCAGGGGGTGGCATTATCACTGTGCCTCCCTTCCTCCGTGATCCTGATCACGAGCAATATCCCCACCGGCTCGTGGCGTAATGTTGCCTTCTCATGCCTGGGTGCAGGACAGCCCGTCGGGTTCTCAGTCGGGCTTGTCATCGGCGGCATCTTCGTGCAGGAAGTTGGCTGGCGATACGGATATTACATTGCCGCCATCCTCACCACCATCATCTTCATCATCTCCATCTTCGGCGTCCCCGTCGACGAAGCCGCCGAGTCGCAATCCCTCCGCACCATCCTCAGCCGCATGGGCACCGAGATCGACTGGATCGGCTGCGCGCTCCTCAGCACCTCCCTCGGGCTCTTCTCCTACGTCCTCTCCGTCCTCGCGGGCGGCGCGGCGCACTTCGTCACCCCCGCTACCATCACGCTCTGCTGCATCGCCGCGGCCCTCATTCCCGCCTTCGCCTTCTACGTCAAGCGCCAAGAGCGCCTCGGGCTCAAAGCCATCATCCCCCCCTCCATCTGGAGCAACCGCGTTTTCGCTTCTCTCTGCTTCACCGTATTCCTCGTGTGGGGCACCTTCAACGCCGTCCAGTTCTTCCTAACCCTCTTCTTCCAATCTGTGCAGTCGCTTTCCGCCATCCAGACCTCCGTCCGCTTCCTCCCCATGGTAGTCACTGGTACAGGCACAAACTTCCTCACAGGATGGCTCGTCAAGCGCGTCCGGGCAGACATCCTCGTTCTCGCCTCGGCATCAATCACTGCGATCTCCCCCCTCCTAATGGCCCTCGTCAACCCCGCCGCCTCCTACTGGACGTACGCCTTCTTCGCCACCGCCTGCGCCCCCATCTGCGCCGACGTCCTCTTCACCGTCGCCAACCTCCTAATCACATCCGTCTTCCCGCCCAAGACGCACGGTCTCGCGGGGGGCGTCTTCAACACCGTCTCGAATATCGGGAACTCGGTCGGCCTGGCTATCACGGCGGTGGTGGCGTCCAGCGTCACGCTGTCGGAGAAGGGGAAGGATGAGAGTGCGGCGGAGATGCTGATGGATGGGTATAGAGCGACGTTTTGGCTGTGCTTTGGCGCGAATGTGCTGGTGTTGGCAGTTATTGGGTTTGGGTTGAGGAAGATTGGGAAGGTGGGGATTAAGGTGGATTAAGCTGGTGTATACCGCCCTGGTTTTGGGGGTATGCCGCGGCTACTAACTTGGGGGGTTGTGTTGTAAGCAGTTGTACTTTCTTGATTCGTTAGACTTTCACTTTACTGGTGGCGCAGTGGCTGGTTATTTTTGGATAAAAGGTTTCGGAAAAGCATTATATAAGTTAATATTATAGATATATATTCGGAAGAAATTTTGTAAATACTGCCTATGGATGGAAATACATATATTTACATTTGATCTCACGTATAAAAATACAGGCGGGTATAAATAACCACACGCCCAAGCATAATACCCCCTTCTCTACTACACACCTCTACACCAAAAACCCCGGCGGCACCATCGTCCTGAGCGTCTCCCTATTTTCCAACGCCGGCTCCAACCCCGTATACCCCTTACCCACCGAAATCCCCTGAAACTGCCCACTCGAAATACAGTCATTCACCCCCACCCCATCCACCCACGCCCCGCCCACACTCAACCTCCCCCCAAACAGCCTCCTAATCCCCGCATCCACACTCTGGAGGCGCTCACGATGCCCAACCGTATACTGCGGGATGCAGCTCTTATGCAGCGTCGCCAGCGCCCGATCCGGCTTATCCGTGATCTTCAAATGCCTCGCGAGCACCCGCTCCGCCAGGTGCTGTCCTTCTTCCGGCGTCGGCAGCTCATCCGCGCTACGCCCGTCCCAGTAGTGGCCTCCGATCATAACAGTCAGTCTCGTGCCGGTAGAGCCGTCGACCTCGGGGGTGGCGTGGGAGTCGTAGACGACGCCGAGCGCGAATTCGGGGTTCTGGGAGAAGGGGACGGATTGTGGGATTAGGTAGCCGAAGCCGGGTTCGGGGACCAGGTTGGGGTTGGTGTAGTAGAGGTTCACGACCATGACGGTGGTGTAGGGGATGAGGGATAGGGCGGGGATGTCGACGAGGTGGCTAAGGCGGTGCGCAGGGAGGGTGGAGATGACGTGGCTGTAGGATTGGGCGGGTTGGTTGCTGGAGGTTTTGATCTGGGGCGTGTTAGCTTGCGTGGTTGGGAGGGTTCGAGAGAGAAAGAAGACGGCTGAAGAGCTTGGAGGATGGATAATTGAACAAGGGGAAAGGGGCCACTCACCTGTATAGTTTGTCCATCTTTGCTCCGCGAAATCCCCGAAACGCTCGTCGACAACTTGATATCCGCATTCTTCGCTCCCTTAACAACCCCCGCCAAAGCATCCGGCAGCATCTGCATTCCGTTCTTAAACGTGTATAAACCCGCCTCGCGCGCCTTTGTGCTCAATTCCTCGCCAAGCATTGCCGCTCCCGCCACATGCAAACTAGTCGTGTTATTAGGTCCATACATCTCCGGCTTGGCCCTCCCCATTGCCACCGTGATGCTTCCGTGTTCTCCTTCCCCCTCCCATGCCCTAGGCATCAAACTTCTTACGCTCAACTGGTTCACGTCGCCCGCGAATATGCCGTGTATCACCGCACTGACAATGTTGTCCACGAGCGTCTTGTTCCCGCCACAACGCCTCTTTAAAAAGTCTCCAATCGACTCATCTACAAGGCTATCAGGGCGCCTCGGTACGTTGTGCTCTCCCCACAGAGCCCAAGGAACCCCTTCGAATATCGGTTCTCTCAACAACGTCCAGCCTGCCCTTAACCACCCATCACTCGGATGCGGCAGCCTGACCAACCTATCAGGGTAATAAATAAACCGATTCGACCCCGCCGGGCTATTCTTGGCCGTAAACAGCATCTGCTCCTCCAGCCTCACATTCTGCGCCAAAGACAACGCATAGTAACCCCTCGTCGTAGTCGGCCTCAGCGATCGCGGCCCCAGCTCAAACACAACCGGCCCATCCGAACTCTGCACCACCTCGCTGTGCACGTACCCGCCGAGCCGGTCACTGGATTCATACAGCGTGACTTTGGAATCGGGGTTCAACCTTGCCGCCATGGCAGCGGCGGCGAGTCCTGTGATGCCGCCGCCGAGGACGGCAATGTGCTCGGGTTTGGTGGCTGTTGTAGTCGTCAAGCTGCGCGCTGAGCCGGAGCGCTTACTATGCCCGTGCCCCGCTCGTCGTCGGGGGGGGGACGCAGCTATGGCCAGAGCGCGCGTGGTGTACAGGCGCTCGCCGCGGCGGGCGGACAGACAGCCTGGCGACCTGTAGCATTGTCCGAGGAGCTTCACTAGACGTGCCTCGGGGGTGTGGAGAAGCATTGGCGCTGTTGGCACACGGATGGTTGCGTGTAGGTGTGCCGTTCAAAAATGTTCGGGGTATGTTTGGCGCGGTTGGCCTGTCCCCAACTTTCGCTTATCGTGGGGCCGCGCCTGGTAGCGCACGGACACCAATCAGCTTCCGAGGTGGTTGAGAAGCATTGTAGTTGTTTTTGATCGCCATGTGGCAGAAGAGGTGCAAAAGACAAAAAGACAAAAAATATGGGCTCAACCGGGATTTGAACCCGGGACCTGTCACATTCAAGCATCTGTTCTTTGAGAACAGGGGATGAATCCCGAAGCAACAATCATACGACTAGACCATTGAGCCTGTGATTTTTTTCCGAGGTGGTTGAGCTGAGCTGTGTGCCTTTTCGACTAGTGTGTTTGAGTTTGGCCGCTCTTATCCTTATTTGTTACCGCGACCACCTCGGCCACGATGACTAGCGTGAGTAGGGTGAGCTCGATGAGTGAGGAAGGTTAGTATTAAGCTAAGCAATAATGTTATAAGCGGCTAGCTTGGTGCTTCCACCTTTCATAGTTCTCTATTTACACCATTGTCTCTTTTTTGTTTAGGGGTATCTGCTATAAGGGTGCTTTAAGGGAACAAAAAGTTCGTTCTCACGAAGATCCAACTACTTTAGCACCAAAACGAGGTTATTCTCCATAGACTACGGTACGCATCTCCACTAAACGCCATGCTTGGCGCTTGACACTTGACAGGCAGTGATTACAGGCATTACGAGATTGAAGGGTTAGATCCTAATCTCCCTATTTGGCGCTATGCGGTGTACGATCATGGATGTGGTCATGGATGTGGCTCCTAAGTATAAAATGGGCTGTCAAGATGTACCCCAAGCGCTCTATGATAGGTTCGGCGAATATGTCAACTGCAAACCTTTAACAGAAGATAGATATTTCCAAGTTTTAGTTCTGCCTATATGGACTGTAACCCACTCCTGCAACCGGGATTATGACACTGAGGCTATACTTAGTATGTGGGAGATTAGGAAACAGCGGGACGTCGAAGGAATGGCCCCCACGATATGGGGCTGAATTATAACCCTCCCGATTCTAAAAGCATTGCAGCCGAACGTGCGATGGGAAAAGAAATGTCGGCCTAGGATCTCCCTGAGCAAGTTCAAATCTAGGAATGCCTCGCCACAAGCTGTTGTTTTGCAAGCAATCCGATTAACAACAATCACGTCTCTCCGCCGTTGCAGACACGATGATGTCTCGAACGAGCGTGAAGGCTATTCTCATAGCCACGCTTCTCCATCTCTCCGCAGCCCAGATCTCTGTCGAATTCCCGGTCGACCCCGATGAATTCACTTACAAAGGTAAAGAATCCCATCTCCCAGCCGATTCATAGCCGTCAACTAACAGTCCAGGGACAATGTGCAATGCGCAACACGGCATATGTGATATCCTCTGCAGCCGCGCAGTCAACGTAAACATCTGCGACTCCGTACGTCCCCAATCCCAGCCACGCCCTCACTCCATCCAGTTTCCCCCCAAACTAACGCCCCCTCCCCCCCAGACAACCCTCCAATTCGACTGCAAATGCGCATCCAACAACTCCGCCCCGGGCTTGCAATACTACGAGGGCTCAATCGCAGACTACATGTGCCGCGTCACTGCCTCAAACTGCATGGACGACAACGTCGGCAACGCCACAGCTTTAGAGACATGCACCTCCATCAGGAGCAAATGCGGATTCCTCGACCGCATGGAGTTCACCGCCCCGCCTACCGCCATATCCTTATCCTCCACCCTCTCAACCGGAACCCCCAAGCCCACCGCGGCATCAACGACATCTTCATCGCCGAAATCTGACTCCGCACCTGCATCCTCCTTAGCTACGCCGGTAAACTCAACACCTACCTCTGAGGCTGACTCCGCCGATTCTACCTCCTCCTCGGAAGCCGGCCTCAGCACAGGCGCAAAAGCGGGAATCGGCGCTGGCGCCGCCATAGGAGGTCTTTTGCTCCTGGGCGCGGCGGGGTACTTTTTCTACCGCGCGGGGAAGCGGTCTTCTGTCGCCGCTGCTGCTGAGGCTGGTGCTGCTGGTACTGGTGCTGCTGGTGATGGCACCCAGAAGGATAGTGAGAAGGACGCGGTGAAGGTCAGTGCGGAGGCCTTTGGGCCGGAGTTGGAGGATACGCAGCGCTTGGAGATTGGGGGGCGGGAGATCCCTGGGGAGCTGGAGGCGGGTGCGGCGGGGCTGCAGAGTGTGGCTGAGCCGGTGGAGATGGGGATGAGTGAGCGTGACGAGTCAGAGGTGCGGAGGGTGGTTGGGAGTAATAATGTAGGGGGTGAAGGTGCGGAGACTAGGACACAGTGAGCGGATTGTGTGGGATGTGTAGGGTCTATGTAGGAACGAGACACCAGGCGCTAAGCTAGCTGTGCTAGAGCCACGAGGAGAAATTACCATGGGAGGATTAATACAGATGAATATTCATGACATCATGCCTTTAAAGGAAAATTGCTTCTCGCATCGCTCTGCCCCCTCGAAGGACCGCCGCAATGCCTTCAAAATCTACCCCCTAACGATCTAGACCACCGAGATCCACCTATACCTATACATACCATAGACCCCCAAGCCCCTCCGACCTAGACTTCTACCGACGGGCAATGGGACACCGATATCACCTAGTTCGTGCAGTCTATATATGATTGAATTAAAACAAGGCGACGACGGGGCCTACTCTCTCTCACCCCATATTACGCGATACCCCCCCCCCAACAAACCCGAAATACACACGAGAAGAGGAAGAGCGATGGAACGACGGTTCAACTCCGTCATAGAAGCTCCTGGTGGCGTCGTAACTCTCTTCCCTCCCCTATGGCAGGAGACCAAAAACAACAAAAATGCTTCTTCTGCCCTCGAGAGCCGGGCCGGGATGGCTTTTTGCAAGGCTGGGCGCTGGGGCAGATACCCTGGGAATGCTATGCGGAGTCGTGGAAGCTGCGCGCCTGGGTCGGGGTACCTGTGAAGATGGGTGTAGGGAAGCATCCTGTAAGGCAACTTTGTGTAGCTGCCATCCATAGACTCAGCATAGTCTCACCCCAAGTTCTCTAAGCCCCCGCTTCATATTACATACTTTACTACTCGTGCGGGGCTTTATTAGGCTCTCTCATTAGAAACCGTCCAATATTAGTTTCACGTCGGAGATGACAGTTTTGCTTAACTGTATTAGTGGTGATACCGCCTTAATGGGAGAGGTAAAATCAACCACTTGACTGCTCATCTCCGCCTATATAACGGCGAGTATCGGCATAAAACCTGCCCTCACTGCTCCCTCTAGTTGCACCGCATCAAAACTCCACATCACACCCTCTACCAGCTTTTGTAAGCTAAACGCCACTCCTATCCATACATGCAAATCCATGATATTGCCTTTCAACTAAAAAATCCTCTCAGTCACCCTGCATCGATCGGCCTCGCCCTACGATGCTTTTCCTCAACTTAGCACTGCTTCTCCAAGCAGCAGCCGTTGCAGCGCAGTCATTTCCCGACAGAGGAGCACCATGCAGTAACAGCAAAGACTGTGGCAGCAGGTGCTACGAAAGCGCATTTGGTGTGCAGCTGAACGACGGCATGGTATCGTTTGTTTGTGCAGAAGACAACCCCAAGAACAGAGCGAAATATTATATTGGGAAATGCCCAGCTTCTGAAGGCGGAGAGGCGCCGGGGGTCTGTAGGAACGCGGGGGGGGAAGGCTGTGCCAGGGCGACGGGCTGTCTTTTGCGTGAGATTGATCTGGAATACTTGGACCCGGAATGGAGTGATCGTTGCAAAGAAGGTGGGGGCACACCAGAAACAATAACGGGACCTACTGTTGGCTATGATGAGGGAATGGAACAGATAGGTTGCTAGTGGCAGCGCAGTCAGCGGGGATCACAAGTTTATATCCCCCCTCAATCGATCTTCATCCACTATGATTCATCCACTAGGATTCATCTGCTGTGACCCGCATGTCAAGTTCCAGGTTTCATACCTCGCTCAAACTCCATCCCCAGCGCCAGCCCTCCGCAATTTCACCGACTGTCGCCTCGGCACGAGCCAACACCGCATCGACGACGCTTGCACCGGCTTCCACAACTTCCCATCAGCTAAGCACAATAATCGTGGGGGGGAACGGAGTGCGGAGTGCGTTCAATTTATAGGTACCTTCACATAGTAAATTATATGTAATGCGACTTAAGGTCATAACAAGGATTTAGATACTAGTTCTTACTAAAAGCATAAAAAAAGACGAAATTACGATTTTAATCGATTTACTGTGTAAATTGTTGCGAACGCACTCCTTCACTCGCGAGCGCACTCCGCTTCCCCTTACGATTAGTATTTAACCCCCCCACACCCCTCCGCCTGTCCGCTCTGCTAGATACAAGCTTGCTTGAGATCAATGGATTAGCAGTTAGGTGGGTGAAGGAATCACTAAAACGGCTTCGAAGTACGCGCTATAGTGCCGAAGGGTCGAGATGGGCTCATAGAAGCCGAAGTTTTCCAACGCTTAATGTTGTTATAAAGGGTAGAGAAATTATAAAACACTGTTATAGCTATATCCGTCATTATTATCTTTTGCTTCGGGTAATTTCGAGCCTTGTGACAATTTTTCATCCTGCTCCATTTCCATTCAAGCCTTCTAAATAGCTCAATCCGTTGTCTATAATTCTGCGCTATGGCAAGCTATAATTACAGAAAAATCAATGTCGCTTCCACATCTCCACTGCCACGACCGTGCCCGCATCATTCAGACCCCTGATGTCTCTTGAATCACCCACGTCCTAAACTCTGACTTAGTCGTCGTCTCCCGTTACAACCCTTGCTTCCACTCACTGCATATGAGCTGATCAATGTCGTGGGTCGAGATGAGCTATGGTACTACTGCTCGTGGACATACGAACTCGGCTCGTTCAAACGCTAATCCAGATAATACCTACCCGATCTAGGTAGATGAGAACGCTACTGTCTGTTAGACCACCCTGCAACGCTCCCAGCTTATATATGCCATGCAGACTGGAGATGGGCGTCCTGCTGTGCCCTTTGCGGCGACGGTGTGGCCGAATGTAGGTAGCTTAGCCGTGAGATAATGGTGCTCTTCTAGTTTTGCAAAAAGTAGTCATTATCAGGCAGGCACTGAAGATGGGGGATGGGGTTAGATTAATGTTTTCAATTATGAACCCTAAGATCGTGTTGGTATTGCATTACGTAGCAGCTGAATGAGGAATTATAAGAGCATATCTCCGGCATACATAGGCTACAGAGATAAATTGTAATACAACAGGCCGTAGACTCCTTCTGCGTCCCTATGATACCCTGATAGCACCGTGAAGTATAAGCTCTCGTTGTTTAATTAAATAAAGTTCCGCTTCGTTCTATCAAAATGATCTCATATACTAGAACATGTGTTTTTGAAATATTTCGTGCTTAGATTCATCTCGATCGCTAGAATCTACCAATCTGAGAGGACTAAACTCATAAAGTGAGGAGAGACTTGGAGAACCTTCTAATACAATATGTTTTGCAATCTGCACATCCCGCATTTCATCAAGCTATCCACCTCTTAATCGTTGCCGTCGTGATCAAATAACCCTCCGCACCAGACACCCTCCCTCCTCTTTCCTTTCCACTGCCTTCCTTCTTCATTCCTTCCCAAACATACCCCCTAAACCCCCTCCCCCCCCGCCTCATAAAACGCAGTCCTCACCCCCTCCCCGGGCTGCAACACAATATCGGCCTTCAAAACCGGGACCCCCATCCCCTCCGGCATCAGACTCTCCACCCTCCCAAACCTTTGCAGCATCCGCACAATCGTATACCCCATATTCGTCAGCGCAAACTGCTGCCCGATGCACAGCCGCGGCCCGCCGTTGAACGGGATGTACGTCCACGGCTTCGGCTGCCACTCGAACCAGCGGTCAGGGTTGAACACCTCGACTCCCATGGTTGGGTCGTCGTTGGGGGGGTACAGGTCGGCGCGCCGCTGCATCACGAGGGTCGAGTACCCGATCGGCGTGTCTTTGAGTATGCCGATGGGGGATTTGCCGTCGGGCCCGCCGCCAAAGGGGAGGGTGGTGTCCTTGAGCGACATGCGCACGTTGAACGGCACGACGGGGTAGAGGCGCAGCACCTCATTCATAGTGTGCTGGAGGTACTTCATCCCTTTCAAATCCTCGTACGTCGGCGCCTCCGTCGCGCCCACCGTGTCGAGGATCTCGCGGCGCAGCTTGTTGAACGCCGCCGGGTGGCGCGCGAGCTCGTAGAAGGTCCAGGAGAGGGTTGAGGCGGTGGTGTCGCGGCCGGCTAGGAGGACGGCCGTGAGCTGGTCGCGTAGCATTTTGCGGTCGCGCGTGAAGCCGCCGAGGGCGTGGAGGAAGGTGTAGCTTGAGCTGGTGGCTTTGGAGTCGAGTTCGGTGTCCGTGAAGGCGAGGGTCCGGTCGATGTATTGGTCGATGAAGGTGTTCATTACTTTGAGGCCGGCGTTGAAGGAGCCGCGGGGGACGAGCCAGTTGAGGAGTCTGTGGGGGTTAGCTGATTTTCCAGGTGGGAGAATATAGTCGCGGGACAGTAGAGCAGGGGTGTTAGACTCACCCAGCACGAGCAATAATACTCTGCACCCTCTGCACCTCCCCAAACGCCTCCGCAAACTCCTGAACTGGCGTGCGCAAGCTATCCACACTACTCCCGAGCAAGAAATCCGTCGACGAATCAAGCGTATACCGGAAGAACAAATCACTCACATCCACCACCCTCCCCTGCGCAACCCCATCCGTCGCCACCCCCGGCATGCCCTCCACCCCCCCATTCGCAATCGCCGTCATCAGCGTCTGCACGTGCTTCTCGAACGTATGCAGATCACTCACGCGGTCCTTGATGAACTGCGGCCTGATCAGCTGACGAGACGCGTGCCACGCGTCGCCGTCGGTGGTGAAGATGCTGTCGCCCAGGAAGGCCTTCCAGTCGTTGTGGAAGGGCTTGCCTTTGCCGAAATCGCTGAATTGAGTGGCCAGGATGGCTTTGATGTTCTCGGGGTCGGCGGTGAGGATTACGCGCTGGCTGGCGGGCCGGGATTCGACGGTGAAGCGGCCGCGGCCGTTTTTGCGGAAGAGGGTGCGCCAGCCTTCGAAGTTGTTGTTGTGCGTGCTGTTGTAGATGGCGCGGCAGATCATGTCGATGCCTGGGAGGGGGGTTAGTGAGGGTCATGTGTGTGTGCGCCTTGTTGGGTAGGGTGAGGGTTTGCCAGAGTGAGGGTATGCGCCGTCGGGGGTGCAGGAGGGGACATACTGTATGGCAGGTAGACCCGGACAGTTGGGGCATGCTTGCCCAGCGCCAGGATCCTCCTCTCCTCATCGATGCGGGTGATGACATTCCATAGCACCACCAGGCCGAAGACGATCACGGCAATGTTCGTCTTGGTGAGGTCGCCGAAAATATCTTCAATCATAGTCGCGGCTTATCGATTGATACGCGTCCGATAGGGTCTGGTGTAGTTCTCTCTCTCTCTCTCTCTGTCCCGGACTTGACGGGACGGGTATGTAGTACAAGTATGTACAGTATATATGTATGGATGGTGGTGGTATATATATCGCTCGCTCACTCGCTCTGACTCTAACAGTAAGAAAAATGGGAATCGCGCTCCATTCGATTCAAGACAGTATTAAAGTGAGAGTGTCTCAGATCTTCTGTCTTGCATACGATGACGCTACATATATAAGGCGAGTCGGGATAACGTTGGACCTGCACGCAAAGTTTATGTTCCGCGGTCCCGACGATAATGGCGGGGGAGGGGTTGGGGGGTTTAGTTGAGCTTGGCGGTTGAGGACGTGGGATTGTGGGGATAGACTGTGTGGTGGAAGTAGCGTATGGGGTAAAATTGTGTGGGAGGGTACTTGGCACCACCACAACGGACAGACCCCGGTGATAAAAGTACGGCGTAAGGTAAGGACAACGGGTATGCCGTACATTTCGCAGTATGGACGGGCATTCGGTATAAACATGGACATTATCCGCATATAAAGGTATACAATGCGATTACAAACCCCGTACTCCTGTCCGTCCTGTCCGTCCTGTCCGTCCTGTCCGTCCTCTCCACGAATTAGAATCCGGGGAAAGCAAAGCAGAAGACTGATACTGGACTCCTAACTAGGCGATTACGCTATTACCGCGCTCCCATTGGGCCATCAACGACGGATATTGTTCGACTTTGCGGAGTTCACATGTTGTTTGCTCCACTTCTCCTCGGTATATATTAGAGCTTCTTTCACATGTGCCCGGGACGACTATGCGGTGGGAAAGTGGTAGGCGGGAAGGGCTGGGAATCGGTGGTGTAAAGACTGGTAAGCTGCTAAAGCCCCCCGACCGAACCCTGGGAATCACTCTGGGGGTACATGGGAAGAGAGCTTGGTAAGGCGGGGGAAACAGCCTTAGTAGCTAGTAGCCAGGTACCTTCGGTTGTTACGGCTGTGGCAGGCGGGGCGGGGTGGGGTATCGACATCGTATCGTATCGACGTGGTCAGTTGTCGCGATGTCAAAAATAGGCTTGGCGGCTATGGGCTACGGTTGTGGGCGTTTGTGGGCGTGTGTGTGTCGGTGAGTGCTGGTGTGTCAGTTACCCCTTTGCCTTACCTTCCATAAAAGAAGGCGTCCGTCAGATGTTGCTCTCAGAAAGAAGAGCATTCGGAGTATGTATGTGGTTTAAACTCGGCATTTCATCTCGTCATTTGCAGCTGTATCCTCCCAACACCATGCCGGCAGCGGTTTTTTGGGCTTCTTCTGTTGGGAAAAGGCCAAGTGAAATATTACTCTGTGAGATTGATTCAGATAGCCGTGTATAGTACTCTGTATAGTACGGATGAAACTGACTGTTTGGCATGTGAAGTGACATCTCTAGGACAGGGCTGTCTCATTTCTCACTCTCTTATGTCTCGGGGCATAAGTGTCTGTTTCACTTTACGTACCTCGTGCAACACTCTTCCATAGATTAACACAAAAAGTACAAAGTATATCCAGCATTCAGGTTGTGTGTGTAATTAGGTGATATCCAGTTCACCACAGGACACACATACCAAAACACCAGATGACTAAGCCCCCCCATATCCCCCGCATTCCGCGTTATCTCATCTCATCTCCCAGACGCCCATCACATCCCCAAGCGCCCTTGTGCGCCTGTGCGTCCATCGGCAGTCGGCCACATCTACCACCGACATTCCCCCTCCCCGATCGATCACTCCCATCTAGTGGCGCACTTAGGCGCCAGGGCAGACGTGCGTATGGATGCGGGAAATAAGACATCTTCGTTACGTGCAGCATGCGGGGCAGGTCCAATGGTACACCACTGCGTTTAGTACGACTCTACTTGCTATGGATTGGAACGTGGAGTGTTCACCGTGTGAAAACGGTGCAGATGTGCATGGGATATGGATAGTATGGGTATGATGTCTGGAGCGAATGGAGAGGTGGGAAGATGTGATACTCTGGGCTTTGTGCAGTCGATGCGCGGTTAATGGCGGGTGATGAGTACTGACCAACAGGTCGCGAGAATAAACTCGGTCTAGATATTGGCGCCTATTGTTCTTTGAAGCAAAGATTATTCTAGTTCCGAGACCCTTGACGCGGGTAGCAGAGGCTGAAAGGGACCTCGAGTCCCTTGATGACGAAGAGGGCTTACGACCAAAGGAACCTTTTCCGGATACTGAGTCCCTTGGTGACGAGACAATAAGAGCTCATGGCCAAAGGAATCTCGTGGGTAATTCATACCCTGGCCATTGTTTAACCTGTCGAATCCACATTACCGTACGGCAGTTTTCCGTTGATACCGTGTGCAGGAAGAACTCTTGGGAGAGAGTTTGCACTTTGGGATTACGAACTCGCCGACACCCAATAATAGCTTCTTTTTGTTATCGAGTAAAGGAGGTATTGAAAGAGAGTTTACACCCTGACCGTCATGACGTTTCGGTCCACACAGCAGCCTCCCGTTGTTGCCGCCGAGTAAAGAAACTCTTTGTGAATTTACACTCCGGCCATTGTGTGGCCTTTCGAATCCTAAAATACATTTACAACAGCCTCCTTTTGTTGTCGATAAATAAACTCTTTATAGAGTTTACACTCTGACGTTGTATGACGTTTCGAGTTCTCTGACGCCCGTACGACAAATCAACCAGTTTTGTTGGAAAGAGGGAAACAAATAAAGTTGGACGATGAATGAAAATAAACACGCTGAATAATACTCACGTCTTCACACTATCTACATAAAAAGCAGACCAGAGACTTGAGATGGTGAATCAGCAAGGCTCAACTTCATTCACCGACGTTCTAGATATATCTATCCTTAGTCATCACAAATCACGACTTCTATTGGCCATCACGAGCCAGCCAACCTCATAACAGTCACGTGCTCCCAATCACGCTAGCCGTTCTTGTTACCTTAGCTGGGAATAATTGAAGGCGTCGAAGAACCAACTTTGAACAAACATCCTTTGCTTCCCACCACAACCGGCGCAGCGATACAACTGATTGTCATTATCGCACGCTCAAGGACCCTGAGAGACGACCATTCACCAGCGATCGACTCCGACTCCGTTTCTCGAGAGACTCGACGCGCGCGCCAACTTCACCTCCCTCGCGCCACCCTACCACCGTCACCATGTCTGTCGCCATCCCCAACGAGTCCATCACAGCCGCTCTCAATGACGCGATACAACCCAAGCTGGCCGAGATAGGCTGGAGCACAGGCGGCACCGACGACTCCGCGCTGGCGGAATACATCATCCTCATGCTGGCAAATGGAAAGACGCAGGACCAGATTGCGGCTGAGTTATCGGGGGACCTGTTGAACCTTGGACCGGACGACCCGGGAGCGAAAGAGTTTGCGCACTGGCTGTTTGAGCAAGTGGCGATCCTCACCCAGCAGCAGAATGGCGGCGCTGCTCATCAAAATGGCGTCGCTGGGCAAGGACAGGCTGAGGCGGCGGATGGTGGCAATGACGAAGTGATGGGAGATGCATCCGAGGCAGGAGATCCAAATGTGTATGTACAGCACTATACCGCATCCTACGGGGTTATAGAGCGGCAACTAACTGAATACAGACCAACAGGGCCAAAATCGATGCGTACCGGTGGTGCTGGCATGAACCGAGGAAGAGATAGGCGCATGCTCGGCCAACTACAGAAGAACCTAGATGGAAAAGACTCCGTACTCCACCGCGTCCGCGCACACGGAGGAAACGAGCGTATCGGCGGCCGCGGCGCACCCACAGGACCGCGGGGTAACATGCAACAACGAGGTGGCAGATTCGGCGCCATGGGAGGCATGCAGGGAGGACCAGCTGGAGGAAACATGATGACCCCGGCGCAGCAGATGGAGATGTTCCGCATGATGCAGCAGATGTTCACGCCAGAACAGCACGCCTCTATGATGGCAGGAAACGGCGGCCAGATGCCCATGGGCGGCATGCCACCATACCAGCAGCAACAAGGCCGTAGCCAAGGCCGCTCCCTATTCGACCGCGTGCAGCCCAACCGCGGGCAAGGCCAACAACAATTCAACAAGAACCGCCCTCCATTCCAACAACACCCTCACCAACAACAGCAACAGCAGCACCACCAGCAACCCGCCGCCCCCATCTCCCCAATGGACATGGTCCTCACTCCCGCGCACGACCCCGCCTCCCCCGACTCAACCTGCAAATTCAACCTCTCCTGCACCAACGCCACCTGCAAATTCGCGCACCAGTCCCCCGCCGCACCCCCCGGCACCACCATCGACGTAACCGACACGTGCGCCTTCGGCGCCGCCTGCAAGAACCGCAAGTGCACGGCCCGCCACCCCTCGCCCGCGCAGAAGCTCGCCCACAACGCGGAGCAGGACTGCAAGTTCTTCCCCAACTGCACGAACGCGCGGTGTCCGTTCCGGCACCCGGCGGCGCGGCTGTGTCGCAATGGCGCGGATTGCACGGAGGAGGGGTGCAAGTTCACGCACGTCAAGACGATGTGTAGGTTCAACCCGTGTTTGAATCCGCAGTGTGCGTTTAGGCACGAGGAGGGGCAGCGCAGGGGCAAGTTTGAGGATAAGGTGTGGGTGGCTGGGGAGGAGGGGAAGCATGTTAGTGAGAGGAGGTTTGTGGATGAGGGGGAGCAGGTGGAGGAGCTGATTGTGCCGGGGAATACTGGGGGGGATTCGGAGTTGGCGGCTTAGGTGGCGTCGATGGATGGGGGATGAGGATGAGGGAGGGGAGGAATATGTGCCCGGGGAGGAGGAAGGCATGGAGTAGCTGCCGCTACAGCATGCCTGTGTACACAAAAACCCATTCCAGCCCACACACACACGGGTAATCCGGAAATTGGGTACCCTTACAGAGGGAAAGGGAAAGGAAAGGACTGAAAGGGGAGGCGTTATCTGGAATAACTTTGTCGTCTTGTTTGGTTGGCTGGCACAATGGCTGGCCAACGAGCTGTAATTTTTTGGGAGGGAGGGACTTTGTCTTAGATAGAAATGGATACCCTCATTTTTTGAGGACCCTCTCTGTTGCTGAGCCCCTACAAATAGGGGGTGAGGCTGGGGAGAGGAGTCAGGCACAGCATACTTCTTTTTTCCGGCTCGTATTTGTGAATGATGTGAATGTGCGAATGTTTCAGACTACTGGATTATTTCGGGCACTGAATGTCTATGAGGCCCAGTTGGGGGCGATGTGTTGATGGGAATTCAGTATCTGGGCCGTATCGCATGGGGGCAGGTGTCGGTCGGCGACACATCACCTGTACCTTCGGTCCCGTACGTCTGAACCCCATTGTGCGTGATGGGGATAGCGGGGCCGGAAATCTTCCTTGGGGTGGTTGGGTAGGGGAGACCGCTTGCGAAGCCGAAATGAGTGACAGCTTAAGGGGAGGGGGAGGGGGGTAGAAGGCGCGTTCGAGGAGGTGCTGTTTTACACACACACATAAGGAAGTGCCGACAAGTGATACATTCACACATAAACAAGGGGGTGCTGACAAGGCTATATCGGTATTCATACATATATAAAGTAAGTACCGACAAGTGCTATCCGGGAGGAGTGGGTGAGGAGGATGGTCTAGGCCGTGTCACGTAAAAGTTAGCGGGATACCATGCATGCATGTACCCTTCCGATCTCGGCAATCTGAACTCGGAGCATAATGTGAATACCCAGACTCGAATTGGATCCTAGGTGGGGCGCCTAGGGTGGGGTTGTCTGCGATACCGAGATCGGGGATTACCCGGAAAGGAACGAGGGGCATCGGGGAGGCGGCCCTAATCGGACCTTCCTTACATATTCGCAGGGTGTGTAGGCGGTCCAAGTGGCATCTGTTTACTGGGGTAGGGAGGGGGAGGGGGAGGGGTAAGAGGCTGCAGAGCCGCATCCCATGGATACGGGTCAGATAGACCGCATACGCTTTCCCCCCTCCCCTACTCTTCAACCCCTATATCCGTGAAATGACGTAGATAGTGCAGCAGGCTGTAAATGGCGCACGCTGGAAATGTGTCTTAGATGGGTGGGCGAGACCGCTTCCAAAGGTGCCACAATCCGCGACTAGTGAAAAGATCCGTTCCATGGCGGAAATGATTGGTCCATTGTATCTGAAACGAATTTTGGTTTAAAAGTTTAGGTGAGGCGATATGAGAACACAGAATGCACGACGACAACTGGACAGGCTCACCCAAATTGTCATCGCCACGACGGTAAAAGCTAACCCGGCGCACTCTTGCAATGCCGTATATGTCTCTGAAATCCATCACCAGGCCTGCTCCGCGAATACTAGCCGTGAGAACCGCGTTGCCTGCGCCACGAAGATTGGGCGGTGAGAACCCGCGTTGCCTGCGCCACGAAGATTGGGCGGTGAGAACCCGCGTTGCCTACGCCGCCTGGATTTCACCATCACATAGGTACGATCCGGGTTATGCCCGACTGGCCATGGGTCTTCCGAAGACGCTATCGTCACCTTCGAGGCTTACAACAAGTATCGTGGTGCCACGGGGATAGGATACATAGTGGGTCAGAAGAAGTGGGTCGTAAGTTGTAAGGTTTTACAGAGTGTGAGTAGTAAAAATACATTTTTATTAATGGGATCTTGACATCTATCTAAAACGCGGCATTAAGTTGAGTATTCCATGTATTCCTTCTCCATGTGTATTCTTTCTCTCTCTGTATTTCTTCTTTGTGCACCTCCTATATTCTTTATAAGCATTGTTTGAAAGCTAGGGGGGGTTCTGTATTCTCACCTTCAAGCGCCGTTTGGGATGTTAATTATTATTGTTACGCTGCTCCGTGTTCTGTCTTATACTATAGGCAGAGAACGGCTGGATTGGCGATGACAAGCACTTTTCAAGGTAGGCTTGACTTGTCTTCAGCTTTTCTTCCCTTGATGATGATTTACCGCTAGCGACCATGATGCCAATGGCCGAGTTGCTTTCAAATGGCTGAGCACTAATCAAGTAGACGTTAGTTACTGTCAATTTACCTGTAAAGGGCTAACGAATATTGTCTTGCATAGCAGGACATTTAGGAAAGAAGGTTTTACCTAATATACCGAGGGCGGCGAGACCCTTTCACAGCTTCCGTCGAAGACATTGTAGTATATGATGAAGATAAAAGGTAAGATGTGGAAGATGGATGATATGTCTAAGCCTTTTGCTGAAAGGTGATTGCGTTGATCTGATATATAACAAGAGGTAAGGAGTGGGAAAGGCTTTACTTATAGTCCATGCAGAGTCTCTCCTCGGAGTCTGTTACTAAATGTCGCTATGACAAGTAAACTCGCCGGGATCTGTCATTATTAGGCATAGGCCCACTATAGTTCTGAGAATCCTATGAAATAAGGGTGCATGAATTATAAAAAGGTAGTATAGGGATTAGGGAAAGGCGAGGTTGTCTTTGAACGCGGGATAAGGTTTGTCTTACTGTTGATATTACAGCAGTAAAGCACAATGTAGGAGCTCACATCGGGTAATCATTCGTCCAGTGTGTGAAATAGGCCGGGTACGACCCGCTGACCTGTCATGTCGCATAGTATTAAGAGCTCCCCTTAATCCATGTTTAGTCCAACGGCGATATGCATCAGACCATGCGCCACAGGACACACCACACAAGGCGACCAATGCCTTACATATGGTTCATTGGATTCCCTGGGTTGGATTCGCCACGGATAGTGGGCCCAACGCCCAATTATCATGTATTATGTTTTTCTCATCGCGACTCGTCACATTTCTAGGGGCCTGCGGATGTCCGTTTACGGCTATCCGTCGCGCGGGGTACTAAAGGGCGCGGTCTGCTTGCTGTAAGTAAACTACGATTTGGCTACCCCTCCATCCGAAATAAACTCAATATTTATTTTACAGCAAGTTAACCCACTTTACCAGCCTATGGGAATAGCAAGCGGTCTCCCCCCGAGAGATGAGACGACGAAGCAAGGTCTCACTCGACGGATAACTATGAAACAGGCGTTCGCAATACGCCGTATCCAGCATTCAGCATGATTCATTCACGGAACTATTCCCCCATGGTTTATTTACAAAGGAAATATGCCTCAAATCAATGTGTTCCATCTCATAACCCAGGGAAGCGCATGCCTAATAGCCTTGTTTTCTCAGGCAAACAACTCTGGGCCAATTAGTCGAACCTGTTAAGACTCTCGAAACAGGCAGACTTGATTGTCAGCTGTCGAAAATTGCAGTCGAAGTGGCTAGGGCTAGTCGGTGCCCCCATGGGCTTTTAGGTCATTTCTGATATCGTTTCTAATATCACTTCTAGTATCGCTTCTGATATCGTTTCTGATATCGTTTCTGATATCGCTTCTGGTGTATCGTGGACGCAGCATCTAGTTTCTTTTCAAACTAAGGGTGCACCTTCCCCGATTTGATTGAAATATGTTTAGTCTCGGTTCGTTAGAATACTGTAGAATATAGGAGCCAAGTGGGAGTTTAGTGAGAATCAACTAGAAATCAACTAGGATAGTTCAACAAGCTGGTATCGTGGCCTAGACAATTCTCTACACGTCATATACTATGCGTCCGATGAGAAGTCGCCAGTAATCGGCGAGGTAGGTTCAGACCGACAATATGCCGCACTTGCGCCTTATATGAGGTTTGGCTGTAGCTCGTGTTCGGTTTAAATGGTGTTGGCATAATTTCTTCAGTATGAACAGAACTTTCGAACGATACTACTATAGATGGTACCATAAGTGGTGTGGTGTAGTTCACAGCCTCCACGTACGCGACAGCTTACCGCCCTTACGAGTCAGCAAAGCGACATGCCCTGCGTCAACCCGAGGAGAGGAGTCAGGCATTACATACCCTTTTTTTTCTTCTTTTTCGGCTCATATGTTATAAACTGTAGTATGTTCACTCCACTGCGCATGCCCCCCGCCGCCACTATGAATTAATACGCATCAGCCGCAAAGACTACCCCAATCCGCTATTTCACCTCGCCCCGAGGGGGAAGTAAAATAGCACATTATGCCTAGCTCACAAGGCGCGTGGTGCTCCCTACGAATACACCCCAGTATTAGGGCCGCTCACTGGTGGACCCACGTACGGGGGATCACTAGGGAGGCGGCGGCGACGTGGTTCAGCTCCCTGGTGCGTGCGGTGTCGCCTCAAAAAACCCACTAATGGTGGTGCCGCCCCGAGAACCTCGCCAGGGGTTGATGCGATGTAATACCGCTGGCATTGGTGGTGCCGCCCGAGAACCTCGCTAGGGGGTGATGCGAAGAAATTCTGCTCGCACGGGCAGTGTAGCCTCCCCCGCCCACCACCCTCAGGGCTTAGAACACACATGCATGGCGTGTCAGCCGCGGATCTAAGTCAGCGCTGATGCCAAAAGGTCCTCCAAGTGTGCATGGGTGTGGGCTTAATCTCGAGATGGTAGAGGGGGGGGGCGGACGGAAATTACCCGCATGCGCCGTCGGGGGAGGGATCGACGGCTCTACTTACTCCTTTTTTGCCCTTATTTTGTGGATTCTGTGGGTGTGGCAATGTATTACCTGGTAGTGTGGCGTAGGATGGAAAGGCGTAGTCGCCTGCGAAGCTGAGATAGATGACGTTAGAGAGAGGAGATGAGTGGAGTCATCGACACACCGCTCTTCGACTTTCGTTGTATATTCCGCGAATGTGTGTCTGGTTTTAGGGGGGATTGTATGTGAAGTGAAGTGAAGGGAAGCGAAGCGAAGTGAAGTGAAGTGAAGTGAAGGGAAGCGAAGCGAAGCGAAGGGAAGTGAAGTGAAGTGAAGCGAAGCGAAGCGAAGTGAAGTGAAGTGAAGTGAAGTGAAGTGAAGCGAAGCGAAGCGAAGTGAAGTGACGTGGAATGAGATGGAATGAGATTAAATGATGTGACTTGATATAAATATCATAGGCTATGGATGGAAGGGCGGGGCCGCCGCCTTTGAGGCCAGTATCAATAACAAAGGCTCGGAGACGGGAGGCGAGGCGTCAATAGCACACCGCTTCTCAGGCCCTGCCTATAATCCTGCGAATGTTTCAGTTGGTAATTGTTGGACTGGTAATAACCCGAGGTTCCGAAATTGCAAGGCTAGAGCATCGCATCGGTTGGGTTCGGCGACGCGGCGCCGCTCCTGCCGCCGGGGGCGTGTAACCCGAGCACGGGGAACCGCCATACTTTCCTTTCCATTGGCCGTGAATGGGCCTTCTTCGCCACCCACTAGATAGGGTCAGCTCCCCATAGCATATGCACCCGGGAGGCAACGGATGCCCCCGCGGCGGAAATTTTCACTTCTGGCAGTGGATCATCCCTAGCTTCCCCGTCGCGCCACCGCGAACGTGTAACCCGAGAATGGGGAACCGATTCTTTCTTTTCCATCCGCCCTATATGCAGTCTCCGTGCCTCCCCGGAAAACATGCACCGGGGAGGTAATCTATGTTCCCCCGGAGATAAAGTTCACTTCTGGCGCTGGGTCCTTGCAGATGTGTGTGGTACTGATGGAAAACGGCCGGCGCCTGCCTTCTGACGCATGTATGAGGATAGGAGCTCGTCCTCTCGTAGCACCCAGCTGAATATGCATACCTATGCAAAAGAAACATCCCGACACGCATCATACCATACCTGTGGTACGTGTCTTTTTTGGGGGCGAGGCTGCCCCGGGAGTGCATGCATGGGAGCGGGATGTGCAACGCGTGTCTTTGACACTCGGCCTTGTACCTACTCCGTACTCGAACACTTGTAGGAGGATTTCTTTTTCCTGAGATGAGGCGGGACGGGTGGAGACCAAGTACCCTACCAGCATTGTGTTAGATGTGCAGCCAACAAAATTTGATTGCGCGGCTCTAGCGGTACTCAGCCGATGCTCTGGTGCTGACGTTGTTGGCATCATCCTCCATAATAGGAATTAAAATAAAAAAAAATGCGAACCACCTACGTAGATGCAATCACCTAGGGTCTCACCGCCCCCTTTATGAATTTTCTCGCTGTGCACGAGACGTACGAGAAGAATCGTGGCAATTTGTTCGGCAGCACATAACCAAACTATCTCGAACGCGGCTGTTACACGCTCCCTCGAGACACTGAAGAGGATTTTCCTACGCAAACCCAGCGAGCTGGGATTCTTCCTGCATGGGCTCGTGGGGGTTCGTCAAATGATCGAGCCATGGTTAGCAACCAACATAGTATTTTGTACATGCTTAGAGCTAATCTAGATTCGTATACAGATTAATATGCATGTCATCCGTATGCCGATCTAAATTAACTCCAACAATTCGGCGGCGGCCTCAAACGACCAGAGCTGGCGGTGCTTCGTTGTCATCTAACTGTCTCCACTCTATATCTCGAAAAGAAAATCCAAAAGAGAGCCCCCTGCATCCTAGTACCGCGGGTTACCACATCGCGAATCGCCCCCAAGACGATCCGACCCGCCGGCCATTAGTTTCGCACTACTACACCAAATGTGCTAGTGCCAATCCGCGGCCATCAACCTCGAACCGACCTCACCTGCATCAATTTCAATAACTCTTTGACACGCTGATGAACCACGACCAAGCCCGCTGACTCCGGAAATGAGGGCACGAGTTTTTTTTCTCTCTCACCGAGCTACTGTGGGGCAGTGAGGGCGACATAAGCCAATGATGCCGGTGCACGATGCACATTGCTTGTTTTGGTAGCCGCTCGATGGCCGCGTTGCGGTCACTGCTCGCGCCTCTGGCCCCCAAGTCACACAGTCTCTTTTAGGCTGCCATCAGCTGAGGGTGCGGGCTTCCAAGAATGGAATTACTGAGGGACACTGCCGATTTTGCGGTAGGTATTTTGCGGTAGTCTGTGGTATTCCACAGCATGCCCGTTTGTACTGTGATACTTTCAAAAACGCCATCTTCGAGCATATGGTCCTATAAAACGTACCGGACTATTACGGCGGGGAAATATGCATCTACATGTTTTGGGGAGGGGTCATGAGCATGTGTGACATGTATAGACTTCGAGAGAATGGTTTATATGGGGGCAAAAAAATCAGTGAGCCATGGTCGTGCCGCAATTTTGTGTCGTTTCGTAGTTATGCATCACATTATTTGTTATACGCCATATCATAAACTTATGCATCGCGTTTATCTGAATACACACCACATTATTTGTTGCAATGATTTTATTTGTGAGATATTGATATCTATCTGAGGCACACAAGCCCCCCCGGAAGTATTAGAGATACTGCTGGCATTGTGTTCGCTATATCCATATTCATATCAGATTTAGCTAGACAGCGTCTTACCACACACATATTCTCGAGAATGGAAGAGATGTAACGGCGAGCTCGCGCTGCTTGGCAGCGTTATATATAAATATTTTTTTGTCGGCGATGTTGTGCTGCCTTCACGATAGTTCGACTTCTAGAACAAGTTGATTGCTCTGTGCGTCGTTGTCTGCAAAGTCCTTGTGGATTTTGTTAGTATAGTCTCCAAACCAGTGGTTGTGCAGTGCTCTCACCTCTTCTGCGTCATCCATATATTGGATAATGGACAAGCTTATGGCCATAATCATGCCATATAAGGCGCTAGGCTTGCCATTTACTGATATTGCACTGCTTCCGTGACGTCGTGGGGAAAACAGTGTGTGGCGAACGGGCCATCCGTTGCGAATAACCACTCGTGCAGCATGATCTGGCGTGTCTTGTGCACTTGCTCATGGCTGTCGTTGTGCGTTGCCAAATTGTTGGCGAAGTCGATTGCCTCTTGAAGTTCTTCCGTGCTGGGACCGCTAATTAAGGAGATGTTAGCCACTTCAAAGGCAACATAATGGTGATTCAAGGAATTGATGGTGTGGTAGAACACACGAAAAGAACCAGCGCAATGAATAGAGTAAGGAATTACCTGAGATAGCTGGATTCCCCCCCTTTCACAACACCTGTTGGCGAAGGCATTTCTATCAGATGAGAGTCTGTTCAAACGTCGAGGCCTTCTGTGAAAATGTATTCGGGTTGACTGAGTCCATGATTAAAAGATGGGGAGAGGAAAAGTCTTTATATTAGCACTGTGGTCTTATCGAAGAATTCTCTCTACTTTCTCTCAATCTGGTAAATCTTTCTATACAAAATACACCCTCTGTTCTCCTCTGTACTATCTACTATTAGAGCGCTCAGGCCAATCAAATCCACGTCTAGCGGGGCCTATGATGTGGCAGTTGATGACTCTAATCCAATTCAAAGTCGGGCGGCTGTAACCAATGAACATACATTAGGGATGGGGAGGTCAACTTTTTCGGTGACTTGCCGCGACACCGCCTCGGGACGGCCTATGCAATGCCATTGCCGTGCCATTGCCATGGTATTGGGGCGGGCTTTTGCAGTGCCATTGCCATGCCATCGTCACGGTACTGGGGCCTACTGTATGTCTGTTTTAAAAGGGGGTTGACAGGCATTGCGCCGGGAGTGGCAGCATCCTTGGATATATGCAAGGCTCTGCATAGTTTGCATACACCATATTAGTAACTCGAGGGCTGTACTACCTTATTAGATTAAGCTGCAGAGAAACTCATTCCCACAAGATCATACATTTCCCTACCACATTGCGTAGGTATCGACACATCACAAGTAGGATGTAACTAAAATTTAGACGCCTTGATACATGGCCAACCCCCCTGAGCTAACATGAGGCTGCAAAATCGTACGCGAGGTCAGTTATCATTTTGCAAACATCTGTCTGAATCTATTACTTCAGACTCCCATTTCGAGTTAGAGCCTCCGAGAATCCTAGTTCATCTAGTACTTAATCTACATGGGTGAGTGTAAAAGGCGAAAGAGATTTCAGACGAACAACAAAGAGGAGTGGCAAGCATGGACGGGTCGGTAGCTGCAAATCTGTGCGTGTGGATTAGGGCTATCCCGCTCCCTGTTACCACGTTCTACTGGGAAGGAAGGCTGGTAACATCGATAAGCTCCGTAGGTACATATCAAGTTAGTTGCGGGAATGATCCCGGGGGGATACTCGAAAAGAGGGGTCCGTGACAAGTAGCACACTGACCGGTGAGGGCCGTTCGGAGCGCTGATAACCTGTCGTGTAGAGGCAATGTCGAGGAATTTTATCAGTGGGGGGACTAAAAAAGCCACCGACAGGGCTGCTTGCAACACGATGGTGTATCTCGTCTTATGTTTTATATGGAATCGATACATGACTTTATGCTACTGTGCATAAATTCTGGGGGCCCATGCTCGCCCTTCTCCCATTGCAGAGTACTTCCCAGCCCCTTTATTTCTCCCAAGGAGAGACTGACGCTTCTCTCACTTCGACTCTGCAACCCGGCGGTATTCAATGTCAGCTCAACAAAACATTCAGCGGCATGTATTAGCTTTCAGCTCTTTTTTATTTTTTCCCCTTTTTATCTAATTATGTATTGCGGGTTAGTGAAGAAGCGGTGAAGGGAAAATGGTTGTATATATATAGAAAACTAATTTGGCTGCCTTTACGATTGCGAACACCCTATATGTTGGCACACGTTGAATACCCCGTAGCAAACTCTATCTTCACTATTAACCCCGCTCTTCCCCTCGCTCCTTTCCGTCACCCCACCCCTCGATTCTTCCCATTATTCCTATTCGCCTTCGCCCTTCGCTTCTCCCTTCCCTTCGCTCTTCCCTTCGCACTTCCTTTCGCTCTTCCCCTCGCTCTTCCCTTCGCTCTTCCCTTCGCTCTTCCCTTCGCTCTTCCCTTCGCTCTTCCCTTCGCTCTTCCCTTCGCTCTTCCCTTCGCTCTTCCCTTCACACCCCTCGATTCTTCCCATTATCCCTGTTTGCCTTGGCTGTTCCCTTTGCTCTCCCCTTCGCACTTCCCCCTTCGCTCTTCCCTTCGCTCTCTTCCCTTCGCTCTCCCTTTTGCTCTCCCCTTTGCTGCTTTTCCCCTTCGCTTCCCTTCGCTCTCTCCTTTGCTCTTCCCTTCGCCCTCCATTTTGCTCTTCCCTTTGCTGCCCTTCCCCTTCGCTTCCCTTCGCTCTCTCCTTCGCTCTCCCCTTCGCTCTCCCCTTCGCTCTTCCCGTTGTTTCTTCCTTTCTTCATTATTCCGTTTGTCTCTGCGTTCGCTCCAACTGAGCTCCCATGTTCTAGTTTAAATCTATGCACTCAAATGTCACATCAAATGTCACATCACTACTAGGGTTGGTGAGCCTCTACACAATGGGCGTCAGAGAAGAAACCAAGCGCTATTTAACTAAGAAAAGCCTGCTGACCCATTATAGAACACAATGCCACTTGCTAGCGTTAACCCTCGGAGTTGCGCTGCGGTTCTCATACGGTTCTTTGAGGGGCATGTATATAAATGCAGTTATCAATAAAAAATTAGACGACCCTAAAGTTTTATTAGTCGAAAAGTAGCAAATGTTTCTCATGTTTACTCCTGAAACGTAACACCTAAGACACGAAGGTATAACCTTTAAATCTCGGTGGTATTTAGATACAGATTAAGATAAAGTCGCAAAGGAGAAGTGCTATAGTAATAATGAAATGTCGCTCTATATCTTTCCAATATCATTTATCGAAGCCGACGTGGACATCCTCCGGGCCGTTCTGGGGACAAAGGGATGCCATATTTGTTCGCTCTATTCTGGTTCATTGTTCATGCTTCAACTCTGACACGGGTTTAATGCCCTTTACCTTCAAGCAGAGTCTCCACATTTGCAAATCGGAGCTCCTTCAAAGTCTCGTCCCAAAGCTTAGAAGTCATTCTGCGACCAGCTTCAGTATACATAAAAGGAGGATACCTGAAATTCTAACTGTTAGCAATGACAACAACACATAAGCTCAGCCCGGAAACTCACGGTCTGATTTCCCAGTCGCAAAATGAGCCGTGGCTCTCTTTACCAAGCACCAGTGCAGAGTGTAAGTACTGCCTCGTCCCGTGTTGAAGATTTCGTCCCAAAAGCACCCCAGATGTGTATACAATCAGTCGTGGCAGTATGCTTGTTGCTTCACGCATAAGCTGCGTACCTCTCACTCCGCTAGGGTTGACGACGTTGACGATGCAGTCGTCGGCACTCACGACTTCAACTAGCCTTGACACAAACATAAGCAACAGCAACTTTGTTATAGAGTACTGATTCATCCCATCAAAATCTTGCGGGCTGCTTATCGCATCAAGCATGCTTCCTGAGGTCTCCTTCATCTTTGCCCAAAATACTATGTCTGAGCCGACGATAGTTATTCGCCCCGGAGAGCGAGAGCTCTGTCCGTTATTTTTGCCAGTTGCGGCCTTCGCCTTGAAGATAGGGATGATAAGGATGGTAAGTAGCATGGTGGCCAAATAGTTGACTTGCAGTGTTACTTCACGGCCATTATCGGCGCCGCAGCGCGAAAATTGCATCTTGCCACATCCGGCATTCAATATGACAACATCAAGGCGGTCTAGCTTCTCGCAACGGGAAGCGAAATCCCGTACTGATTCGTAAGTCTCCATGTCGAGTATCCAGACCTCGATGTGAGCTTTTGGAAACTCAGCTTGTAGCGTAGACAAGGCAGCCTCGCCTTTGGACTGGGACCGAACGGCAAGGATGAGGTGCGAGAGCCGCAATTGCAGGAGTTGACGTGCGCACTCGAACCCAAGACCTGTGCTAGACCCAGTAACAACGGCGACCTGGTCGTGCAAGTTGATATGTAATGGAATTTGAGGCACACGGTGGAAAACCTGCTTCCAAACAATACCGGGAATGCTTGCGTTCCAGGAGGCTTTATCTTCCATATTGGCAGACATGGTTGAAATCAGGCAAAAATCAAGCAAACAGACTGTCTTTCAGTCGGATTGATAGACTTTAGTACAGTGTAGAAGCCGAAAAATAGGTCAACGGGTATCGATAGATATAAGTTGAGTTGCGTTGATACTCAAATAACTAAGAGAAGGATGCCGATGTTGAAGTAGATGGTTTTCATTGTGCTTCAAATCAGGCGCGGTGCGTGTCATTTATAGACCTGTCTCCTTGGTCTTCGGACGTAAGCATTTTGAGCGATAAATCCACGGAATTTCCATGAAACTAAGTCAACTGCATAGGAAACTTTTATTGTCTTTCTGATTTGCTGCTCGGATGGCCTGTGGCGGATCTCCCAGTATAAAGTTAGCGTTTCCACTATGGCTGACGTGGAGCAGGGATCCCAAATTGGATGGGCCCACCGGGAACTTTTTGCGAGCAGTTCATTGGTGGCTGCCCCCCCGCTCACCTAACGGCAGCTAAACTTTTTGCGGGCAGTTCATTGGCCAGCCATCACTTAGCCACTGTTATCTGGACGCTAGACTGGCTCAGTCAACTACCATCACTGATGCGCTGCGGCATCTCGGATTTCTAAAGGAAGGACGCGGCGGACTTGATTGTCCCGACTATCTCCTCTCCTTCTCTCCATTGCATTATAGTCTAGGGACGGATACGCTTCATGGCCTCAGTGCACACAGAACGCCTAGCCGCTTTGGCTTGCCGGCCACCGAAGCTGGGCGATGGGCGCGAGACGGCTTCAACCAAACCACGTCGTGATACCCAGCACGGCGAGGCGGAATGGGAGGCTGTCTATCCACATATCCTGCAGCTGTACATGTATCAGCGACGGAAGCTTCGATACGTCATGATGCATATGGAGGAGAAGTACAATTTCCATGCCACGTGAGATTCCCTCTGCCCCCAACCTTCCACCCTCTCCATGGCTAGGCCGTATCTGTACCCATACATCCTCTATGATGTATGTAATCCACCGTCTCCGGGAAAGGCTAACATAAAATTCAATGGAAGACCACAAATGTACAAGAATCGATTCACCAAATGGGGACTCTACAAGAACATGCGGCGGGCTCGCGATGTTTCAAATGCATATCAACTTCGTGACCGGATAAAGGGGACGTTAATTCCCCCGACGCCTGAGACTGCTCGCCTCGATGCGGTAAACTTTATACTTCTTACAAGCATACGCACCTGGTCATATTCCTTCTTTGAAGCAGTAGGACAGTCACATAACACCCTCGCAGAGGGAAGCACTCAGATGTCTCTACTACTCCCGTACACAGAGCACACAGAACCCTACGACGCCGAGCAGACAAGCTTTTCATTCAAGCTCATAGCGGAGCTTCTCGGGCGGGACCAGGGGTTGCTGGCAGGACGTCTAGCGCGTAAGGCATTCCTCCAGGTCGAGGAAATACTCATGCTGGAAGGCCCCGTGTTCATCTGGAACTTGTTGGAAATTTTACACAGTATCGTTCAGTCCAAGCAGGCCCAATTATTTGAGATGATACTCATTCATCTCCTCCGTCTTGCTCGCAGCCACTACTCTGACCAACATTCGATTGTTCGAATGCTGAACAGTCTGTGGAACTTATACAAGACATATCCAGATGGCGCAATGCAAGAGATACTGGAGGTTCTGGAGCAGGGCTGGTTACTAAATGCCGAGATCGTCCTAAGTAACCTGAACGAACGGTTCCTGCTCCTCTACTACCGGCTCATATGGGACTCGGTGCTGATTAAGCTTGCGCGAAACAAGCTGCGTGAAACTGATTCGTGGTTCTCACGGGTGATAAGCAAAGCTCCGGTAGGAGCTATGGAGGATAGTGCAGCGCACATTTATGCTTCTGTGGAAGCTACACCCGGTACCAGTGGTGGTCTGCCCGCTGATTACGAGATTATCAGGACGGAAAGTATTGACGCCATTCATGAGAGAAGTAGATGGGACTACCTCGAGCCGAGCTCCAGATTTCGTGTCCTGTCGGCCTTGATTAAGAGTAGAATTCTTGATAATAGGGATAGGGAAGGGTTACAAAACAAATTACGCAGCGGAGGTACGGACGAGATTGACAATGACAGGCGGGATGCCGGCGGTGTCAATGTTCAGTGCAAAGTACCTCGTCTGCATGCCCGGATCCTTGCATATGTTATGAAGGTCCTGATGGAGATCGATATAGATAACGAGGTCAATAACGGTGTTATCATCGAAAGATTGAACAACACAATTGCGCTTCGCGAGTATGGGCAGGGTGTAGCAGATCCGCAGGTCATATGTGAGATGTGGCGGTTACAGCAGCTGCTCGTGCAAGAGGATCGGTTTCAGGAAGCAGCCCAGATTGGACAAGATGCACAAAGGAGACTCGATCAATATCTTCGGGATATCCCTTAAATTTTCCCAATGAATATTTTGGAACTCAAAGGCGGCACCAGGCGTGTATACGCGCGTTGTCTGATTAGGAGGGCGCGAAACCTTGCGCGGAATACCTTGCGAATGAGATTATAATATGTAAATAAAACAAGTTTAAACAATTAAACTGTAATAACTAAATTCATTATATAATAATAATCAAATAAATAAATAATATATTTTGACTTTATACCTTAACTTTAAAAAGTGTTTAACTTATAAAAGAAAAGATAATTATTATAAATAACATTATATATAGACTTTAGTTTAATATATTACCTTATGACAAAGGGTTACCCCTTTAAACCTTACATAGAATCGTATATAATAAGAATATAGCCCTTTATATTAATTGCAGTCTTTTATGTAACTATCTATAATGTGACTTCCTATTTCCCTACCTAGCCAAGGCTCTCTTACATCTAGCCAGCTCTAACAGATCTTAGGGTCGCTGAGATGCGTAATAGCAATCCTGCAGTGGAGCGAATTGCACTCCAGCAACTGGATGTGGCGAAGCTGTCATTTATAACTGATCAACCAATGTACCTAGTACTTAGTGATATCCATGCTGATTTGTAGCCTTGTTTATAAATAATACGTTTACAAAGCAATACTGGCGTTCTGAGTGGACATGACGAAAGCTGAAAGTATACTATATGTATTCTATACACAAAAGTTTAGTAGGTGGCGAACAAGGGGTCCCTACGAAATCCCAAATTTCCATTGGTTCTCTATGAAGTTCTAATATGAAATGAATCAAACCCTTTTTATTGGTAAATCTCATGTGCCATCGGGGCGCCCCTGCCCCCGCTTTACGCTTGCGCGGACTTCAAAATGCTACAGGGGGCGAAGGTCGGCCGAGTCTCGGCCAACCTTCTCCCCCCGAGACTCTGGGGGGCGCCTCATATCGACAACATAGCGTACTCACTGTTCTTCCCTTCCCTAGCATTTAGTTTCCGCTCCCATCCGCACGAGGCCACTGTTATTCCTCTGCACAGGCCTACAACAAGTATTATGTGTAACGCCGGGTCCTGGTGTTGGACTCGTGAAGGCTTGACTTGCGTGGGGTGGTTTGGTAAGGCAGGGATTCAATCACAAAGGCTTCGTTCTCAAGTGTTTGCACGTTACTAGTAGGTTTAAGATACTGTATTGAGTTAAGCACGAAACTCCTGTACTATGAAAGCTATCTAGTTATATAGTGGCGTCGTGCCTTACGGACCCCTGAGGATCACCGTGATCCGTAGAGTCCTGACCCCCTAGCTCACATTAGATCATCGTGATCCTCCGTGAGTCTGCATTCGCGACTGGGGTTCAGTGAGGCTGACCGACCCCGGTCCTGCCGCCATGCGGCTTACTCAGTGTTCGTAACATTATGGTACTCCGGGGACAGAATACGCAATGAATCGCTTGAAGTGGGAAATCTAAATCGTACATAGTGTGAATAATAAAAATACGGTTTTATTTATGAGATTTTAACATCTATCTAAAACGCAAAAATAAGTTGAGTGTTCCATATATTCGTTCTCCGCGTACCTCCTGTGCCTTCTGTTAGCATTTCTTGTAGCCGGGGATGATGCAGTGTTCTCACCTTCTCAGCGTCATCTGGGTTGTCCGTGTCATTACCGGGCTCTATATTATGTCGCATAGTATAGGTAGAGAATGGTTGATCTGGCGAAGACAAGCATTTTTCGAGGCGGGCTTGACTTTTCTTCAACTTTTCTTGCTTCGTTGATCTTCCGTTGGTGACCATGATGCCAATGGCCGAGGTGCTTGTATATGGCCGAGCACTATCCAAATAGATGTTAGTTGCTACGGACTGAATACCAGTAAAGCGAATCCTGTCTTGTGTAGTAGGACATTTTGGGAAGGAAGGAGGGCAATGAATGAAACAAGATATTACCTGATATACCGAGAGCAAGATCCTTGTACAGCCTCCGTCGAAGACATTGCAGTTTGTAATAAATATGAAGCTATCAGATCAAGTCTGGCGCTGCAAAGTGTTCGACTTGCTTGAGGACATGGTCAAAGGATAGAGGGAAGGGGGTGCCTTATATATGCTATACAGTATGCCCGCAGTTTTATTTCTGCTCAGTATAAGACGAGTAGGCCACTTATTTACAGGACGAGTAAGCTGTGTTGGGCGTCGAAGCCATGCCGAACCGCGATCACCCCGACGAGCAGTGCATGCGTCTGTGCACAATGGCCTCGACTGCGCAGGAAGAGCGGGGTTAACATAGCTGTGCATGACGAGCAAGGCTTGCAGTACGTACAGGCTATGGCGGTGGCTTCATTGTATTAACCGCCATTTTGCTGCAATTCCAACATCGACGTCGTGGTGTGTGTAGTCTAGACCTGATATTTAGTTACTATGTCGCCTGCAGTGGTCGGTGGGACAATGCGACAGGCCATTTCATTTCCTGGTTCCGCATCGTTTAGCGGCTGGGCAAACACATTGTAAACATGGGTGTCACAGCCGCGGTCCCCGATTCGTTCTTTTTGGGGGGCTGTGAAGAAATATAGCCATGTACGAAACAGCACTTTCTGGTACAATACAATGCCACCTGGTACATAATTGCCGTTTGAATCACTGATCTGTCTTGGCCGTCTTGGCCGTCTTGGCCCCGATACAACCCGACCAATGTTAGCGCCCCTTATAAAAAAACAAGCATATTTAGCAAATGCCCTCCCCCCAGCCTAGTATCTCGGGAAGGTTCCGACGATCATTAATTCCAGGATCGAAGGAAAACCCTAACATTCCAATATCACTACTAGAGTAAACAGACACCTGTGGTGGCATGCTACCTAACCACACTTGCTCACCGGTCCCGCAGATGGAGTGTTTCGCCAGCCAGTCCGCTCATAGGCACCTCCCTCGCGGTCACATTCCATCATTCTCTCCTCTGCTCCCCGGATCAAATCTACTACAAAGTTACACGTCAATTTTCTTGCTAGGTAATGTTCTACTCAGTATACCTTTCTATCCTTTTCCCTTCTTTTTCTACCACCGCCTCTCCCACTCCCCATCCCTCCCCCACCCCTAGAACCCCCTCCCACTCCTCTTAACCACCGGCCGCCTCACCGCCCCCCTCTGCGCAACCTTCTTCACCACCACCCCCTCCGTCTTCGCCTCCCCCCTCCCCCTCTCCCTCTCCAGCCTCTCCTCCTCATTCTTCTTATCCTCCGCCATCTGCGTCTCAATCTCCATCTTGCGATTAAACTCCACCTCCGTGACCCGCTTCTCGCGCGCCGAGTACCCCTTCTCCTTCACACTATAAAACACCCCCCCCAGCTCCGCGAGCCACTTCGGATCCACAGACGTCACGGTAGACATGTACTCCTTCGACGTCAAGATCAGCTCGTGATACACTACATAATCCGGCAAGTAGCCCAGCCCATACAGCGCGCTCGTGGGGTGCAGCTGGATCGCCACACTCGTGCGCAGATTCACATACTCCCCTATCCCCTTCACCTTGGCCGCCTGGTGATAGTATCCCGAGCAGATGCACTTGCGGATGACGTCCCAGTCCGTGCCGCAGCTCACCATCGTCATCTTCTGCATCTTCATGATGTCCCCGATCTGCTCCCGGATCTCCTTGGCGCGCCGCAGCGACTTGGGGTGCAGAAAGTGCCGCGTGCACCACGCGTCGCTGTAGCCGTTGCTCTTCCACTGCGAGTACACGTGCAGGTAGGTCAGGTGGTCGGACTCGGGGACGAAGAACTTCTCGCGCGCGGCGTCGGATTCTTCTTGCCGCTCTTTGGGGCGGTAGAAGATGGAGGGGACGGAGAGCATGGAGACTATGGTGAGCATTTCTTCGCTGCAGCCGTATTCTTCGGACGTGATGAGTAGTTTGGCGAGTGATGGGTCCATGGGAAAGGGCGTCATCTTCAGGCCGACGTCTGTGAGGTCGCCGATATTATTCAGCGCGCCGAGAGCCCATAGGTCGAAGAGCGAGGTGGTAATCGTATCCTGCGGCGGCGGATCCATAAAGTCGAAATCGAGCAGGTCTTTGACGCCGAGGGATTTGAGGAGGAGAACGGTGTTGCTGAGGTTTGTGCGCTGGATTTCGGGGATGGTCTGGATGTACAGCTCGTCTTTATATGCGGCTTCGGTGAAGAGACGGAATGCCTTTCCTGGACCTGTACGGCCTGCACGTCCGGATCGTTGGGATGCGTTGGCTTGCGATATGGGTGTGATCTGGAGAGTATCCATGCCCATTCGCGGGTTGTAAACTTTGAGTTTGGAATATCCGGCGTCCACCACGTACATGATACCGTCAACTGTCAAACTCGTCTCGGCAATATTGGTTGCGACAATGACCTTCCTAACACCCGGCGCCGCTCTGTCGAAAATCTTGGCTTGTAGATCCGCGGGCATTTGACTGTAAATTGGTAGAATACTCAGCTTGGGGGGGTCATTGAGCGCGTTCAAACGGTCCTGGATAAGTTCACAGGTACACTCGATATCCTCCTGTCCAGTCATGAACACCAATATATCACCTGCGCCCATGGAAACATGGATAGCAAGAACTTGTTGCACGGCCTGGTCGACGTAATCCTCAACCGGAGAGCGATGAAACATGACATCCACGGGGAACGTTCGGCCGGGGATGAAAAACTCCGGCGCTCCACCATAAAAGTCCGAGAAGCGCTTCGAGTTCATAGTGGCCGATGTGACGATCAGCTTCAAGTCTCGTCGGCGGGCCAGGACCTTCTTGAAAAGACCCATGAGCACATCTGTGTTGAGAGCCCGCTCGTGGGCCTCGTCCATGATAACGCACGAATACCTGTCGAGATCTGACTCGTTGAGAGACTCGCGCAGCAAAACACCGTCTGTCATGTACTTGATGACCGTATCCTTGCTCGTACAATCCTCAAAACGGATCGCATACCCAACAGTGGAGCCAAGCTTACATTCCATCTCCTCGCTCACACGCTTAGCCACACTCATCGCCGCCACACGACGCGGCTGGGTGCATCCAATCATACCCCTCTTACCGTAGCCATCCTCGTAGAGAAACTGCGTCAACTGGGTCGTCTTACCAGACCCCGTCTCTCCCACAACAATAACAACCTGGTTATCCCTTATAACCCTCAGCAGGTCCTCCCTCACCGCAAACGCCGGCAAATACTCCCTCTGCTCCCTGAGCGTCTTGCTCTGACTGAAGTTACTCGCCCCCTCACTCTTCTTCGCCATATGCTCCGCGAACTTGCTATCCCCCTTCCCCCCCCCCTCCTCCCCCGGCGCCGGCGCCGCACTATCCCCCTCATCCTCCTTAACCCCCATCAGATTCCCCAACGCCGTGCCCGCCATATTCGTCGCCTCCTGCGCCTGCTTCTGCCTCTCCTTCTGCTGCCTCCGCTCCTTCACCACCCGACTCCCCTTCCGACTAAACACCGCCATATCGCTCTGATTATCCCTAATCGCCGGCACCGGATCAACCTGCTTCGTAAACACCGTGCGCCCATCCAAAAACGGCGGCCGCAGATCATGAATCAGCAAATGCACCCGCGTCTGCTCCTCATCGTCCTCGAAATCGTCCCCGAAATCCCGCCGCTGCGCAACACCAGACGTCAACATCCGGTTCGTCTCCCACGCATCCACATCCCGCTGCTTCTGCGCCGCCCGTGCCGTCACCCGCTTCGCAGTCTTCTTCTCCACTAGCGCCGCCTCGCGCTGCCGCTCCTCCCACGAGGTATCGTACGAGCCGAAGGGATTGTGCATCTCGTCGCCGAAGACGTGCCCGCCCTCGTCGCCGCCGTACCAGTCGCGGTCCAGGGCATTCGAGTCCTCGACCGCGACGGCGGGCTCGGGGCCGTCGAACTCGTGCTGTCGCGGCGTGGAGGGGTATTGGGATTGGCCGCGCGGCGTGGAGGCGCGGGAGGAGGAGGCGCCGAGGCGGGATTGCGAGCGCGGGGGGGCTTGGGAGTGGGAGCGGGGAGGGGCTTGGGATTGAGACCGAGAGGTTGGGCGTGAGGGGATGGCGAAGCGGTCGTCGTTGCGGAGGGGGTTAAAGTCTATCTTCCGCCTCTTCGGGCTCTGGAAGCCATCTTCTCCTGCCATCGCGTCTGGCCTATATACAAGGAATGAAGGGAGAGAGGTGGGCGCGGTGTGGTTCTTGCGTAGCTCGTGGAGTAGCTTCACGAGGTGTTAAATCCAGCAAGGCCAAACGTCAAAATATACGGCGCGCCGTTCGTCTCCACCGAGCGGAAAGAGACCCCGCACGGACCAACCGTAAAATAAAATCTGCGCTAAGATTAGATAACGCTAGCGTATAAATTTCCAAATAATCGTACAGTGAGAAAAAAGTTCCCCTCACCGACGAGCGTCTAACCATAGAATTTATTCCCAACGCAACCCCGCGTTCAGAATATACCTCGAAGATGTCTATGGTCACAGCGACGGCGTGGGTGCCGCGGGGCTTCGCGGCGCCGTTCCCGACGAAATACGAGTTCGACGAGGAGGAGTTTGATCGCATCGCCAAGCTGGCAAAGTTACAGCTCGATGACGCGCAGGAGGATCTAGAGGAGGCGGAGGAGGCGGCGAAGGCTGGGGGTGATGACGCCGAGGGGGAGAGCGATTCGGACTCGGATATTGAGGATGGGACTGGAGGGGCCAAGGTGAAATCGAAGGGGTGAGTTTTAAGTTGGTGGTGGGGAGGGGAGGGGCTACAAGTACTTGGGTGTTCTAACAATCTACAGCGACGAAGACGATGATCTCGCCGAATACGACCTCGAGCACTACGACTCTGACGTCGCCAAAGACACCGAAGGCGAAGGCATGGGCATGTTCGGCAACGTCAAATCCCTCGCCTACCACGCCTCCAACGCCGACGACCCCTACATCACCCTGAAAGACGTCGACAGCGATGATGAGGACCGCGAAGAGCTCCAGATCCTCGCCACCGACAACATGGTGCTCGCCGCCAAGGTCGAGGACGAGGTCGCCCACCTCGAGGTCTACGTGTACGAAGACTCAGCCGACAACCTCTACGTGCACCACGACATCATGCTCCCCGCCATCCCCCTCTGCCTCGAGTGGCTCGACCTCCCCGTCGGCAAGACCTCGGCCGCGCGCGACGCCCGCGCCAACTTCGTCGCCGTCGGCACCTTCGAGCCCGACATTGAGATCTGGGACCTCGACACCGTGGACTGCATGTACCCCAACGCCATCCTGGGCCAGGGCGGACTCGACGCCACCGGCGCGCCCCCGGTCCCGGGAACCGAGAAGAAGAAGAAGCGCAAGAAGTCCAACAAGCCCAACGCAGACTACCACGTCGACGCCGTCCTCTCCCTCGCCGCAAACAGGCACCACCGCAACCTCCTCGCCTCCTCGTCCGCGGACAAGACCGTCAAGCTATGGGACTTGTACACCACCTCCTGCGCGAAGTCCTACGCGCACCACACCGACAAGGTCTGCACCCTCGCCTGGCACCCCAAGGAGTCCACCATCCTCCTCTCGGGCTCTTACGATCGCACCGTCGTAGCGGCAGACATGCGCGCCCCCGACGCCGCGGTGCCGCGGTGGGGCGTCGAGAGCGACGTCGAGACCGTGCGGTGGGATCCTCACGACGGGAACTACTTCTACATCTCCACCGAGGGCGGCGTGATCCACTACCACGACATCCGGGCCGCGCCCACGGACCCGTCCAAGACGAAGCCCGTGTGGACGCTGCACGCGCACGACGAGTCAGTGAGCGCGTTCGATATCAACCCCGTCATCCCCGGGTTCATGGCCACGGGGTCGACGGACCGCACGGTGAAGCTGTGGAATATCCAGGCGTCGGGGCCGACGATGGTGGTGAGTCGCAATTTGGAGGTCGGGAAGGTGTTCTCGACTGTGTTTGCGCCGGATGAGGAGGTGGGGTTCAGGCTGGCGGTTGCGGGGAGCAAGGGGAGCGTGCATATCTGGGATACGAGTACCAATGCCGCGGTTAGGAAGGCGTTTGCGACGAGGGTGGCGCCGGTGGAGGGGGAGATCAAGGAGAGGCTGGTGGGGGTTAATAGGGATGAGGAGGAGAGTAGCGATGAGGAGGAGGAGGAGGGGGGGAAGAAGGATGGGGAGCAGGGGTGGGAGAGTATGGATGAGGATTGAGTGTGTCGTTGGCAGTCTGGGGAAGGGGTGGGGGAGGAATCACGTGGATGATGGCACGGCCGTGGGGTGGTGGTGTTGACACATGTCTGTCCCCATCGTTCGTCGGGGTCGGTCGTGTGGTCGCGTGTGAAAGTGCGGGGTGCCTAGAGTACTGTTGGTAGTACTATATGTCAAAACACCTCGGCGGTAGCGTGTGCGCGATATAGGACGGGATGGGGGTATATAGCGTCCTGTCTGAAATAAATTATCCCAGACGTCGGGATGCAGGCCCGGGACGGCACGGATAGAGGGCGAATGATATTTGGGTTCTTTTTTTCATCACTTGATGGGTACATGACTGAAGCTGTAGGTGAATTGCTGTGGGTGAATTGGCTGTTGAGTGTTTACCACCTTTTGATGGGTATAGGATCGAGGCTGGTATGGGGTTCGAATCATCGGTCCGTGGATTCATTGTATACCGCCCTAAATTTGACAGTATATAGACATGTCGTCTCTCGAGACTAAACCTCATCTAGACACAATGCCATGTCAGGTCATTGCGTGTCCAAATGGAGTTTGGCGTCGTAAACCCCGTCCTTTCCCCAGGCTTCACTCCAACAGAAGTATCTATTCCCAAACACTTAGTCATGGGTGGTATCATCCTGTGACCTAGAACCGGCGATATATTACTCTCACCTCTGCGCCAACAGGAGGTGGTCATTGTACGATGCTATTTTTCCCACGGATATAGTAAGTAGACTCGCTTTCCTAACCTAAATAGCAGCCATCTACTCCCGACAATAGTAGTGGTACCCCGTGAACCACCAAACCAGCGATATATTACTCCCCTCTTGCACCAACAGGTGGTCGTCGTCCCCCCGTCCGTCCTACTACTTCCCCCTCGGATATAGTAGACTTGAACTCGCTTTCCTCACCTAGATGGCGACGGTCTACTTTCGATAGTAAGTGTAGACAGTAACAGTGGCGTCCCGTGACTGGAGTAAGTAGCTAACCGGCGTAATGCCCCCTCTGCGTCCGAAGACACGCCGCATGACCGTAAGGGTAGCCGTGTAGCCACGACTTCGGCCACAACTTCGGCCAGCTGGACGAAATGCTGCATGTAAGTACACCCATACATACATTCATTTTACCTACCTCCATCCCATAAGCATTCATCTTACCTCCATCCCATCGCATCCCATCCAGAGGCACATCCATGAGCACTTCCTCTCCGTAGTACACTCCCCACCTCATCACCCAGTCAGTCAGTCTCCGTACGACCAACAAACCATACATACCATACCACACCTTACCGCCTGTACGTCCAACGCAGCGGATGCAGGAACAGCGACTTATCACCAGGTATGCTGACGTTGACACCCTCCCCCCACTCACGCGCATCAACCCAATAGGCCTAGCACAAGCGACCTCCAGACTGTCTGACAGGTGCATGCCCCCCCCCCATCTCCATCGCGACGCGTCTCCATCACCATAGTACAACAGCGCAGTACAGTTCATCGCACAGTTCCTCGCAGCATCATGATGTATCGCCTGCATGCGGCCGCATAACCTTCCATCCACCCTCCACCGCCCCATCCCTCCCGCCGAAACAGAAACACACCAAACCCCCCTAAACATGAAACCCGAAACGCCCATCCACCCCAACCAACCACAACCCTCATCTCTGGCTCACCCCCCCTGTCGCGCGCGTTCCTGGACGTTTCGCACGCCAGGAACGGAGGGCAGTGATTGGCGGGCAGATGCGACCTGGTGTAGGCCAGAACGGATGATCCTGGGTGGACGGCGGAGTTAGTCCGGATGGGGGGGGACAGCGGCGGTGATCGGGCGGACGGGGGGGTTCTGGAAGTTTGGTCTGTGCTGTGGTGGAGGGGGCAGGCATGGTGATCCTTTGGGGGGGTGGGGGAGAAGCGAGGAGGATATGGAAAGCGCGCACACTGTACAGTGCAGTAACTGTAGAGAGGTTAGTTGTGGTGGGAGGTCCGGTCTGGTCTTGGTCAACCATGGTTCACTCCCCGCGCCGTTTCTTTCGTTCCTTGTTCCTGGATGCTATTCTTATCCACCGAAGGAAAAAGAAGGAAAAAATAGAATCGGGTCGTGGCGCGAGTCAGGTTCGGAAAGCGCGACCGCGATCTGAGCCGGGTGTGATCCAGCGACAGGGCGAGACACCTTTCCGCCGTCAATGTGGATGTATGTACTCTGTAAATGTGGGCGAGAACGGATGATGGACGTGGACCTGCCTGACTGATCCACTTAACTGTAAAAAAAGGCAGAGTTAGTTGGTATTTTGCGCCAATCGGAGGGGGGGAGGGAAAAAGAAAGTCGGTGGGGATCTAACGGGGAAGAATGGATGGGTACTTGCTTACTAGAGTACTCTGCAGTGCTGCTACTGCTGTACTGTGTAGAGGATGTATTATATTTTAGGTCAGACAACGAGAATGTGTTGGAGGCGTGAGGCAGCAAAGGGAAGGCTCTTGGAACTGCCTGACTTCCCTCGAGGCGTTTTCTTGGTGTGAGACGAGACACAAAGCGCGAGCGTGGCGCGTAAAGTGGTGGCGCGTAGAGTGTGGCTTTGGTGCGGTGGGCGCGTGAAGAAGAAGAAGAAGAAGAAGGGCTGTTGGTTGATGGCTGATGGCTGATGGCTGATGGCTGATGGCTGTTGGCTGTTGGCTGTTGGCTGATGGGAGGGAGGAAGAGGGATGAATAATGACTGTGGTGTTGGTTGGTGTTGCACATGATGAGTGATGAGTGAGGAGTGATGAGTGATGAGGTTTGTAATGTCTGTTTGTGATGCCTTTGCTATGGTATAATCACTTTCTACTTCAGCCTCTACTGTTCTACTGTTCTACTGTCTTCTACTGTGTAGCAGTCAGATCTTCTCAGCTCCAGCCTCATCTCCAGCCTCATCCCATAATAGTATGTATGTATAGTAGTAGTATAGTCAGTGGTGGCACAAGTGAGAAACAGAAACAGAAACAGAACAGAACACACCTAGAGCACACAACTGAATCACATCACACACCCACCAAAAATACCAAAAATACCAAAAATACACCCCATAAAGTACACACTATACATCCCACAAGTACCCTTCTATCAGTGCATTTTAGCGCATCACTCGAGCGTTTGAACGTGTCCGCCACCAAACTCCATCCCTGTCAGGTACATGGTTGTGTGTGGTCAGTTGGGAGGGGTACCTCCTCTTTGTCCAGACTATACATACAGTTCCACCGCCTTGGCGCGAACAATCAACCAATCATAACAACAGGTGGATATATCCCCAGTTGTTCCGTTCCTTCGTCCACCCCTGCCCCTCCTAGCCCACTCCCCTCCACTCTCCATCACACACCCCACGCACACACACACCACACTACAACACCACCACCACCACCACACCACACAGACTCACCACACACACCACCTTCCCTTTTCCTCCCTTCCCTTCCCTTCCCCATCCCTCCCTCCCATCTTTTTGTTTCTTCTTCCCTCCCCATGTCTCCCGCATTCGTGCAACGAAACGTTTCTTCCCTTCTTTGATCATTATCCCATACTACTTTCCCTTTTTCCCATTTATCCGTCGCAGGTCGAAATCAACACATCGTCCAACAAACGCCTTCATTTAACTCGATATTCATCAACAACTTGGACCACTGGAACCAATATCACATCTGTTTCGCTCCTTCACAGTAACTGACTGTTCCACCAACACGACACCAGCTCACTACGAGTACACAACAACAACAACAACAACACATCTGATCAGATTCATCACGCGCTGGACTGTGTCTGCGCATTACCAACTACTACTACAACAAGGACAACAAGAACAAAGGACAAGAAACCACACAACTTGCGACTACTATTCTGCGAATACGCCATAGTCGTTTCACACACAACGCTCTCGACGACGACGAGAACGAGAGCAAGCAACACCATCACACACACACACACACACATCGCGCCGAGAACCCCCAAAATGGCTCTCTCCCGCGCATTCACCACCCGCAAGGGCTCCAAATCCGCCAACCCGCCTCCACCACCCACCCGCAGCCTCACAACCAAGCACTCCTTCTCCGCCACCGGCGGCATCCGCCCCAAGATCTCCGGCCCCATGGAGCTCCTCTCGACAACCAACATGCTCTCGTACAACGCCCCGGACCTGCACCCCATCTCCACCTCGCCCATCTCCTCCGGCGACGAGTCCGAGGTCCCATCCATGTCGCACTCCACCTCCACCACCCCTGACTCCTCGGTGCGCGGCTCGGGGTCCAGCAGCAGCACGCCCATCTCGCCGTCGCCGAACCACCTGTCTTCCTACTTCGACAACGCAAACAACAAGGCGCCCATCGTCACTGCCATCACCAGCGACGCAGCACCCTCCATCCCCCAGCGCGCAATGAGCCACACCAAGAAATCGCACGAGATCCTCTCGCGCCAGCGCTCAACCCGCCAGTCCCACACATCCAACCCATCCACCACTTCAACCTCAACCTCCACGCGCAAACCATCCATCTCCCACCCCCGCACAAGCATCGACTTCTTCTCCCCCTCCGCGCCTGCCTTCGACACCACAGCCAACCCATTCACCAACGAGCTGGCGCAGGTGCGCGAGCTAGCTGAGGAGTACTCCGGTGGCGCGGCGAGGCGCGCAATAAGCGAGGAGGAGGAGGATCTGTATGCGAGGGGCCTGTACAAATTCTCTGCTGCGGAGTATATGGCGGAGATTGAGCCGCTGTACTGCGAGATGGTGGGGAAGAAGATGAAGGTCCAGCAGCAGCCGGCGTCGACGATGATGTGGATCTAACCACATGTCTTTTTTATCATTCTCACGCGAACTGGTTTCGTTCCGGGGTGGTGAGCTGTGGTTAGGTTTCGCACGGCCAATTTCTTCGTTGTACATACTTTGGGGGCTGGCGTTGGTTTGCGCGCATCGCATCTGGGAGGTGGTCATTGCGGATGGAGTTTAGAGGGTTGCGATTTTTCTGCCGTCAGGCAGTGGTGGGAGGGGGAGTTAATGCCATTTGTTGGCCGGAGGTCGTCGGGGAAGACGAAGACGAGGATTACTTTCTTTATACCAGCCACGTTTTTTTTTTACCGGCAACACTCTTTTTGCTTATAGATGGAGATCGAGATGCATGGTGGAGGTGCATGGGGATGAGGGGAGTGTTTGTCCGAGTACTATTGCTGGCTTTTGTCTGCGATATGATGGAGGGGGGACGAAAATGATGGATGGATGGATGAGATGAGATGAGGATGAGGATGAATACCATCGATACTACGATAGCTACGCCCTGAGGGGGTGGAATGAAGATGCATTGCATTCTATTTGACGTGTATTATGTGTGTGAGTGAGTGGGGGCAGTGCGTGAGACATGATTGCTGCTTGATATCATCCTACTGAGTTATCAAATACTAAAGACATCTGAGAAGGTAAGAGTCACCTGATTTCAATTTCAAACATTAGAAGGGGTAAGTAAAATAGCGACAGGTTTGCCAAAGAAACGCAACCTCTGCCTGCCTCTTATGATTATGATACTTGAAACCCGACAAAACAAAGACAGCTGTGGTCTCGTACGATGGCCGCCACGCCCCCCACCCCTAAAACATGTGAGAAATAATAGGCACCCAACCTTCATGATGTAACATTAGCTGGTTGGTGTAAGTAAATAACAGCAGCTACGCCTAGGAAACACAATATTTTCCTCTATGATACTTCAAACCCGATAAAGAGGGTTGGCTGCCTGAATACTCCACCACATGCCTCCACCACACCAACATTGGTGCGAGTAAATAACAGCAACCGGCGCCTCGAAAACCACAACATCTATCTCCTATGACACCCTGAACCCGACGGAGAGAGCTGGTTGCTCGGATATCTCACCGTATGTCTACATAGCAGTATTTTCTCCCCCCCCATCATCTCGCACCTCGGATCCTCGTACGAAGCCACGATAGACGGACATGCACCCCTTCACAGATGTAGGTTCCTCCTACATCCCCGGCACCGGTCTGGATGTCTTCTGGGCGGGCCTGGATGCCAACGAGCGCGCCGACGTCGCAGACCAGGTCGCTGGGATGATCAACGAGCTGCAGACCGTCAGCCCCCCCTTCCCCGGCCCGATAGGTGGCGCGCGCCGCTGCCACGGGCCCTGGTTCTCCGACTTTGGCGCTGAGAACTTCCCCACCGTCGCGGCGATGCAGGCGTGGTTCAATCACAAACTAGATATTTGCCAGGGGTGCAGACAAGCTGCCGCTGATACCCCGCGGTTTGCGTTCAAAGACCTCGTTCTCACGCACCAGGATATCGCGCCGCGCAATCTCATCCTCGATGCGTCGGGAAGAGTCTGGCTGCTTGACTGGGCGTTTGCGGGCGCGTATCCGGGGGGGTTTGAGAGGGTGGCGATGGGGGTGCAGTGTCGGTTCCGGTTTCCGGAGTTTTGCAACGAGGTGGGGAAGTTGATTGCGGAGTCTCCAATCTTGCAGATGCAAAGGTTGGAGATTGCGTATGGGCTTACTACTGCGGCGCTGGCGTAGATGGGGTTTGTTGGGGGGGTTTTTTATGTGTTGGTGTTGGAGGTTTAGGGTGTTTGGCTATTCTGTGATAGCTGGTGGTATTGCATACTGTGGATGGGAGATATGGGCGGTAAGGACGAGAGGTGCCATTGGTCGCGTCTGTGGCGCTGGCGTTGTAGATATGGTTCGTTGGTGTTGTGTATTTAACATGTTTTGTTATGCAGAGTGAGAAAATCAGCTTCGCATAGAGCAAACAGTAGGGTTATTATATTCCCAACTGTCTGGTTAGAAATGTTAGATTTGGATAAAGGATGCGGTTGCAGCTGCATCGAGGTGATTGGTGATTGGTGATTGGCCGCCCTTGATCCAGGAAATGGGAATGGATACCAAAAACGCGTGGATGACTGATCTTAGGCTGCCGATGTTGGTGTTGGTGTTTTAGATTCTCACCGTATATAAAGAGCAGCTCTCTCTCAGATGCTAGGATATCTCTTCTCAAGAACTCATACCACTGCTATATCGGCTACACCAAAAATCAACCGTTCCATCACTCATTACATTTCTCACATCCTTAATTCCTACCACCACCCCCAATCCTCTCAAAATGAACTACACCCCCCCACCCTTCCAACCCATCCATTTCGTCCCTGCAAACGATGAAGCTGAAATCAGAAACCGCCCCCTCCTCGCCCTCCACCTCGTCGCCCACGAGCCCCTCACCAACGGCGCAAACCACTGGTCCTTCTACCTCCAAACCACCCCCTCCACCTCCATCACCCTCGACGCAACACCCTCCCACACCATCCCCAGCACCGTACTCTTCAACGGTTCAAAAGCGCACTTAACCATCTCCGCCTTACCGTACCTGTACCCGGAATCAGCGACTAAAGTTGTTAGTCTCAGTGTGAGAGAGGGGCTGACGGTGGGGGGGCTGGTGGATTTGGTGGTAGGGGAGGGGAGGGCGAGGTATGAGTTTAATGGGGAGGGGAGGGGGTGTCGGATGTGGACGACTGATTTGGTTACTTTGTTTGAGGGGCTGGGGGTTGTTACGGATAAGGCGCAGGCAGAGGAGGCGAGGAGGGCTATCGCGACGGAGTATCCGAGTGGGAAGGCGTTTCCGTTGGATGTGGGGGCGTACTACTAGAGCGGCCTGTTGACTACAGGGCGATGCTTGGCTGTTGTTGTCGTTTGGGTGGAGGTATGGATTGGATTGGGGAGGAGAGTCGTATAGAGAGGGTCGCCATAAGTGCGAATTCGATTCGGATTGCTGTGGGTGTTGGATGCGGACGAGTGACTGGCCAAGTTACGCTGTTTAAGGGACAGCGGATCATGCGGACGAGCGACCAGGTTGCCCTGTTTGAGAAGCAGCGGATCATTACGGATGCTGCGCAGGCAGCGGAGTGGAGAAAGCCTATCTTGACGGAGTATCCAAGTGAAAAGCATTTCCCCTTGGATGTAGGAGCATACTACTAAAGCGGCCTATCGATCGCTGTGCTCTGTCTGGTGTTGTTCGGGTGAATATATGGGTTCACTTGAGGAGGAGAGTCATGCAGAGATGGTCACCCTTAAATCTTGTTTTGAGTCTCCATGTCTCTAATAGATTATAGCTAGCAGTTCTGAAATTTCGAATTTCTTCCTCCTCTTCAGTTTCCGGCTTTCTATCATAAATATAGATGGACTAATAAAAGAAGCACTCATTTGGCAGTAGAGACCTTGGCTACATCATAAAACGCCCTAATACACACAATACCTCATCCCAAAACACCAGCCCGGCTTCACCTCTTACCCTATACCCTTTTCCGATTCCGATTCCGTCTTCTCCCTCCCCCCGCCCCTCCCACCTTCCTAGCCTCCGCCTTCATCGCCTCCTCACACGCCACAAACTCCTCCACAGCCTTCTCATACGAGCACCCCCCCATCAGAACCCTCTCCCTCGTCTCCTCCCACCCCTCCATCAGCCCCCCCTTCACCATCGCCCCCACCAACATCACCTTCCTCGTCACCACCTCCAGCCTCTGTTCCTCAGAAATCTCCACAAGATTCTCATACATATCATTCAACCGCCTCGCCGTTTCCGCCACCCCCATCCCTCGCGGCGGCACAAAGCCTACAAACTTTATAAGCAAACTCTGCAGCTAGCTTGGGTGAGGCGCGTACGCCTCTTTCAGTCTCGCCCAGCGCTCTGCTGCGTCCGCGCAGGGTAGGACTAGCGATAGTGACGCATCGGAGCAGTAGTCGAAGATGATCACGCTCGCGAATGCGCTTTTCCTGCTCTCGCCCTTGCTCACAGCCACAGGTGCAAGCGCAGGTGCAGGTCCGTCTTCCCTAGCAGCTTCCCCATCTCCCGCCTCCTCCACCTCCACCGACGGCGGCGGCGGGCAAACTTCATCCCACACCCCCAAGATGCGCAGCACGCCCTCCACCTCTGTGCGCCATGTGCGGTAGCTGGGTCCTGTGAGGGGCTTGATGCGGGCCATCGCAGGCGATGCTAGGTGCCTTGAGTGCGGGGTATGGCTTCACGACAGGGTTTGGACTGCGTGGGGATGGTGAGGCGCGCGTCTAGGTGGATTCTTTGGTGCCTGGGGGTGTGCTTTAGGTCTAGCTAGGGGCTAGGCTTGTAATTTAGGGTTTAGATTCAGAGGGGTTAATGGATTGAGAAAGAAACTAGAGGAGAGGGCCCGTCGAGTTGCCGAATATTAGGCACATGATATTATGTTATTTTGTATTATGTATAGTTTACTAATCAAGCCTAAACGGTTATCAATATTTGATAATAGGGGGAGCTATGCAAATAGAGCACCTTTCTCCATTCATTCTATACACAACTACTGCCATATCTTTACTTCCGCCCATTACCCTTCTTCTGACCGCCTCTGTTCTTACCCCTTAAGCTCACGGCCTTCTTATGGTCCTCCATCTCACCCTCACAGATCATCAGGTCTTGAAAAGCCTCCTCAAATACCAAATCTTTAACCCGGAATCTCACCACATCCTCCATCTTCGTCTCCCTCAGCACCTCCCCCGCCGCCCTAACTAAAACAACCTTCTTCATCAAATCCGTTGGCCTCTCCTCCGGACACACCTCCTCAATATCCTGCTGGAGATGATTCAAATCGGTCGCCATGTCTAACACCCTCTTTCCCGCGGGCGGGGCATAACTCATAAACGCCTCGAGCATGTCAGGCAGCCGGCGGAGGGAAGGGCCGTACATGTCCTTGAGCGTCTCCCAGCACGCCGAGGCGGAGGTGAGACTTATAATAAGCCTTAGCGGACCAGGCGCACAGAGCTTCAAGATTATCCCCTTGGCGAGCATGCTCTATATGCTCCCAGTCTTCTTAGGCTGTGCGGCTGTCGCGGCGAGGGGCTTCTCAGGAACGGACTCCGAGGGAACGGCCGCACCCGTCGCGGTCTCCGGGGAGACGACGTCCCAGAGCCCTTCGCGTTGGAGCAGCATCTCTAACGACACACGCCAGGCGCGGTAGTTGGGCCCAGTCAGTTTGGGGATCCGCCATATCTCGTTTGTAGGAGTCCCTATACTGCACCATTGTGGAGTCGTGCGGGATTGGCGGGCGGCGAGATGGCGCTGATTGATTGGAAACTCTCACTTTAGAGGAGGCTTCACGGTGGCATGGTTGGTATGTATAATAATAAGAGGACTAATTGAACTTACTGAACTACTTGTAGACGTTGGCATGGATGCTGAAATCCCTAGAGAGGTGAAGTTCAGCTCTTGGCAAAGCCGTGGCTGAGACACCCCACGTCCCTTTCAAACTTCTATCTCTCCTGGGCAGGGCACGTGATTATATAGTCTTAGCCCGGTGTGTTGGAGATATTTCAGTAATAGGAGGACCTGTAGTTCATTCTACTCATCTATAGACAGAAAAGCCCGCACATATTTACTGCCGCCCACTGCCCCACTTTATACCGCCCCAGTTCCTCCCCTCCGAGCTCCCGGCGGCCGCCCCACCGACCTTACTTGCGGCCTCTTCCCATTCCAACGACACCAAGCTCATCACCATAGTCTCATAAGTATACTCCCCTTTCACCCTGAGATGCCCAGCAAGCTTCCCATACTCCTCCCCCCTGCTCTTCGCCACCTGATTCAGCACCCCCAGCATCTCCTCTTCTCGCGGCCGCACCCCTCCCGGCACCTCCCCAATCTGCCCCTGGAGCGCCTCCAACTCCCCTACAATCTGCGCCCACCCCTTCCCACCCGCCTCCGCCTTCGCTGCGAACCCCTCGAACTCTTCTCGTAGCCCCTGATATTGCCCGAATGAGGTCCCGTAGAACTTCCGCAGACGCGCCCATTGATCGCGTGCGCATTCGATCGAGACGATGAGGTTGAGGGGCACGTGGTCGCAAAGCTCCATTATCAGACAGCTCGCTTCGGCATCGCGGACTGCGAAGTCTGCCGGCAGGGGAGGAGGAGCGGTAGGAGCGTAGCTGGGTGGTCGAATTTCTTCTCCTGCCTGCTCTCGTGGAGCCTTCGGGAGGGGTTCCACGACATCCCAGAGCCCGCGGGACTGTAGGAGCCGCTTTACCCGTAGGCTCCAGATGCGGTAGTTAGGCCCGGCTAGCTTTGAGATGTCCGTCATCACGTTTAGAGGTTAAGGACTGTAATTGAGAGGCATGGGAAGCCGAACAAGCAAAGAATCCTTCCAATATCACGTGATTGGACTGAGTGAGAAGGATTGTGTCACGTGGTTATTTACCTCAAGCCCCAAGGCCACGCTAGCGGATAACTTAGCGCGCTCGGATAGCAATTCAGTATTTCTTCGTTTTCAAGCTCTCGTCTCCATTTGCAAATGTGCAACGCTCAGAGCGTCAACAGGCCTAGCTTGTCCTGCGTCTCTACCAAATACATCGCAAGCTGTCTTTCAACTAACTTACCAGGTAAGCAATACCTTTTCCCCTTCCTACTGTCAATCGACGAGGCACGATTGAGCTGCGCACTCGACCGTACCACCGATCCAAGCAACGACCTGAAAAAGCAAATGATGAGTTCATATACCCATATATCTTTAGGAAGAGCCGTATTAGGCCGGCACGTACCTATAGGTAATCCCAGTGGGACGTGCTAGCGGTGCTTATAAAACGGGATTCTGATGCTACTTCACACATGTCCGCTACTTGCGCCACGCTCGGTGAAAGGAGCGGCACGAGGGCGGGCAGGGTCCCTGGTCGGGGGGGAATGGAAATACGATAAGAGCATGGCTGATGAATGTCTCTAGGTTTACTAATTGGCTTATTTGAATTGTGGCGCACCGGTGCCTATCGCTGATGCGAGGGATTGTGAGGGGGAAGAATCGGGCTGAGGATTGGGCATCGATATGTTGGCAAGGCTGGCTGGATTGAGGCGTAGCAACATACGAATGGGAAGAACCTACCACCATCTTGATCTCCCCACCGATGTGACTGGCTCTGCTATCTTCAAACCATTATGCCCATTGAACCGCCTCGTGCTCACTACCTTGTCCAATTGAGGGTTGCTGATGGCTGCCTGCGTTACTTACGTGGTTTATAACTGCCTTCCCCACCATTTTCCCCATCCATCAACGGACTTTCGTCCATGACCCCGTTATATACCAAACAACCTCGTATAACTTCCGTTTGAACTATTCCGAGCCAGTCACCTTTGCCTACTTGACGTGACTCAGTGCTATCTATACCATCTTGCCCAGCATGATCGCAGTAACGCGGCAACTCCAGGCTGTCATGGCCACCACCGCCATGATCTGGTTCATCCTCTACGAACCCGCCTCTATGAACGCCCAGCTCTCCGTGTATGTATCAAAGCCCCTTCAAGGTCTGGGGCCCATCTAACAACCTAGAACTATCGCCCTGTTTACCCTGTCTACAAGCTCCTTCATCCTCCGACACCACCCAGACATCACATCGTAAGTCCCGCAGTGGCAGACCAGAATCCGTCTTCAGCTGGCTGATCACACACAGATACTGTGTACTGCCGACATTCTCCCTCCTCATCCTCTCACCGATACTCTGGGACTGCTCACCATTCCAGGACCGACACATCGTGGCCGTCATCCCGCTATTCCTCTGCGCCGTGCTGTTCTTTGCCGTGGAGCTTGCCAGGGGAGCCAAGGCCCTGGAGAGACTGGCTGACCACCGCAGACAGGGGTATCTCAACTTTGGCGATGATCCTAGGACGCCGACTCTGGTAGAAGATGGTACGACGGAAGCGTCCTGGAGACCAAGGAGAAGCCCGGGATCAATAGCCTTGGAAACTGAATATGCCGAGCAAGCCGCTCCGCTCCACTCTGGACGGAACCGCGTGAGAAGCCCGGACTCCCTACAACTTTCCACGTCGTCCATATCTGCCCGGGAGTCCGTGGTTGGTTTAGTGGACTCCATTGGAGGGTTTTTCGCCAATGAGACTATCACTTATACCTTGCCGAGGGAGAGAGGCCCCTACTATCCCTCGTGCTATGGCAGCCGGTGCTGTAATTATATGCCCGAAGCGGATCCAGGGGAGTATCAATCAGACCCAGAGGAACAATCAGAACTAGACGAGCATCAGTTGGATCTAGACGAGCGTCGTCAACCAGAAGTTTGGTAGATCAATGCCCGTGGAAATTAATGACCAGCCACAGGTCAGGAGCCACTTCCATCTTGGAAAGTTTCCACGGGATCATCAACGCTCCATTCCGGCCATGGTTATATCGTCCCAGTGGAAGGCATCCGCCCATCGGATCATCAGACCTTCCAGCAACTTGGCCCATACGTTGAGAATTAGCATCCAGAACGATGCTACTCGCCCCTTGCCTATTCACCTTTCCATATGGTATTGGCCGCTTAATTCCCGGACTTCCCAGTTATCATCTTACCTGGACACCAGTCCGTATGTTCCTGGACGTTTGGCCTTCCGGACTTCATGCTGCTGCCTCCGGCTGGAATTCTACCGCGGACACAAATGGCAATTGACCCATCGCACCACTGCTATACAATACCCTATCTACCAAAGACACAAATGACAGTTGACCAACCGCACAGGCTCACACCATACCCAGTCTACCAAGGACACAAATGACAAGTAATCAATCGCACCACAGGATTGGATGAATGTGAGCCAGTCACAAAAATACTCCAAAGGATCGCACCAAGGATTTTGAGCCCAAGATATCTCATTACTTGGCGCTTCCCGCCTTCAGATATGGGCCAATAAAAGTGCCCTTGAGTTTAGACACTCAAACCCGCCGTGACCACGGCAACTTCCACGGCCGCCACAGATATAGCCATATCTGCATACAAGCAGTGGATACCATGGGAACTCTCGGCCTTGGGCACGGTAACCCGGAGACACCACCCCAATCAGATGAAGCTCTGAACAGGACCTATGCCAGAGCACGTTTTAAGACACCACTTCCAAGCCCACCAGTTGTTTGGTGTCCAGCGCCAACCCCGTACCACAAGGAACTTGCCCTTCTACTGGTATTTGAATGCAGTCCATGAGGCCATCGCTACCAACCTTACCACTATTACGGATGCATATGTGTTCCGTGGGGTAACACTCACACCACATAAGTTTGTTGAGTATCGAGTTTGTGCTGTTCCGTTCTCATACCACTTTGCTTCATATTGCCTCTGTTTCTTGGTTGTCGTCTTTGGCAGGCCCTGCTGTCATGTTATGATCTTGAAATACTTCTACATCTGCGAAGGCTAAAAACCACGCGAGTTGTTTGAGCGAGCGCTAGGTCACAGAACCTGAAAGTCACCCATTTTAGGTTCTGTGACCTCAAGGCGGGATGAACGCACACAGTGGTCTCCCACTTTGGGAGTTGCAGCTCAGGGGGGATGGTGCCATATGCGGCGCCGTTCCTTTTGAATGCTTCCGTTTTGTCGAGCTCATAGATGTCTCCAGATGCTATGATGATGGGACCATGTCACTATTCAGTGCTGAAGGTGGTGGCAGTGGAACTGTTCGAGGTCAACGGTCTTGCAATTAGTTGGCGGCGAAGTTGCTCTTGACGATACCACGAGGGGACTGGTCGTTGTTGGGATCGAATTACAGTCGAATCAAAGATAATAACCTCTCAGTTGGGGAAGAAAGCAGTCACAACATCCACGCTACGGCAGCGACGCCTTTATCAAGATAAGAAGATTCGAAGAAGGCTTGGAGCAGCCCGAGCTGCTTCTATTGCGACTTTTCAGCGTCGACGGCTATGTCTGTCCATTAGGAGAGTCTCGACAATACTCTTCGTCATATTCTGAATCGCTTCATGAGCTACTAAGCCACCCAGTATGTACTTCCCCTATTTATAAAACATCTGCTACTACATTTCAGGAGTGCTCCTCTAACGAAAATCAGTAGGTTGGATAAATACGGAGTCGGAACTGCTGACCACGAAAACCCCGATATCGTACGGCGAAGGAGGTTGTGCAGATGGGAGCGGTGAGGTGGCCGGTGGTTAAGGGGAGTGGGAGAAGGCTTTAGGGGTTGGGGTTGGAGGCAGAGGTGTATATACCTGGAGATTCAGTGGCGAGAAATTGAGAAGTGGCCCTATGATTGTTCAAATTTCTGTGGTGATTTTGAATCTTAGTCGGAGGAAAGGGCAAAAAAAAATCAAAGCATAGAGCAAATCAAAGAATAGAGCAAAGGGAAGTATAGAGCAAAGCATAGAGCGATCGGAAGCATAGAGCCAAGCATGGGACGAAGCAAAACGGCGAGGGGAAGGAAGCGTGAAGCGAAGCGTGAAGGTAGGCGTGAAGGAAAGCGTGAAGGGAAGCGTAAGGGGGAGCGTGAAGGGCAGTAATTGCGACAGTAATTGTGAGGAAACAAGCCTTGTCAGTACAATCCAGCGCCCTTTCTCAACATTTTTAGGTTTGTTCCCCCTGCAACATGGTTCGCAATAAGAACAAAACAAAAAACAAAAAAACTCGAGGCAGTTGCACCAATTATCCAGGCGTAAAGCAAAGAGCTGAATGCATGTTGCTAAATATAGACAAGTAAGGTTTTCCTTTTTTATGTGGTGATGAGCCGGCGTTGGATACCGGATTGCAGGCTCGAAGTGAGAAAAGCGACGGTCTAGCCTCGAGAGAAAAGAAAGGGGTTAGTAAATGCTCTCTAGTAAATTCCACCCATTGCTTATTGTAACACAAGACGCAATTTAACGAAATAGACTGTACCATAACAAATTATAGACGATGTGCTCTAGCTTACGTCACGGAGCACTGTAAGTATCGACACGGTATGCTGGCAACTTACAAGGTTGCGTTCTTACGACGGTATGATTACCACTAATGAGTTTACTCCAGGATTTTTCCTAGCCCCTGTCTTGATCCTAGTATTAAAAAGGTATTCAGCTCAGATACGAATCCGTCAAATAAAAAACCTGTATAGTTATAGTGGGATCCGTTATACATTCTCTATAATGTAGACCCCACGGTAAGCTGGAAATATGTGGAGCTTTATAAATGCGGCATACCCTATATAAGTAACTCAAGATGGTGGCGATAGCTATACCGCCTTTTGCGATTGAATAACATAGGTACCCTGATCTTGCGGGATTGCACATTCCCTCGCTATATCGTGTGAATATAGACTTGTAATGAGAGAAACGATATGGGTTCTTACGTGCTCTAACGCGCTGTTGTCTCACTTGTATTAGGACATGACTGCATAGGACATGACTGTATACCCCTATTGAAAATCGGTTCCTTGGCCTGCGAACGTTCTGGCAGGAACTCATATTACCCCTCACTCTAATGTCTAGTTTGTGGGGATTATCACTATGTCAGCTTGTACGCAAGGCGTGCCGGTGCGTATAAAAGGCAAAGATGTCTCAAATGAGCAACATGGAATACAGCAAGCATAAAATGATTGGTAGTTGTATTCGCAAACTGTACCCCTCCTATATTTAGTTCGGAGGGTCGTAGCGGTAGTTGGATATGCAGCAACATGTAAATTCCCTAAGAAAGAGTCAAAGGAGACTACCTCTCCAGGGAGCGCAGATTAGAATCCGGGATGATATGGATTTTATTGCTAGCCAGTGGCCATGTAGTACATCAGAGCCATAAGGCTTTCCTGTAGTTCAGCCGTCAAAATGGCGTGAGGTTTTAGAGCTCGATCATGCTAGAGTGACCTCCCCCCACTTGCGAGCATCTTTAATTCGGAGCGATATTACACTCCACATAACAATATAGCTTTAGATATCGTCAATGCAGTAGCGGCCTTGTTGCTCAGTCCAACTACTATATATTTTTATCTGTAATTTCCGAGGCCCATTAGGTTTGGGGGCGCCGAACGGTAATAGCGATGGCTATATAGAGCTGGCATATACCATATGGGTGACTCGAGGGGCCCGCTGAAGCTACACTATTCATTTGGACTAAGCTGCAGATATAGCTCGTTCACGAGGAATAAAATGTTTTCTACTGTATTGCTTGAATACTTACACATGGCATGGAGGATAAAGCTAAAGATTGGCAGTCTCGAATGCGTGGCTTACCTCTAGGAACTAAGTCGAAGCTGTAAATTCTTACCTAGAATTAATCAAGGGTGAGTATGAAAGGCGAGAGAGGTTTTAGGTGAATAAACAGGAAGAGCAGGAAGCCAAGCATGATTGGATCGGTAGTTTCATATTAGTGTATGGATCGGGGCAATTCCGATGCCCCTACCACGTTGTGCTACGAAGGCGAAAGGCGGGAAGCGGGGGGGTAGCCCTCGTAAGCTCTAGAGGCTAGCAACCCGCACACCGCGCTTGCAACCCGCACACCGCGCTAGCAACTCGCACACTGTGCTTGCAAACCACATAGTGGCAGAGGCCCAGCTCGTCTTACGCCTACAAACGACAGGTCGAAACGAAATGGAGAGAAGATCTCAAGTAGACTATAGAATGGATATAAAGTTCCTCTTTCCCCCCATCATTTGGTCATGGACTTAATCGACTCAAATACTTTCTAATAGGAGACTTCGTCGTCTTGGTAGACTTCCAACTAATAGAATTTATTCCTCTCATAAGCAAAAATGTCTTCAACAACTACATTGCGTGATGTGAATAGAGGAGTCTCGCTCTATAATAGGTAATACCTTGCTCTCCTCATCCATACTATCCTTCTAAAGTGCCCTATTAAACAAGATTTGGTGAATCTCTAATAGCATCAAATTCACAGTAACTAACGTTACTTGGCTAGTGAGGAACCTTGCAAAAGCAGGATGTTGTTACGAGGCAACAGGAAGGATGGGCAAACACAGGACGAGAGGGGTGCAGCGGCGGAAAGATAACCCGGACTCATCACGTGACGGACTCGGGGGAGCCCGTCAGGAGTCCTCAGACTCCAGGAGTCCCGGGGCTCAGAAAGGAGTCCAGAGACTCCATCGGCACGACGCCACTATATAAGTAGATAGCTTTCATAATATAGGAGCTTCGTGCTCAACTCAATACAGTATCTTCTACATACTAGTAACGTGCAATACTTGAGAACGAAGCCTTTGTGACTGAACCCCTGCCTTACCAACCACCCCAACGCAAGTCAAGCCTCCACGAGTCCAACACCAGGACCCGGCGTTACAGATGTCCTATGGCATCAAGGTCGCCAACACCAAAACGACCAAAGATGAAAAGTTGGAAACGAATAAACCTGGGATAGAAAGGTGGTTATCTTCGCCGGACCACCCGTGGGCCGATTTTACTATGCGGCATGGAGAATCCACCAGCGACGAAAGATTAGAGGCACGTCGACCTAGCCTAGCAAATTGGTTGTCTTCATTAGATGGTTTATTCTTCGGCGATACCGTCGATATAGAAAACCAACCAACGATAAAAATCTAGAGACAATGTCAACCCGGCCTTGAAAGGTGGTTGTCTTCACTAGATGATCAATTCTCCGCCTATACTCTCCAACATAGAGCTGCGTAACGGTAATGAGTAAAGTCCTAGACCGCGTTAACAAGGTAGGAATGCTACAGAGCTATTGCTTTGCAAATAATGCTAACGAAAGGCATAGGGCGTTCGCAGAGAATCACATACTCAACCAACTTATTACCAAAGTCAGACTATTATAGGTTGTCAGCATAGCATTATCAACATATATTTAATTCTATATAACACTTCTTAATAACGTTAATTCAGGTTTATATCTCTTCTATTTTCAAGAACATATGTGTGGCAAGATACTATCAAGTTAAATCCGATGTGAATAATGTGATGTATAATACATAATGTGATGAGTAGCAACAACGTGACAGATAACGGTGAAGTGATAAAATAACTCGTGACCATGGCTTCCTGGAAATTTTCCCATAGAAACAATTCTTTCAAAGTCTACACGCAGCCCTCTGCAACTCTCAGATGCATATTTTTAACTTCTAATGGCCTGGTACGTGTTGTAGGACTAGACGCAAAGATAGTATCTCAAATTTATCACAGGTATCACACACCAACAGGTACTCTACAGAACGCCTGCCGCAGAACCGGCAGTATCCTCAGTAACCTCACTCGTGGCGGCCTCACCTCTGCAATACATGTTGGTTATAACGATTATATGCGGCGCTCGCATATAAAGTACGTTTATCTATATCAATAAATTATAAAGGTTTCCTAGTACTACCCTATTTATCTTATCCTATCCTTATAATTCTAACACGAATCCGATTTGCATATTTATTCCTAGTAGAATACTGATATATCAGACATATTCTAACAAAACATCGAATCCACCATCATAACCCATTATCAACTTAGAGTTCAACAGCAGGCTGCCGGTCATCTTAACTGTTAAGAGGGGTTGTCATAAGCCAGGCAAAATCCTCTGGATCGAAGACAGCATCAAGGCCTGGCTCTTCATTCTCGGGAGTAGAGTGCCTCGATGTCAAATCAGATGGATGCGACGAAGAATTCTTGGGCTTAATTGGGCACCAGAATGAAAATGTTGCTCCGCTGATAGACGTCCTTGGGGATTCTGCAGTGGTACTGGCATCGTCTTGATATAATTGCGGGTATACTCGCGCATACTGCCGTGGCACAACTTCCATGAGGAGGCGTAACGTCCCGATCAAACGGGGGATCGATGCGCTAAAGAGACTATATCGCTCAAGTATTTCTACAGCCTTGCGAAGGTGGCCGGAAAGTGATTTCGCCGGTATTTCAGCGAGCACAGAGGTACTCAGTCGAGCTGCGATGATAATCATCGCGGCTGTGTAGACGTATAGGGCGTTGTCCCACCATGGAGAGAGGGAGCCTAACTTGCTTGCACTAGCATCATCATCTCTGAATATAATATCGATAACTTCTTGAGAAATCTTCACACAAACAATCGCGCATTGGAGTGAAGCGCGATAGGTCAGCAAGCTTCCAAAAGACGTAGACTTTTCCGTATCCCTTAGCTCCGAGATTACGAAATCTGCGAGGACAGGTCTTAGTAACAGCAGATGGATGTGCAGGTGTCTAGTAATTGTCAGTAGAGAGATGGATTGGAAGGGGATGCTTTCTACAGACCTTTGGTGGAGGACAACTGCTTGATGGTATAGTACAGAGTGCGTTTCTTCATCGTGTGCGTAGTTCTCAATCTTTTGGTGGTCAGGCAAACCCTTCTCCCAATGCGAAAGCCTTTGCTCTACTTGGTAAACAGAATAATGGCCCTCTGTGGATGAGAGATGGGCAGCATGCATATTGTGGCTTCCATCAACTGACCGATTTTGAAGTTTTGTAGAGTCGAAAATGAATGTGACGTTTTGTAAAATCTCGTAAAGACGCAAAATCGAAATGTAGAAATCAATAATATGATTTTGCTGACCTTCCGGAACATTTTGAAGGACGTATCGATTTTCTTCGTCAATGGCCAACGGAAGAGGTACACCTGAAACTGTTCTTGCACTGATTGTAATAGTCTGACCATATGTCAGAGAAATCATTTTATCCATCAAAACACACCCATGCCAAACTCTGCGCAACAGCTCTCTGGTACTCGTATCGGAGATGCGTTCACTAGTTGATGGTAGATGAAGCTCGAGGGTCTGTGCCGTACGTGTTGCAAGGCCCACGAAGACCCAACATTGATGATATTGGCTGGTACTTTGGAAATACTGTGCGAGGAGCAGATATATTTGGACGGAGCGGACGGATGCCACCTCGACTATATCCATTAATTTCTGTGATCTTAGATAGAAGGTGGCCGCGGAGCGGTCTCGATCTTCTGAGGCTGCCAGCCCAATTAGCCTGCAGGAAACGGCAAAAATGATATTGAGCAAGCAGAGGAATGATCGCTCATCATTAATGGAATCGTAGCCCATCCATAGTCTCCTATAATCATCCTGTGTCTGTGCTTTATCAAGATATGGATGAAGAACATGCAGGTATCTCCAATAGGCATCCATAAGGCTATCCGCTTGTTTCCGCAGAGGCAGCGTATAGTCTACCTCATGTTGTCTGCCCTCGCGGACTGGGAACAGCAGAGGATGACCATTACGTTTTGGGGCAGAAGGCTGTGAATATGTCTGCGTCGGTTCATGAAGCTTCCGGTTAACCATTTTATTTACCTCCGCCATGAAAGTCCCAGAGCCAAGGCGTCGTCGACCGTCGTGGAAACCTCCTCTGTCAGTTTGCTCTAGGTTGAGCCCCACAACGGCCTGACCCTCGATGATTAGGGTCGAAGGCGGCGAGATTATTGGTGGAATACGTTCATAATGCGCGATAGAAGACGCTGGCTGGTAGATGGTAGGTTCAGTAGCATCAGAGTCTGTGGTTTCGTATAAAGATACAATATGCGGCATCGACGAGTCGGATGCGGTACCTCGAGATCGACCATCATTAGCATTATAAACCTGGGGGTTATTTTGATTCGGCTGGCGGTGTGCCACTTACCGGTTCTCCTATCGTGCCATCTCATCCCATCTGCGGGATTTCCTGGACCTGTATCCCATATACAGACTGCGTCGTGACCAAACTTCCTCCGGCATGGCTCACATACTACACGAACTATTAGTATACAGCAAATGCAATCTTCAATACTACAAGGTTCGATAACATTAACAGGATGTTAACTTGGCTGCGAATGCTTCGAACTAGCCTAAATAGGATTGCTCATGATAACCATGCCTATTGGGTCCTTCATTCCTCTGGGGTGATCACCCCACGGTACATGAAGCAAAAACGACATCAGGGATATCAATAGAGAAAGACAGAGAGAGCGAGAGAGCCTTACCAGGTCCGCGGCCATCACACTTGACCTGCTCCGGGTATCAATATCAAAATATGCTCTTGGAATGACCTGTGCACGTGTGACGTACTTTTCGACTTCGGCAATTGTCACAGGCGACAGCTACCTTTTGCCTCTTAGGTCTTGATGCTTCCATAACAAATTCAAAGCGACCGGAACTCTGCGTGCATTGTGCTGGATACTGGGAAAACCTACAGCATGCTTTGAAATCTCGAAGGTCGTGCATTATTGATCCGTCGGAAGGCCCGGAAGCTAGCCTCCAGTTCCGGTGTTGACCCACTCTCCCCAACGACCAGTACAATAGTCGTCGGGACAATGGTTCGTCCACCAAAAACAACGAGTTAAGTGTTAAATAGTAGAGTTGGGCGAAAGTAAAAAGAGTAGAAATGTTTTTTCTCAGAGCACGGTGTCCACGAAATCTTCCTTACTTTCACACGGGTCATAAACAATTTCTCACATTCCTCCACAGACATAACATGTCCACCTATATCACAACCCACAACGCCGATGGGAAAGCCGTATTCTCGAACAAGCTTCCGACTGAGCAACATGAGATGGCAATTCCCCCGGGTACCATCAAGACCATCTGGTCAAGCCATGAAATACCTATCAACCTGTCCACGGAAGCCGATATCGACCAATACAAACACGACAGCACCTCCGCATTCTTCCCAGGAGGACGGCGTATTTGTCCAGACCGTGGTTCATCTGTCATTGTCATGAATATGAAGCCTGGAGGGGTGGAAAAGGGTGTGGCACATCGTACCATGACACTCGATGTCATTCTGGTCTTGGAGGGCGAGATCGAGTGCCATCTGGACTCGGGCGAGAAACGCATCGCGAAGGTTGGAGACTTTATTATTCAGAGAGGTACTATGCATAAATGGGTCAATGTGACTCCGAATGGTGGATGGGCAAAATGGGTTGGGTTCATCCAGGCTGTCAAGGAACCAATAAAGATTGGTGACAAAGAGCTTGGACCGGAATGGGCTCATTGAGAAGCCCCCCGAAGGAATTGTATATATAAATGGTACTTGAGAGAATGAGTGAATGAAAAACAATCTTCATTCTCATTCACCTTCTCCAACCCATGTATTAATTTGTTGTGGTATTCAATCAGCTGCGGATCAATTGTCGTGTAAAAATTGACCAACTTCGGCCCAAAGTTCAACATCTCCTACATTGATATCTTAGATTGACCAGAAGGTTGTGAGTACGCAGTTAGGTGACACGGGAGTAGATGATAGCCATATTCTAGATAAAGTTCCAATACTAAAGACATATCTGTACAGGATATTTAATTGGCGTCCCACTCCGACTCAAATCCACTCGCACTTTATCAGTACACCCGTGCCAGTAAGTATACATTTGGCGTGGATGCTGCCACATGTTTATGTTAGTAAATGGCGGGTATAAACGTGGCACGCAAATATACACATGGTATCTTCCTTTCGCCAACCTAATCTCCGGCTTCCGTAACACAGACCTTTCATGCAAATAGCACTACTCGCGGAAGTTTCTTGTTTGAGCTTAACTACTAATTTTCTTAGTTATATGTTCTCTCCTCATCCGATAACCTTCCGAGCTGCAGAGTTACACCGGAGGTGTGTTCGGAAGCTAAACCTTATTCGAGGGTAGCAGGTTTCGGAAGCTAAACCTTGTTGGGAGTGCAACAGGTTTCTCGGGGTTTCCTATATACCGGTTGGCCGAATCGTTGCTAATCGAGTATGAAGGAGAAATAGAAGTGAAAACAATATATATAGTGTGATAAGTTGCACCAAACTCACAACTTCATTCGCAACATCAGTTAACATCCTCAAATCGAAATATCAAACTCATAAATTGAAGATGGAAACCGTCCTAGTTATCGGAGCGACAGGCAACATTGGAGTAGCGGCCGTCCTAGGTGCCCTGCGTTCCGGCCGGAATGTTCTTGCTCTTGTGCGAAATCAAGCGTCCGCAGCCAAATTATTTCAGCAAGTGGGAACTCATGAGGGAATCACAATCGTCGAGGCCGACATAATGTCAGACCAAGGAGTGCAAAGCGTTGTCGACCAAGTTAGAGCTAGCAAATTGCCAGCATTTCAGCATGTCTATTCGGCTGGTGAGTGCCCTCCCTCTTCTCCCATAAATCTTGACTAACCGGCCATTTAGCTGGTGGAGCGTACGATGTAACTCCATTGCAAAAGCTCCACATCAATGAGATGCGCAAATGCATGGCCATTAATTTCGAGTCAAACTTTCGTAAGTTTCTAAGGATGAATCAACTCAAGGAGGTACTAACTTTTTAGTTGCCTATGGAGCGACGATCCCTTACTTGCTGGAACAGAAGAACGTGAAATGCACCTGGACTCTTTGTACAGGCTCACAGGGCGACATAGGTCTGCGGGCGGCACCAGGTATATCGCAGGGTCCATTGTTCTCCATGGCGACTGCAGCGTGCCGGGAAATAGCTGGCACAAATGTCCGCTTCAATGAGGTCTATCTTGATCGTCGTGTTGAAATTGACTCTGTTGCTGAGAAGACTGGGGCTATGAAATCATCCGACTTCTCAAATGTATACAGCGGAATTCTTGCTCGTCCTGAGATTGAAGGTTGCCGTGTGACTGTGAAGTATGACGAGGACTTGAAGGAATTGAAATATAAGAAGAAGCTGAATCTATAAATAATAAGATATAGAATTCCAGTTTTAAATCGAAAGTTAAGCCATGTCATAATAGGAAGTCATCGAGTGCAGCCAACGTAGGCCTTATATACTCAGAGCTAGTCTAGATTTGTAAAACTACATTTCGCGTTTCGCAAAATGTAGTTTTACAAATCATTTATCCATCAGCAAATCATGAAGGCTTGGACTGCAGGACTTGATTTAACTGGAAACAAATATGATGCCATGTACGATATCGTGGCACTCACTACTACCATCGACTTTGAATCGAGTTCGTTACTTGGCTGGGAACTATGTCGTCATAATGCCAGGGTCCAAGTACCCCGCGGCATCTATTGGCGGGGCGTTCCCGTTTTCCGCCAAGAACTCCGACGACAAGTGAGAATGCTTCAACTCGATTGGCTTAAATGCTTGGCCCTGTACCTTACCTGTTTAATACACGTGGCATCGACCAGTCTGGATGTTTCTGTCGAGGTTCAATGCGCGGATCGATATTTTGAGTTATTTAAAGGGCCAACCGGGGTGGAGCAGGGATGCACAATGATGGCATCTGCAACAAGGCACTTGGGTGGCAATTATGCCAATGACGGTAGTGCCTCAGCAATATGCAAGAGTTGCTTAGTTCCTATATGATTGAAGATCTATCCGTCGACTTTCATTTAGACAATCAAACACCAAAATCCGCACATTATCAGCCACGGAGACATACTTTCTGCTATACTCTCCTCACATTCTCCATCATAAGCCCAAGCCAACCCAGAGAACTACCCACGCATGGCTGAACTCATCGGATTCGGCCTCTCGGCCTCAGATAAACTAATCGACAAACACTTCGACAAGCTCCCCGACAAACTCATCTCGCCCATGGGAAAAGACATCCCCTACATCACCGAAATGATGCACACCCAAACCGGAACAAACACAGTGCACAACCCTCACCGCCGCTTCCCATCCCCTCCACACTCAGACTCAGACCCAGACGCGCCATACCATTCCTCTGGTTCCCGCACCCGCCGCTCCCACCGCGATGACCGCAGATCGAGGCGCGAAGACACCCGAGACAGGGATAACCACGCCGAAAGGCCAGAACGTCACCGCGCCCCGGATATGAGGAGAGAAAACATATCTCCAAGGCCCAGGCATGCGCGTGTAGCCTCCCCACCTTCTCAGCGGCCGGCGTTTGTCACGCGGAGGAGCCAGTCGATGCGCGCACCGCGGAGAGCGCCGAGGCGTGGGGACGAAGGGCGGAGAATGGATAGGAGCAGGGACAGTAGCAAGAACAGGAGAAGAAGCAGGAGCAGGAGCAGCTCTTCAGAGGGTATTGCTGGGCGCTTCATGGATGACCCGGTGGCAAGAGGTGCAATGGGAGTAGCAGTCGGCGGTGTGCTAGCGAAGCAAGCTGTGAAAGCGGGGGATAAATGGAAGGATAGGGGGAAGGGGAAGGGAGAGCGCAAAGGGAAAGATCATGCGGATGATGAGATACTTGTGACTCTTGCCGGAATGGCCTTGGGGGGGGTGGGGTTACTGTTTGCGGGGGACAAGTATAAGGAGAAGAAGGAGAGGGATGAGAGGGAAGAGAGACATAAGAGGGGAAAGGCGAGGCGGGAGAGGGAGGGGAAGAGAGATGAGAGGGAGAAAGAGAGGAATACGCAGGAGTGGGTTGAAGGAAGCAGAGATGGGGAGGTGGAGAGGTATATGCGGGAGGAGAAGATAGTGGAGGAGGGGCGTGGTGGGGACTTTTATAACAGGAGAGGAGCATATGACGATGTATGGAGAGGACATGGATATGATGATAGGAGACGGGAAAGATAATTCCCGTAGCTAATAGAATTAAAGATGCCACCCCATGTGGATAAGCATATTATAGTGAAAATACGGATAGGCCGTCAATAAAGAGGAAGAATTTCCAATCTCGTAGCCATTTACGAGGATAGACAACGGTAATCGTATTCTAAAACTACTTTTTCCTGTAACACAACACCTGACTGGCTCGCTATCAATTTAATCCCGAACCCTTCCACAAATTCTCACCAAGGGGCAAGCCTTTACGAGTTTTCCTCCTCGTGACTCTAGTTGACGCTCAATCTCCCTCTCATCCATACTTTGGCCTTTCCTTTTGCCGCTCCCAATCCGTTGCGTCCCATTCCGCCACCTGTGCCCCTTTTGTCGCTGAGATCCCTCAGGCTATTCTTCTGAATCCTTCTCCAGCTGTATCCCAGGAACGCACCTCTCTTTCTACACTCAAGAACCCGTTGTCTGTACTCTCCGTCTCTGAGCAATCTATCCCTGGGTCTCTTCTTCTCTTTTCTACCATATGCACGGACAAAACCGCGAAGGTACTCTTTCTGTTCCTCGCCCATCACAAATCCTTCAATTTCTCGCTCAATTCGACGGAGTTTGGTGGAGTCGTAAGCACTGCCCACATATCCTCTTGCTAAAATTTGGATTTCGCGATTAAAGCATCGGAGCGCAGCGTCAAGCTCGTCTTCTGTAGGTGGAGAAAGATTCACAGCATCATCAACGCTGGTGCTGAAGTCGGAGATAGGCTCTTCTTCATCGAAATAGTGGGTGTCGTCAATGGATTTGATAGCTGGTACAAAAGGTGGGGTCATAATATGAATACGGTCCCAAAGGATGTCTTTGAACCAACGGTGTGATTTGATATCTTCTGCGTCATCAGGGTAAACGTAACGGCCGGCGTAGTCACGATTGGTTGACGAAGCCAAGTCTCTCGCCTTATATCGGCGCGAGCAAAGGCGATCCCCTTTCTCTTGAATCATCCGTTTGATAAGATCCTGACATCGGCTGCTGACAGTGGGTTTGCTTGGGAATGAAAATTTAGTCCGGTGTTCCTGTTTTATATTAGTTAGGCCTGAATAATCGACCTGTGGATCAAAGGCTTACAAGAATATTCCGTTTTGTTTGAGCTCTTCCGCCTTCTTCAGCAAGAAATGGAGTGTGGCCATAGAGACACTTTGTAAATGTTAGATTCAGTATGATTATACAAAAGAATGCTTCTCACCTCATAAAGAATAACTGCGACGCTCCACCAATCGCATCTTGCATCGTAAAGCTCGCCCCGGACCACTTCAGGTGCCATATATTGGCTCGTCCCAACAACACTGCGGGCAAGAGTCCGGTTACCATTCCGATTGCGCCAATTAAGAATCCCCTCATCAGAGCTAGAAGACTTCTTCTCATGTTTATCTTTGCCGCCCATAACAACATGAGCATTCTTCATGGCGGCTGTCACCGTCTGGCTGTCCTTTTTATCAATAGAATCCCCTTCGACGTTGATACCGAGCTTGGTGAGTAAAGAGTACCTGTGGTTATTATAAAAAGATTGGTCGTGGGACCAATGTCCGTCGAATGCTAGACCGAAATCAGAAATTTTTAGGTGTCCAGACGCAGAAATCAAGAAATTATCTGGCTTGATGTCGCGGTGGATCCACCGCAGCCTATGAGCCTCTTCGATGCAAAGTATCATTTCGGCAATATACCATTTGGTTACCGCCTCTGAAAGAATGTTGTCTCGGATCAGGAGTCCCAAGAAATCCCCACCAGGCATGTAATCCATAATCAGATAAAGGTTATTCGCATCTTGGAAGCTGGCAATGAGCGGCACAACCCTGTATACCACCAGGTCAACATATTTCTTGAAATCAAACCAGAAAGAGAACTCACCAGCGTGACCCTTCAGAAGCAACAAGAAAGTCCCGCTCGGCACGCAGATGCCCCTCTTGGCTGTTCCGTAACATATCTGATTTTCGAATGACTTTCATCGCGTAGACTTCTTTTTTCTTGGGCTCCAAGAAACTGAATGGGTTGAAGAAATCCTCTTTCTCGCGGACAAGGCGAACAACGCCAAAGCTTCCCTTGCCGAGCACCTTTACAATTTCATACTGTGAGACCATCGGATCCGTTCCCTTCTGCTTGCGAAAGTGGTTCCTGGACTTCATCACACGGACCTCACGAAGGTAGTTAGTCTCACTATGAAGCCAGTCCCGACGATGTTCGACCATTTCGGCATGGGTCATAAGTGCTGAATTTTCGTAAAGAACGCCCTCGAACTCTCTGAGGCGTAGAGATCGAGGACTTGGCCCACTTGCAAGTAATCCGTTATAATGTGTCTCGAAGAATATCTTAGCCGCAGCAGCCTTTTCGACGGTGATGACAGCTATATTTTTGTTAGAGTAATCTAAGGTATAGTTCTATAAATCTATAATTTAAAAATTCCCAGCGCATGTAAAGCAAAAATCGAAATAGAATAAGACTTACTTGGAACAGGTACTGGAGCAATCATAACCTCGTGTGCCAGCTCTGAAATAGGCATCAAGCTGCTATTGACAATTGTCTCCTCCGCTACCTGCTGTTTTGTTACCGCAGCCTTCTTGTTTTCGGTATTTGATGAATGCTTTCCGGCGGAAAACTTGGAGTCCAAACTCGTCATGCCGGTGGAATTCGTCCTGGCTGGGGCAGACTGCTTGCCGGCGCTATTTCCGCTTGTCTCCCCACTCGTTGAAGGTGAGACTTCTGGTGTAATCTCCAACACCCCTTTTTCAAGTGAGAGGCTGGGCCGGCTCTTGGGGGAACGAATGACAACGGTGGGTGGTTGCACGGAGGGACGCATGTTGTTGAATGACATCGAGACCTTCCTGGCCAGTTCTCTCGCAAGTTCCACATTTCCTACCTGCGGAGATACAGGAGATGGGGGCTCAAGATTGCTCACACTCGAAGCTATATTCGTCAGCTATTCCAAATAAAATCTGGGGGCGGACAGGTCTTGCCTGAAAGAGGGCTGTTCAGGGAAGAGCCTGTGAGACTCTTACCACTGTTTGTCAGGGAGCGCAGAACGGAGAGGATTTTCGTACCATGGCGACGGATTTTCGATGGTCGTGGGGTACTGTCCTTGCTGGGGGATATAAGGGTATTCGATTGGCGATCCAGAGGTTCTTCGATTTCATCTTCATAAATGATGAACTCGCCAGGACTATCGCCCTGGCTGTGAATTCGTTTCATCCCTGGGGTTGGAGACCGTGATAAGCTATAAACACCGGAATACAGATGTAATAAAGAATGTATGTCTTGGTTAAGAGATCTGCCATAAAATGGCACCCATCTTGGTTCAAAACAGAGACTTCAAACACAGTCTTGAGGTCGTCGATGTTCGGGCTGCTCATATCCCCGGATGCGCCTTCCTTCCAGACAACCTGACCTTACCAGACATTTGTCACCACCAACAAGCTAGACACGCACATTGATGATGAAAGAAGTCACTATTGATTCAATAGTCACATACACCTCGGCATATACAGTCACTCGCACATTTTGGATTTACAGTCACTGTTGATATATCAATACACCTCGAACCCGACAGTCACTTACACACACCTCGAAATCATCGGCTACCATCCATATTTAATGACGACGTCAATTTAATTTAGATGCTCTACGTATTGAAAATTGAGCATACAAATTTTGTAAAAAACAAAGATGATCTTTTGGATAAAAACGCCATATTATGCACAAACCCCATCATCCCATGAGCATTTCCCCCACATCCACAAAGTCTATGAAGACCTGGGCCATAACCGCTGCTCAGGTCGGGGACAGATGCAAAATACACCACACCGACTAGGTGTTTGGAACTAAAACAAATAAAAAAGGCCCCTGGAATGCGTTGCACCAGCGCCATTGTCGAGTTTTACATTAGTGGCAAGAGATCCAATTATCTGGGATCATCTCTGAAAAGGCGACCGATTGATCAACTGTCCACGGCCGCCTTTTTAAGTACGGTCGTCTACTTGATCTCCAACATCTTGACGTCGAAGACGAGAGTGCTGTTGGCTGGGATGCCAGGGAGCGACTTGGATCCATATGCCAAGCTTGCGGGGACGGTGAGACGGCGCTCACCACCAACCTGCATGCCGGCAATACCGAAGTCCCAGCCCTGGATGACCTCTCCAGCACCGAGCTTGAAGCTGAATGGCTTGCCCTTCTTGTTGGCATCGAAGACCTTGCCATCAGTGAGCTTTCCGATGTAGCGCATGCCGACACGGTCGCCCTTCTTTGCTGCTGGTCCGGAACCAATCTTCTTGTCGTCAACCTTGACACCCTTGACAGTCCTGACGCCGAGCTCAGCCTTGCCCTTGGCAGCAGGCTTTGGGGCCTCGGATCCAGTTGGGCCCTGCTCGAGGTTCTTTGCGAACTGGACCTTCTTGGCGTCCTTGTCGGTGGCGGCGGCCTCGGAAGCGATGGCCTCCCCCTTGTTGTTCTTGAGCTTCTTTTGCTGCTTCTTGCTCAGCTTGGCGTCGCCGCTGGTGCCAGTCTTCTCCATGATCTCGTCAAGAGTCTCAGCGGGCTCCTCAGCGGCGCGCTTGTTCTTTCCCTTCTTATCAGCCTTGGTGACAAGCTCAGGAACCTCATCATCCTCAAGCTCGAGAATGCGGGGGTCGTCAAGAGTATCTAACTCATCGCTCTCCTCATCCTCGTCAAGGAGCTCATCCTCATCGGGAGACAGGTCGTAGTCCTCATCATCCTCATCATCCTCCTCATCAGAGTCGTAGACGCGGTGGTGGTGGTTGTGTCCATCATCCTCATCAGCAATGAGGTAGTTTCCGGTAAGGTGGATAGAGTGGGTTCCGGTGACCTTGAAGAAAACACGCTCATCCTCTCCAATGGTGATATCGATAGCTTGCTGGTAGTTCTGGGTATAAAGTTAGTAACATGTGGCGTACTTAGTTCGTCTTCAAATCCCACCTTCTCGGCATCCAATGTGCAGATAACAAACTCCTCAATCTCCATATCCTCCTCGTCATCCTCCTCAGAATCCTCCTCATCATCATCCTCGGCGGCGGCCTTGCCCTTCACCTTCTTGGGCTCATCCTCCATATCCTCATCAGAGTCGTCCTTGTCAATCGAGGCCAAAAGCTCCGCAAGAGCAGCCTGCTTGCGGGCCTTCTTGGACTTGGCAGGGTCGCTTGGTCCAGCCTCCTCATCCTCTTCCGAATCATCCTCCTCCGAGTCCGGTCCAGAAAGCAGAGCACGCATGTATTCATCATCGTCATCAGCCTCAGAATCGTCCTCATCATCTTGGGGGGCAATTGGCTCGCGGATCAGCTTGAGAGTTGCGCGTGCGACGGTGCCCTTGGGTGCCTCTGGGTCAATTGGTGCGCTTGGGTCAATCGCAGCCATGGTGATGCGGAACTGTGAATGAATGGTTAGTTTTGCGGCCAGAGGTACGAGGAAGCCAAGCGCCTGTAAAGAGTACAAGCAAACGGCGCACAGCTTGTTTTGGGTATCAACTTACAGTTGCTGGGAAGTCTGGAACCGCTGGGATAATCTCATCGCCACATGGCACCTCAAGGCCGTAAAAGGCAACCTATAAATAAAAATCAGTCTCTCTTCGGCGATACCAAAGATCAACCCCAGAAGGTCTGGAATGTTCATCTTGAGACTGTGGGGAATACGCACTGGAGTAAGGGAAGGCATTTTGTGAAACGGGGAGTTGAAGTAAGGTGGTAGGTGGTGGAAGAATTGAAGTCTATCGTAAAAATAGAACTTTAGAGGTGATGCGGGAGAGAAGAGGTGAGGGAAGGAAGAGGAAATATGGAAGGGTCTTAACGAGCCTCGAAAACTTTCTGGAGAACAATTTTTGAGAGGCTCCGGCGCTAAGATAGCCTTATCTGGCTGGTAACCAGGCAACGGTCATGTGATTATCCACATTTGCCCCGCAGAGTCCTGGATTGGGCATTTTCTGTACCGCAGTTGAAAGTATCATTTTGCCCTGAAAGGAAAAATTGAAAAAACTCTTTCCTTCATGTTGGTCTATCCTAGCGTCTGAAACTATTAGCATAAACATTTGACAACGCCATCAGAGTAAACACAGGTACATCAGTCACTACGTATGGCATTGGATCATAAGAAAATGACCTGTACAAGCATAAGACAACAAGAAAATCACTAAAGCAAGCTAGATCCTGGAGAAATGGACCCATTATAATGTTTATAATAGCATATGGAACGAAAATTATTGCGTAATGAAGCGTGTTTACTGTGCCAACCTCTAGAAGTAACATATCCTCAATAATAGAATTCTATGGAAACTAAAGCCCACATATTTAATTCCATACGAATCTATATTAATACAGGATTTAAAATATTTCATGTTAGCAAAACAAATCTAAAACGAGTCAAGGTGATGCGGATAAAAATAAAATTTTAACTGGGTATCATAATTTGTAGCAAAAGCTAAATTCTACAAGTTGAAGTCAATGCTCCCAACTCCACGCTCCGAAACGGCCTGCTGGATCTGTTCCTTTATCCCATCTAGTGCCTCCCTCCACCCCTTCTCCCCTACATCCGTCTGAAATCCATCACCGCCAGAATCATAAATCAGCCACACCATCCACTTTACAACAGACACGGCTTTTGCCATGTCCTTCTCATCCAGTACCACCCGTCTCAAGTACCGCTCCATAGCTTTGACATCGTCCTCATGCGGGCCCTCGTTTCTGAACTCAGTATACCACTGACTAATAGTCTGTCGCAAATCAGGTAGTACTGATATGTCTGCGGTGGTAAAGGTTGGCTTTTGTGGCCGTGGCGGTAGTTGCAATTTCCGCTGACCCTGAGGGGGCTCTGGCTGTCTCTTCTTTGCCTTGCTCGGTGCGACAAGACCAGACCGGGCGGCGAGGCGCGCTCGCTTGTGCTCTGAAATTATCTCATCACGTATGTCTTCCGGAATTGCAGCCAGAAAGTCTGGATCAATGGCATCGGCATCGTTGGCGATATCGCCGGGCCGTGTGCTCGATTCAGCTTTTCGGCCAGTGAAGAAATTGGATTGAATCAATGTTGAGTTTGAGGTGCTTTTGCTCTGTCGACTTTTCATCAATAAGCTTGTCCGTTTTTTGGTCGGAGTCGTTGGTTTCTTGACTAAATTTGACATCCCAGTTTTGCGTGGTGATAGGGAAGCGATCCTCTGTTGAGACAGGTTGCCACGAGTGGCCCCATACGAAGCCAACACCTCAGCTTTAACATCTTCGGGTAGTGATTCAAAGACCTCTGGATCCAACTGAGATGGAAGAGGAGCAGTTGGGGGATCCAAGCTAGCCGACCGGGAGTTCGGTTCTGGTGTTGATGTCTTGGATCGTGACTCCAAAGCTGGCCTTGGCGAATTGCTCCATGGAGAAGCCCGTGAGGGTGTATTCCCTTTGCTCTTGGCAAGTAGTCTTGATCGAATATCCAAAGGTAATTCAGCCAGCACGGCTGGGTCAACCTGGGTGGGAAGAATAAATTGGGTACCCGTCAAGTTTAGGGGCTTCACCGCACTTGGATCGGCAGCATTTGCTCTGGTAATGGCTGCAGCTGGATGTATCGGTGCTCCTCTTGGCTTAAGTGGGCTGTCAGGATCGATGTCTTCAATTTCTGCGTGGGATCGATTGGGCGTCGGTTTAGACTTCCGAGGTGTTTCTGGATCAATTATCGGATCTGAAATCTCTTGGCGCGGTGGCCTTGGGACAGAAGGTTTTGGGAATGAGAGCGTTTTTTGGCTGCCATCAGGCCGGCCATCCACTGAATGTTTTATGGGCTCAAGCTTCGTCATCTGAACTCCAAGTCCTCTTAGCTCCCCAGGAGAAAATCCAAAAGCACGGAGGACTGATATTGCTTCCTTGGCGAGGATTTCGACTGCATTCGTGGCAACCCCTAAACTAACACTTTTGTTGAAAACATCGCATTTGCCGTGGCCCAGGTGCTTTGCAGGATCTAAAGGTGAATCTGCCGACTTCCGCATAATCTTAACCGTGAGTTGTCGCCCTTTAACAGACTCATTCATGAGCCGTTTATGCAATTCACCACAGAGGTTCTTCACAAACTCCTCCGCTTCCGGCTGATTTAAGAACCGGATTCCCCAGTTAACCTCAGCCGAGACAGATTTGCGTGTAATTAGTTCCCCAACCTCGGTGTGGTCTATGCCGCGTGAATACTCCCATATCTTTTCACCCGTCTTGGGCCCCAGAACGGTCATAAGCCTATCCTTCGTAGAATTTCGCACGTCTTTGACAAACTTGATACCGATTTCCTCGAGCTTACCACCGATGCTATAAGCTACACCAGGTAGATTTTGAACTGCAAGCTCGCCAATAAAATCCAGAACTTCCTCTGGCTTGATCTGATATTGGCCCACTGGTTTTGCCTTGCGAAGCGCAACTTTAGCAAGTAGGATGTTGGACCCGATACCAACAGAGACGGCGCAGTTTGTAGCATCTTTGATCTTACGGCGGACTGTTTGGCCAATTTCATCCGCCTTCTTCTGTTCTAATCGTATGAGCTCCTCGCTCCCATCAATTCCACCAGACTCACTGGCAGAAACACACAAGGACGAGATGTCGATTAAAGCCTCATCAATGCTTACACTTTGAACCACACCTCCTATGCTAAGAATAGTCTCATAGAATTTCTTACTCGCGTCTTCGTACGCAGGGAAGTCGTACGGCAGAACTTTGATGTCTGGACATAGCTTCTGTGCCTGCTTCATCCACATGCCATTTTTAACGCCGAAATCCCGCGCAGGGTAATTGCAACTTGCAATTTCGGACCCACTCCCAGGACCATGTGCTACAGCTGCTGGTTTATCGATGTATTCCGGGGCAGCCAGGAGAGATACCGCGCAGAAAAAACTATCAAAATCCACGTGCATCACATACCGCCGAGAGCCAGGTTTCCGTTTCAACCTATTCTTTTGGGACAGTGATTGTTCAGAGGCCATCTGTTGGAATTTGGATTTGAGTTCAGCTTTCCATGTTGATAGATGATGGAGCCTTGATTCCGAGTAGAACTGCTTTAAAAAATCAGGATTTGCCGTAGACGACTGTCTGACTTTTGGGTCAGCTAATAGCATGGCGTTGTGTTCTTCTGCTGTGACAGACTTCTCTCCTTTGCTGGCCAAAGAAGTTTCGATAGAGTGTGACCTCCTGCCACCTCGAGGGGAGGACAAGGCACTGGTGGATTCGCGGACTTCAGTGGTTTCATCATATATTTGCTCCGCTGAATCGCACGAGGGAGATTGTTCCGCCGATTCGATCTGTGCGGATTCTGAGGCCACAATATTATAATCTGCAGCATTCAGGGCGTCTTCTAACGAAGACGTAAGCTCAAAGCTGTCTGTATTTGATAACTTGAGTTCATTGTCAGGCTCGTCGCCGCCTTCATTATCGTTGGGTTTAGTGTGAGAAAGATGTGAACGATGATGGGAGCTCTGAGAGTGCGTATAAATCTGCGCCCTACCATCACTTGTTCGCCTCATGCTTGTGACATCCAATTCCTCCTCCTCATCGTCAATCTCATCCGCAATATTCTTAACTTGGCTGTTATACCAGCTAGTTTTCGTTTGCTCCATATACCCCTTCTGTCTGGATTCGACCTTATTCACAACCCTTCCCTGCTCAAACCCCAGCGTTTTTTGGGTTACCCCTCCATCTAGGACCTTATAACTCTGCCATGGTAGCACTTTGCCGTTGGCAACACTGTCCACTATCCATGCCGGCTTAACGATCCTGTAATTCCGAAACTCAATCGCCTTTTTCGGCGTCAAGTTCGCCGCAATAATATGCGTTGCCGTCGTCTTTCCATCAAGATACTGCACGAAGCCGCCGCCGTGGGTGACGATTAATTTGTGCAGGTCGTTCAGTGAAGGCTGTGTATATCCGTTCACATGCGCCACTATGCCCCTGAAGATCGGTGGCTTATCTGGAGATTGTGCCCGGAGGTCGGCATCAAGATTTTGAAGCTTGATCTTCTTGCGGCGGAAGTACTCTGAAAATCCACCGAAATCCGAGCCTGTGTATTCCTCCCCTTCTTCAGTGTCGAAGGTATGCTCCGCGATGCGCTTATGCGTCGCCTTGGAGTTCTTCTCCAGCCTGGAACCCATCATGGGCCTATAAAATCCTCAAGTCATCGCTTTGGTTATTGGGCCAGTTACTTTGTTCTGATCAAGTTTCACTGCGCATGTGAGATAACTCGTGCAAACTTAGGTGGGTTATAGTCCTGTCGCCACCTTGAGGACGGTCGGAAGACGCGCCGGAAACACGCAGTCACATGACTGATTACGTCACAATAACTTCCTGTCGAGGAGGATTGAGTCCTTGTTACAACATTCTAGAAGTTGGGTTTCACTGGCTGTTCATGATCTTCGTGCAAAGTAAATAGTAGCAGGTTCCAATCATGTGAATTGTTTTGTTCATTGTAAATCACGAGTATGAGCGTGCTGTAGTGCCTAAAGCACCAACTGAAGCTGAATCATAATATCTTTCATACAGTTACATGAAGAGGTAGTAAACCTGCTATAGTTACCTTAATGGGTAAAAGCAACGCTATTATCTTCCCAACCCATACATCCAACGCCCCAGACCATGCCCTGTTCAAATTGCCTGACGCCACGACCGTTTTCTTCCATTCAACCCAGTTTTGCACTGCAAAAAACTACCTGGGCATGAACTGAGCCCTCAAAGCTAACAGCTGGTTTCTCTCCGCAGGCGCCAACTGATCGATCAACTCCTGCGGCATCGTCAGAACTTGCTGGATTAAAGCATCGGCATCTGGCTGCCCAGCTGCTGCTGGAGGTGGCTGCTGTTGGTAGCTTTGTTGTGGCGGTGGTGGGTATGGCATTCCATGAGTGGGTGGAGTGCCCATCTGCCCTGGGGCTGGGTATCCACTTTGTGGCGCATATCCTGGGCCTGGGGCAGAGGGGTATTGCCCTTGAGGGGCTTGGGCCTGAGTTGGAGCCGCTGCGGCTCCTTGTGGTGGTGCTCCTGCAGCATCCACCACAGAGGCGAGAGAATCGGTGCTGACGAGACCCATGAGTAGAAGAGCCTGGAATATCGCGTAGGAAAGCTGAGGGGCTTGACGGAGAAGTTCGATTGCTTTGCCTTGGTCTGTTGTGACGAGTGATTTCATCTGGGAAAGGACATCTAGAAGCTGCGATGGTGGCAGTGTATTGAGCGTGCGGGAAATCGAGTCAGGGCAAGTGAGTCCCGGAGGAAGATCGATGCCTTGGGGCAGTGGTGGTAAAGTGCTTGAGCCAATTGGCGGAGCCATGCCAGGAGGGGGGACGGGCACTCCGTTCAGGGGGAGAGGCGGGTGTTGGTAACCCGTGGGGGCAGACTAGAGTAACGATCAGTATGCGGGATATATATGATTCAAACGAAATCTTACTGTCTCATCTTCGGCGCCATCGTTCGAAAAGTCGACCCGAAGCTTGCGGTTCATAATTTCGTAGTCATTGAGGTTTCGCACTGCCGAGGCTGCAGAGTCTAGTGGATCGGACGTTAGTACCTGCTCATGTTCAAAGATAATAATATGCTACTAACCTGAATCTGGGTATTCTGCAAATCCGAAGCCTTTGGGGCGGCCAGTTTCGCGATCATACACCAGCCTGAAGTTGACAACTTTGCCCGCGCTGCTGAATATGTCTATTATCTGCTCTTCTGTGAGGCCTATTTATAGATTTAGCAGATGCGATTCACAACACGCGAATGCAACCATACCGTATGGAATGTTGCCCACGAAAACGGACTTCGAGGGTGGCTTCGTTGACATAGTGACGGTTTAGTCCAAGGACCTCTGGAAGCGTTGTCTTCTGTTTTCTGGGCTGGATTTGCTTGATATAACTGAGACCACAGAAATCGCACAGCCTTCAATCAAACACAACAGCCAATTCAATGCTTGGACCAAGTTGATCTTCACGTTCACCTCATGCGCAAAGGTTGGAGGAGACGGGGACGAGATGGAGTATATCTGCAATAACTCTCACTATATGAAGACTTTCGTCTTTACAGATTCCAAGTAATATCTTAGCCCCAGCTCCAAAAGCGATGAAATGAATAAAGGGATTGAGAATGTCCGTTACTTGTTCCACAACAATGCATAAAGACCTGGTTCTGTTGCTCTGCGGCTGTGACAACTTTTGTGGTAGTTAGCTTGGATTCCGACGTGAAAGTGCGCTAGTACGTAACGGGACAGTACCATCGACATCTCGAACAATTCTCCAGCAACGCTCAACCACATCCAGTGTCCGGTCACCAATTTCCCACAACACCTTCTCCAATACGCAACTATGTCGCTTCCTCCAAATGCCCGCGATGCTTGGTCGCAGCTCACCAAGATGGCGCAGAACGCGCAAAAGAAGGGCGGAGCCCCCGGCCCAAAAGGTGCAGGAGCTGGAATCGGACTTTTGGTCCTGTTAGGAGGCGGAGCTGCGCTGGCAAACAATGCGCTTTTCAACGTCGACGGTGGTCACCGTGCTATCAAGTACACGAGAATGGGCGGTGTGAAGCCGGAGATTTACGCTGAAGGTTCGTGAGATCCAGCCGGCGATGGTTGTGAAGTTATTGGGATTAGGTATCCGAGCACGCGCTGACTTATCGGTTCTACACAGGCACACACATTAAGATCCCATGGTTCGAGACTCCCATAGATTACGACGTACGCGCGAAGCCACGAAATGTCGGCTCCCTTACCGGCACCAAGGATCTTCAAATGGTCAACATCACCTGCCGTGTTCTTTCCAGGCCAAGAGTCGAGGCCCTACCCCAGATCTACCGTACATTAGGCACAGATTACGATGAGAGAGTCCTGCCCTCTATTGTCAACGAGGTGTTGAAGAGTGTTGTAGCACAGTTCAACGCGTCGCAGTTGATTACCCAGCGTGAGAACGTTGCCCGTCTCGTCAGAGAGAACCTGTCCATCAGAGCCGCCAAGTTCAACATCATGCTTGATGATGTTTCGCTTACTGTATGTCATTCCATTCCCTAGTGCACCTTCTTATACTGACGAAAATAGCACCTTGCCTTCTCCCCCGAGTTCACTGCCGCCGTCGAGGCCAAGCAAGTCGCCCAACAAGAAGCCCAGCGTGCTGCCTTCGTTGTCGACAAGGCCCGCCAAGAGAAGCAGGCCATGGTTGTCCGTGCCCAGGGTGAGGCTCGTTCCGCAGAGCTGATCGGAGATGCCATCAAGAAGAGCCGCTCATACGTCGACCTGAAGAGAATCGAGAACGCACGAGCGATCGCTACGATCCTGCAAGAGGCTGGAGGCAAGAACAAGGTGTACCTGGATTCCGAGGGATTGGGGCTGAATGTTACTGAGGGCTACGAGGATAAGACGAAGAACTAATGTGAGAGCGGAAGGGAAATCTCCACTGTATTCTGAGCGCTTGCTGTATAAATATCAAAATGTATAAGACTAGTCAGTTGGTCAAAAAGCCGCTCTATTTGTAATCGACTATCATCTGTTCATATTCGCTGCGAAGGTCGGCTGTTGAGTTGCGTTCGTGGACGCTTGTTTTGAACTAAATGCTCACTCCGCCGTGCCATCCTTCGCAATCCAACGTCCATTCACCACCGTGTCAAGTAGAGAGTGCCGCCCCTCCCCCGTGCAATACATCTTAGTTCCCGCCGCGAAGAGCAAGGACGAGATGCAATGTTGCGCCGCCTTCTAGGTTGTATTCGGTAGCCGTCTTGTCGTCAACCCTGTGCCATTATATTGTCAGCGTGTTCTTTGCAGACAGCGCCGCAAGATCCAGGATTCATGTCACCGAACATACATTTGCTTGCCTCCGTAAATCAGGCGCTGTTGCGCAGGTGGGATGCCCTCTTTCTCCTCGACCTTTTCCTTAATTTGGGCGACCTTTGGGATGGTGTCAGCTGGGTGGAAGTCCAAATCCCGGCGCTAAAACTGCGATATCATGTCGAGACGAAAGAGGCATAAGACGGGATAGTACCTTGTAATCGTTTTCGATATCTAACTCGATCTCCTTCCCCGTGAGTGTCCTGACCCTGCACCAGGTGTTAGTTGAGTCCTTGGCTTCCCACTCTCTCCTGGCGGGCGTTCATATCCTGAGGCTTACTTGATCAACATCTTGGGCGAAAGGTGAGTGCGATATGGCCGATAGTGTAGTTGTATGGGTTGCAAAGACTGAGTTGGGAGAGCAGCAGGCTGACAATAATCCACAACGAGGCTGCCGAGAGGTGGTGCGGGACCCCACAGGAAGTACTCAGTACTTTCTCGCGGTTAAGCTGTAAGCGCGGAAATGGGGAACTATGACGATTTGTTTTGCGGGATTGTTGCTGTAAACTATTTTTGTGAACGTCTTGATGCAAAACCATGGGAAGGGGGGATATTTCCAAGGCGCATAATCAGAGATTGCTCTCTCCTCACACTTAGTGAAGAAGGCAAGTGCAAAGGGTCCCAGGTGGTTCGATTTCGATGGAAGTCGCCCCTTTCCCTCGGCGTTTAATATAGCTCGACGCAGTGCCGTGGCAGACGTCACCGTCCCAATGTGTCACGGAAGAACGGAGTGGCCCTCAAGTTCTCTTGGAATCAGATTGCGTAAATTTTCACAATATATATCCCATCGAGGCCACTTCTGAGCGAAGGATCAAACTATCTCGTGCCCATTCAATTGTAAACTTTGAAGTTTATAGCTTTCACATATCTACCCCGCCCCAAGCTACGCTGCACCAGCACAAACCACCAGCCAAACAATGTTCAAGCGTGTCACAAGAAGGCTGAGCAGGTCCTCATCAGATATAGAGGGCCATGTTCCGCGAGATATAAATAAGAGCGTTATGAAGTATAAACCGCTTCTGGTTGTCGCAGCCTCCACCGAGACCTTCGACACTGCAATTCTACGGCGATGGACCGACGAAGGCTTTGATGTGCATTACGAGCAAGTGCATGGAGGCTCTCGCTCCAGTACCTTTGCAGTAGAAGCTCATGGTGACTCTCTGGAGTCGGGAGAGAGATATGCAATCGTCCGTTACCACCCCCTCTATGCCTTCTTCCCAGAGCAGCTCCTATTTATTCCCACTTCATATTACCAGCCATAGACCTCCGCTAACATATAGTAGGTAGCATATGGCGAAGCCGCTTCTATCCTCTTGACCAAGGCCTTTCAAGCTCGAGGCAAACTCTGTGCCATCGTCGGCTTCTATCCCACCACACTACCAGACCCCGGCTCCATTCCGCCCGACAACCTTCATGTCCAAGTCCACCTCGCTGCCACCCAACCCTTTGCACCCAAATACCCAAACTTTAACTACGACGGAACCAACCCCGGCTTTGACGAGGAGGATAACGACGAGTATGATCGCATTGCTTCAGGTCTGGCCTGGAGCAGGGTATTGGATTGCGTTAGACGAGGGTTCCGCATCGATGTTGACTTGGAGGGCATATGGGAGCGCCACCTCGCTCGTAAGATGCCCTCTCGCCAGCCCTCACTTTTGCTCTCCACTAACACCACATCCGCAGATGAGTTCGTCACCCGCGACGCCGCCGCCACGATAGGAACAATGACCTCCCACCCCTCCGTGGTCCACATCCCCACCCTAACAGGCGGCGTAGGCCAGCGCGAGCTCCTCCGCTTCTACGACGAGTTCTTCATCCCCTCGAACCCGCCCAACATGCGCACTACCCTCCTCTCCCGGACCGTCGGCTCCGACAAAATCATCGACGAGATGTTGATCTCGTTCACTCACGTCCAGGAGATCCCGTGGCTGTTACCGGGGGTGCCGCCCACGGGGAAGTATATCGAGGTTGTGCTTGTGAGTGTGGTTAAGATTATAGGCGGCAAGTTGGAGTCTGAGAGGCTGCACTGGGATCAGGCGAGCGTGCTGGTCCAGGCTGGACTGTTGGATGCGAGGTTGGGTGCGGTGGGGTTGGGTGAGGGTGGCGTCAGGAGACTGCCGATTGTTGGTGCTGAGGCACCACGGATAGCGTTGGAGGGGAATGAGGGGTCGGTGGTGTTGAATGGGTTGATTCCTGAATGGTAATATACGGGTGGTTTTGGTAGAGAGAGATGGGTTGGAATGAGGTTAGATGAGGAACGGATAAATGGCCTGTAGTGTGCAAAATGGGGACATATACAATTGATGAAGTTCACGATATGACATCTAATATAGGTCAGTATGGCACACAATGCCAATTGTGCTAATTTTATTTCCCAATGTTTGTACTCATGCTTCCCAGAGTTTTTTACAGGGCCTGTGTATAGCAATGAGCAAGATGTTGGCGATTATTCATTTCATACAGAAAGTCCATAACTTTGACAGGCAGCCTCAGCTCAATCACGACAAACACTTTGGGGCTGCACGAAAAGAATTCATGGTAACAGTTCATCAATTTTCAAATTAATCCTCATCGTATGTATGGTATCTACCGCCCCAGTAATCAAACTCCTTTGTTCATGCCAATGCTGTTCACATGGTACCCCATCCTCATACTCCCCCGTGACTTATGCGTGCAAAATGCGTCCACATGTATATAACCCCAACCTCACACCCATCTCCTAAACGCCCCAGACAAAGCAAAACGCAAAACAAAACAGACCATCTACGCACGACGAGGTCTCTTCGGCGTCATGAACGGATCCGCCGGTGGTGGGCGCCTAATAATCTTCTTCGGCTGAGCTTTCATCGGGCTCGCATGCTTCGGCTGCTCCGCGACTCCACTCGGGGATGACTGCCTCGAACGCGCAGGCGGACTGGCGCTCTTTCTCTCTTGCAATCGGGCTTCCCATTCCTCTGGCGGGATATCACTCATGCGCTTAGTCGCTGGTTTGACTGGGGAGGGGCGATAGGTGTAGGGGTCGGCATAGTCGTTTCCGTGTAGCTTGCGCTTGGCTGTCGCGCTGAGCTGGCGCTCATGGTACTCGCCGAAAAGCTTTTCGATGTCATCATCGTCGTTTACGGGACTTGCGCGAGCGTCCTCGGACGGAGTCTTGAAGTCGAGGACCTGGGCAGGTGCAAGGTACGGCTCTTGCTCTTGGACAACTGGCTTCTTTGCTCCAGTTGCTTTGATGGCTCGAAGGCGGGCCTCGCGGTCTTTCATGGCTGAGTTTTGGACAGGTAGACCAGTAGCGGCTGGGGAATTGCGCGGGCTGAGCTTCTTCTTCTCTACTTCGGCGGCCTTGCGATACTCGTCCACCATGCCAGCTGGGGCCTTTCTGATTTGGCTCCGAAAGTCAGGGACATGTGCTTGCCCTTGTCGTCGGGCAGCTACGGCCATGGCAGCTTCGCGTCTGGCCTTCTGGACAATGTTGACTCTCTTCTTCACTCCTGTCGCAGCATAGCCAATGGCGGACACCGAGGGAAGTCGACGGCCAGGAACACCAACACGACTCCCAGACCTGCCGCCGCGGCCGACAATCGGCACTCCGCCATCGTTGGCACGCATGCGTGAGTCCCTTGGAACTTTTGGCATGTATCTAGCCTCCACCTTCCTGCTGAGATTGTCTGTCCTCTCTTTCTTGATGCCGGCTAATGCCTGGCGCAGCTTCTCTTTATCGTATTCGATTTTGGCCTTCTGCTCGTCCATGTATTTCCTATAGACAGCAGGCCAGTCGGCAGGATTGCTTGGGCGGTAGTTCTTCTCCCGCCAGTTCTCAACATCGCGCTGGATGAATCTCTCCCACAGTTCCACCGTTTCGCCGACGATTTGAGGAGAGGCAAGCTCGATTTGTCGGAGCTGCTCTGGGATCTTTATTCTTGCAAGGATTGGTTTGACAGTTTTGTATGGCATGCCGCCAACGTCGTAGATATCTAAGATTTATTAGTCTATGGAGCTTGTAGGCGTCATTGTTGAAGCATACCTTTGAGGTTTCTGATTGCGGCCCTCTCACACATTCTCTGGAGACTGAACGGGTTCAAATGCGCGCTCTTTTCTTCTTCCTTAGTAGAAGCCATGGTTGGTTCGGATTGGGTTTTGATAAGTTGGTTCGAGTGTCAAAGAACAGGCACTGTGCCTGAGTATATTGGTGATATTCAAGAAGTGGTTGGTGTCGAATGTGATTGTGCAAGTGCAAGATGTGCAAGAAGCTATGAATGGATAACTGCTTGTTGAGAGGAATATTTCAACGAGTTAAGTAGGAAATAATCTTCGCAAGATAGGCGATACATTGTGGTGGTTTTGTCAACAGGAAGTCTAACCATTGTGGTGCTATTGTCAAAAGGACTACAATAGTACAGTCGAGGCTGAGCTTAAGGCACGAGGACCACCGGCGCCAACCAATCCCTGTGACTCCACTTTCAACGCTAAACCTTTTTCATGAGAGCTCCCAAGTTTCATCTCAGCCTTGCGACGGACGGCCTGTGGCTTTTGCAGATTGGTACAATAACACCTTCCATCGAACTTTATTGAATCGCCGCAACAACGAGTGCAGAATTGAGCTCTCGGTTTGGAATTGAACACCGTCAACTCTTCAAACTGACCAAGGTCGAACTCGCCAACAATGGCATCCTTCCAGCTCCTCGGCCAACGCGAAGAAGACGAACTTCACAAAACGCGCATCCTCAACATCGAAGAGAAACCCTTCAAGCGCATCACCAAACGCCTCCTCGCCCCGGGCGCTCTCATCTCCACCCCACTCTCTCTCCCTCCCACCCCACCCCCAGACGCCAGCTCCACCCCCGAAGCCCTCGCCGAGCAAGAATCCACGCACCAAAAACTGCTCGACGAGCGCCGCCAGTTCCACGAAGACGTGCTACTCGACTTCGCCGCCTTCGACAGCAGCATCGCCCGCTTCCAGTTCCTGCGCAACTCGAACGAGCGCGAGCGCGAGCGCTATGCGGCGGAGAAACTGCGCATCCTGGCTGCGGCGCAGGATGTCAAGGATAATACCGCGGAGCTGAGGGTGAAGCTGGAGAGTGCGAGGGCGACGCTGGAGAAGCGGAAGGGGTTCGATAAGTTGGCGGAGAAGATTACGAGTAACCGTATGCTAAGGACGAGGGAGGAGCAGGCGGCGAACTTGCTGAAGCTGGAGGAGGAGTGTCGCGAGTTGGAGAAGGAGAGGGAGCAGTATGGCGAGACGTGGAGTGAGCGACGAGAACAGTTCGGACGGATCGTAGAGGAGGGCGTGAGGCTGAGGAGGCTAATCAGAGACGAGAAGGAGGAGGTGGAGCGGAGAGAGGGGATGGGTGATGGTGGTGAGGAGGATGGAGAAGTAGGCGAGGCAGGCAGCAGAGATGGACAAACACCAAAGCACGACAGCGGCGAAGCAACACCAAGACCGGATGGTGCATCAACGCCTAGGACGAGAGGTATCAGCACGGAGCCGGAGAACACATACAAGAACTCGAAGCTAAAGCCGGTGGCAAATACCTATTCGAGGTCGAACAGTCGCGCGAGTAGCCGTGCAGGCAGCCGCGGAGGAAGCAGGCCGGGGAGTCGCGCACCTTCACCTACTGGCTCGGAGAGGAGGAGACAGATAGCTGAGGAGGGCGATGCGGTCATGGCAGATGCTGGTGTTGACTCGCCTATGGGTGATGCGGATAGTGCTGTTGAGGAGGGAGAGGAAGTGGAGATCCCAAGGGTTACGGTGCATGAGCCTGGTGCATCAAGTGGTGGCGGGGCGGGAGCAGAGGATAAGATGGATACCACTTAATACCAGGAGCACCGATGGAGCTCAGCTTGTATAATAGTAGCTAGCTGTATAACTACCCGGCGCAATGCCCGAATCACACATCGTCCAATATGCTCAGTTCCCCCATAAACCCCCGTGATAAAGTCCCGCCCTGCATATTACCCAAGGCACCTCCACCATCCCATTCATCCCCTTCCAGCCCACCTCAGACCTTCGCCGCAGCAGCCTTCAACGCCGCCTCCGCGCTCTCAATCGCGCTCTTAGCCTTCACAACCTCCTCCTCGGTCTTCTCCCCCGCGTTCTCCAGCGCCTTCTCGATCTGATCGCGCAGTTTCTCAAGGTTATCCCCGATCCGCTGCTGGAGCGTTGGGAAGACGGCCTTGGTCTCCTCGATTGCTGCTCTCTGTTGTTATGCCGTTAATATCTTGTTGCGCTGTCTCACGTGCAGATATCCCGGTTCTGCCATGGATGGGTGTTTTGACAATCGGAGGGGAAGAGAAGGGGAAGATGGATAGGATGGGAGGGGGGGTAAGCTCACCTCTTGCTTCAGGGTGTACTCCCTGTTCTCATCCTCCTCTGTGCTCTCCTCAATCTTCTTCAGGCGGGCCTCCTGCTTCTCAAGCTCCTTGTAGTAGGACGCTTCCTCCTTCACCAACCGCTGCAGCGAGGACGTCGCAATGGCAAGGGGGCTTGGTGGAGGCATTTTGACGTTCGTTTGGAGTGGTGATGTGTAGGTAGTGAATTGGTTCTTAGACTGGCCAATTTGAAGGTGTGGTGGAGAGATGGTGATCGGGTAGAGATCTAACTGATGCCTTGATGGTGGGGTTGGTGGGGGTTCGAACCTTTCGGAACGGAGAAGAAGGGTCCCTAGCGGATACCTTAAATCGACTGCCAGCAACTTATCAACCCTCAAAAGGAGGTTATAAATGGAAATACATCAACATTTGAAATACTTGGTTTAAAATTATAATCTATGCGTTCAAATACGTGAAGGTTACTTTGGTCCTCATAAATTAATCTTTTGTTTACCAAAATGTATAGATTGGCTGCTTTTTCACGGTTTTTATCAAATTCCATAATGTGTCTTATAACAGGTTGTCATCACCTCCAAGGGACAGGTAGGCATATAAGGCACTGCTGGACTTTATATAGATTGATATCGCCATATGTAGTCTGAATCCCAGAAAACAAGATCTCATCATCTATATATATAGTGATATACTCATTTCGATCCCGTCATTGACCCACAAGAACAGTCTGTATTCTGTATCCAAGAAATGCTTCAAATCGGTAACGCCCAATAGCACAGACCCTGCTGCTCGCCCACCTCCCACCAGTCTAGACGCTAAAACCCAGCGTCGAAGCCATCCTTTCGTTTAAATCTTGGCAGTCATCCAACCCATACCTGCATCTTGAACTCCAAATACCACTGTACCCGCTCATACAATCCGATATAATGTCCTCGCCATCAAGAAGCAACTCAGCCCAAACACCAACAGGCCCACAGTAATGCACCAAAACCATGTTAGGCTATTCTCTGCGTTTTGTCCAGGAACCCAGACGTTCATGCCCCACAACCCAGTAATGATATTCATAGGCAACACGATCGTTCCAAGCACTGTCAGTTTGCCGAGAACATCAGCAGTCTGCTCTTGTCGCTCGTTCATGCGAATGTTAATTTGGGCGAGGTAGTTTCCGTGCGAGCGTGCGAGAATCCTATTACAATTAGTGTCGTGTTAACCAGACATAGAAAATGCAGAGCGTACTTCTCATAGTGACTTAAGTTCCCCGTCATGGTCACAATATGATCTTGAATATCTCCCAAGTATAACCCAATTTCGCTCCTCGGTGCAACATCCCAGTGCTCATTGCATCTCTTCGCAAAGCCCTTGATCACATCTGCTTTGTTGCCTAGAAGTCGATACAGGCCCATGACCTTCTTCCTGCAGTCTCCAACGCGCCGAAGCATGTCGGCGCCGTTTTCTACAGTCTTTCCGCCTGCTTCGGAGCGTTTCTCGTCTGTGGAATCTTCAGATGGCGAAGAATGTAACATTAGAATTGCGTCGTCGATGTCGTCAACTTCATCTTCAATCGTTTGAATCAACGGCGCAAATACATCGGTAATATCGTCGATGATGGCGTACGAGATCCAATCCGAGGAGAGGATTAGGTAGTCTTTCAGCTGACGAATTCGTCGCCGCACATTTGCCGGGTGCGGGGTGAGCGAGAAGTGGAAGCTGATGATTCCTTCGCGGAAAACGACAACATACATATTGACAGGCTCGAGGAAGTCTTCGTTGTTCATGTCCTGCTCAAACGTCCGATAGTTGACGAAGTAGTAGTTACGGAACAGTTCCACTTTCTCTCGTGCTTCTTGAACCATAATGTCCTCTGCGGTCAGGGGGTGGATACCAAAGGTTTTGGCAATGATTTTCATCTCGGCTTCAGATGGAGAGAACACGTCTAGCCACCATGTTGGCCTGTCCCCGTAACGCTTCGGTCTTTCTCTGGGAACTTCCGGAGACTTGGTACCGGCTGATGTTTGCTCAGTTGCAGCTTCTTTAGCTGCCCCGTGATGAGGATCTTCCGGTGGTGGTAAAGATAACTCGGGGATGCTCATTGTGTATGTAGAGCTGAATTTATTCCTGTTTGAAGGAGCTGGGACCTTTTCGGACGATTGCCTGTCCTCAGGCACTGTTGAACATGGGCTTATATCCATATAAGAGCTTTGGCGAGTTGTTGCTCTAGACTCTGCATTAATTCCATTTGAACTATGGCGGTGGTGTTGTTCTGATGGCAGAAGTCCCTGATATTCGTCCTCTTCGTCGGAAGACGAATCGCTTAATTCGGGGCGGTCAGGAATAAACAGCTCCCGGAAACTTAGACCAGGCTGTTCGAGTTCTGAAATGGTCTGACTGTGGATAGTGCTTGGGAATTCTTCGTTGAAGTAGGTAAAGCGGTATGGAGCATCCTCCTCTACCCGATGCCAATTCCGCGAGTGGGTGGGACGCAGACGTCCTCCAATAAGCTGTGGCTCAACCATCCTCTTTGCTCGCTGCTCTTCGCTTCTCCCCTCCTTCTCAATTCTGCTCCATTCATCAAGAACAGCCAGATCTGGCCACTTTGGACGTCGGCGTCGTACATTTTGGTGAAATAAGCTACCTTCGCGTTCGGCGACATCTTCTTCTGCAATTTCCGTGATTTCCGACATAGCTTCCGCAGGAAAGCACACATCTTCCTCTGCCCTTGCGGCGATTGTCGGGCGTCTTTGCAGTGTATCAGTCAGCGAGCCATGCGTTGACCGCCGGTCGGGCGTAGTCTCGCCCCTGTCACGATACTCGCCCGTATCTTCTTCCTCAAAATGACCCCTGTCACTTGGAAATTCATCTCGTCCTAGCATGTCCCCAAAGCTCATTGGCTTATGGGCCGGGCTCATCGAAGGGCTTCCTGGAACGGAAGGTGGATAATTGACGTTGTAAGGAACCGATGGTTGGGAAGGGAAGGGCAAGGGCGCCTCTCGGCTAGTCGGTTTCGGCACCCCTTTCCTGATATCGGACGAGCTGCTGCCATTTCGACCGTATCGGCTCGGTTTGGTTGACGAACCCATACTCTGACCTCCGTACCCACTCCTCGGCATAGAGGTAGCAAGCATCGGTGTCCGCTCGTCTGCATCTTCGTCCAAGGCTTCTTCGTTATTGAGCCCAGAGTATCCACGCTTCAACTGGCGGCTGCGCACGCTTTCTTGCGAGGCAAAGGGGTTTGTGTATTGTGGCCGAATGGAGCCGGGAGATTCGTATATTGACTGGTCGAATGCATTGTGTTGTAATGTCGAGGCTCTTCGGGGCCTCATAAATTTCTGCTCTCTGCACATTGTCAGATTAATGACTCCAAGTTGGAAACAGCACGCTATAAACGTACCGGTGGTCCAGCAGTTCCTCGCTCTCTAAGCTCGTATTGCTTGAATTTCGCCCTCGCAGTCTGTGCAAAGGGGATCTTGCCATGCTTTGCTTATTTTTGCGATCTTCCGAGGTCTCGAGTACGGCAGACACATCCTCTTCCGAGGGCGCTGCGAACGATTGCTTCCTTGAGCGCTTCTTTTTCCCGCCTCTGTGGTTCCTCTTCTTCCTTGAGGTCTGGAACCCCGAGGCTCGAGTGGACGCACGCCCGTCGTCGCCTTTAGGCTGCTCCATGTCTGAGTGGGCGCGGCGATTTGTGGTCGGAGCTTCCCTTTCGTTGTTGCCGGAGCTCAAGGCGAGGCCTGGCACATTGTTTTTTCACAGCGGGTCCTATATCGGCAATACAAGGCACAGTAAGTCTCGACTTGGAGATAAAGTCCGAGTATATTTTACGTGGCTGAGTGGATGAGTGGGCGGCGAGTATGACTTGGTTCCACCACCTGGTTGGGGAATGTCTCGCGCTAACTTAGCGGGGAGCAACCTTGGCTGGCCAAAACCACGCCATGTGGAAGTCGTGCCCCTGCAAATCGTGCGTTCCTTTCTTCTAGAGGGAAATATCATATTAAAATATGCATCATAAATCTCCTGAGAATCTGGTATTCAAATATATCAGATTTTCATGTTGTTTCCGCATACTTCACGGGTTGATTCTCGCTCGGAGCAATAGGAAAAGTGGGGTCTGACGTCAGCAGGTCTGTTCACCTAATGGGCTGGCCTACAGCCCATTAGGTGGCAAGTAATATCGAACAATTATAGCTTTTTAAAGACTAATAAGGCCGCCTGTCCCTATAGACGGTATTTGGAATTCAGCAACAAAGATTAGAATTTCTAGGGCGAGACAATTTTATACAGGCACCTAGCTAAGCTCCTGAAGCTGGAGGCTTAAAAGTGAATATCCATGGTCTGAGCGGAGACAACGGAATAACATATGACCGTAGTGTACACCTTAATTCAACTAACGCTTAGTCCTCAATATGGTATTTCGCCGACTGGCTGGTTAAGATTAAACTCTAAACTTAGAACAAGCATAGTACTAACTAGCACGTCTGCCTAGAATCTGATACTTTCTTTCTTACTTCCTAATTACTCTCATTAACAACTATTACAAATGTCCACATAATGATCTCTGGTAGAGAAAGTGAACAGCTCTCTCCCTCTATATTTCCTCGGTTCTCAAACCTCCCCGTCGAGCTCCGGATTCAAATATGGCAGCACGCCCTTCATTCCGCAACCAACAGCGTGATTCCTGTCGCAATCAACCACCATCCTGTATCAACTATACATTCCTGTGTCCCTCTGCTCGGAAGCTTTTGCGGCCAACATGACCATTGCCCACAATATAATTCTAATTCTGGGCAGCCAAGCTCCAGCCTGGTTAGCATGTTCAATGGTTACTTCTCCCTCCCAGTCAACACTTCAGATATCGAGGACTCTGCTGTACAGAACCTCAGCCTTGCCTGTACCGAGTCCTACCGCACTTTCTTATTGCAATACCCAGAAACGATAACTATATATAAAGAGACATGGTATCCAGACGTCGAAAGTCATCGGCGACGTCAACTGCGGTGTAATCCTGCAACAGACACTCTACTTGTCAAAGCTGTGCCGAGCTATTCCTCTGGGCAGAGACATCCAAGTTCGTCTCTCGATAACCCTGAAGATCTCTACCAAGAAGATTTAAAGAAGTGGTTCCCTCAGAATCCCGACACCTTTGCGAGTTTCCGAGCTATAATCTCGAGATTTCGGCGTGTGATATTTGGCTTCCTAGACGGCTTTCAAACGCCCGGGCCGTTATTGTTCTCGGAAATCTTTGACAACCCACAACTTAAGCAATTCTTGATCTTTTTTGAACATCTTGAACATCTTTATCTGAGCTCCGATTCAGAACACTTGACAGCTGTTTGGGAATGGGAAAGAGTAGAGCATGTTGAGGATCGCCGTGATGGTCCAATGGACAACATGGATGTACAGAACTTTATTGGGGTTTCAAGTGGTATTTTGAACTGCGACTACAACTATAAGGATTATGTGCGAGTTCAAAGTGAACTTTCTGCTGATAGTGGTGAATGCTGTTGGGCGCCGATGCCGGGAGGCTTTGGAGGGAGTTGGTTATTTTGCTCTAGAGATGTAACAGGGCAAGTATAGCTAAAAACGTAAAATTCATAGAGTATTAGGTGTGAAGCCGGTTTTGAATTCCAATCTTGACTAGAATAAATAACTTTATAAAGGCCGTTCCCTCGAAAAGTGCCATTTGTCATTCATTGCTCATTTATTTATTTCAAGAGTTTAACCCTAACGCTACAAAAAAAATATATATATATATTGTGAATAAAATATTCGCAGGAAAAAGAATTTGAGCCCAATAAATTTCAATATTGAGTTATTTAATACCTGTTGACGTCCTTGAGATATTACACCTACTGGATCTATATTCAGCTACTTAGCAGGATGCTACTATATTTGGCATGGAGATTCTAAGATTCTGCCATCAAAATTTCACTACTATTTCTGGGATATCGTTTTTTTAGCTTGGGAAAAGCTTCATATTATCAAAACTCTTGTATTTGGCTCTATGTTCTTTGATGTAGTTTCTCTGTATAAATGTTTGACATAAAGTCACATTTATGACCAGCTCCAGTCTATTCATAAACCAGAAGGATATGCCTGACGTTGCCATAATGTTTGGCATGTTAATCTTTCACAACAAAATATATTGCTTTGGCATATTGCTTTGGCACAAAGAGATATTTATTGTTGCCTAGCATACTGGTTCATTCAACTCTCTGAACCTGCCAGCCAATACCAACCACAACAGCTTCATCACCAAAGGAGTTGCAGCTGAGCCACAACGGTATTCCGACAATGTTACAAGCTGAAATCGCAGCCGCAACTGGTATGGAGGCATATAATACTCCGAGGATGCCATACTAACTTCTGTAGGAACTGCGAGATCGTTATGGTGGGACGCCCATAGTGATGCGACGCAAGCAACCGTCAAAAACCTCAAACTTCACTGGCAATTCAGCCCAAGGTACCCCCAATTTCCAAACGGCGACAGTTATGACCAAGTTTCTATGTTGCCGAGGGCATACGAGAAATGGACCAACGCGGAGACTCAGAACTGTATTGCAGCACTCCAAAAGGGGCACCTGACTGCAGTTGCGTGGGAGCCTGATCTTGCCGCGGAGCTTCATCCAGAACCATCTTCAAGTGCCTATCAGACTGCCTCATCAACCAGCTCTCGCAATGGTGCATATAATAACGGGCCCAACCATCGCTCAAGGTCTGATACCCCTGCTTCTTTGGAAGCTGTAGTGTCACCTGCAATAAGCACCGATAAAGATCTCACTTCGTCAAAACATTACCAACGGGTCATGGAGCGCTTGAGGGTTCTCCTTAGTAAGTATTATTCTGACAATTCTCTAATATACGTACTTTTGAGAACATCTTGAACCCCTCTCTAACTATCCTCAGAAAATGTCACTGGTCATAACTTCACTGCCAAACAAAATACCCATATTTTATACGACAACCCCACCGGCGAAGGGGCTTACAAATGGAGTTTTACAGACTACTTCCCTAGTTTCCCTCCCAGCCCTCCTTCAAAATGGTCAACCTCACAATGCCGCCTAGTCGAAGACGCTCTAGACAACAAATGGCTATCGGTCACCCCCCTCGGCGGCACCAGGGACACCGACTCACCGATGCCCGAGCACACCCCAACCCGCTCCCTCCGCACCAAAACCACAAACCAGCCCCCCCCCGCGCACCAACCCCCCCCACCCCTTTCCCCTCCCCCAAACCCCGACCCCCTTCCCCCCACAGAGCCGATCCCCGCCCTCCTCGCCGCCTTAACCCGCGACCTCACAACCGCCTACACCCGCACCATCACAACCCTAACAAGCACCCTCGCCGCCTCAACCAGCACCCACCACGCCCTACTCACCTCCTCCCTCTCCCGCCTCGCCATTGACCTCGCCGCGCACCGCTCAACCGAGATAGCAACCCTAAAACAACAACTCGCCACAGCGGTGCAGACCGGCGGCGCAAGGGAAGCCGAGCTCGCGCAGGCGCGCGCCGAGGGCGACGCGGCGGGGCAGCAGAGGGCGATTAGCGATATGGGTGATGTGCAGGGGGGGTTGTATAGGAGCCATCTCCAGGATTTGGTTAGGGTGAGGAGGGAGGCGCGGATGGAGGGGTATGAGGCGGGGTTTCGGGCTGGGGTGGAGCAGCAGCGGGAGGGGGGCGGTGAAGGGGAGAGGGCGGAGAGATTGGGGTCGTTGTTTTCGGAGGTGAGCGAGGGGCGGAAGAGCGAGGAGGGGAGCCCTGGGGTGGAGTTTGGGGTTCGGGGGGGGGTGGGGGGTATTGCCGGGAGAGGTTCGGTTTCTCGGGGGGAGCAACGCGCGAGAGGTGCGGAGATGGTGGATGTGAACCAGGAGACCGAGGGGTACGGCGCCGAATCCGAGTTCCAGCTTCAGCCGCGCCCAGGAATCATTGGGAGGAGACGCACTGATTCTTCGGCGCTGAAACACCCTCGTGACGACGACGACCGAGAGCTCTACGGCGCGTCCCCTCCCCGAGCTACCAAGGTGCCGAAACTCGAACGCCCCGATGATATGCGCTCGGTGAAGGAGACCCTCCGGAATACGGAGAAGCGGCTGATACTGCACAAGGCTCCGTCGGCGGGGCTGGCTCAGTCGCTCAGCGGAGGCTTGTTTTTGAGTAGTGATGAGGAGGTTGATGATGGTTCGGGAGAGGGTCCTGGGGAGGCTGGCTTTAGCTATTTTTGAGAATTGGAGATGGAAGGGGTGTATTGTTTGGATATTGCTGTGGGTGGGGGAGGAGCGTAGAATGTTGCTGCTTTGGAGTCAGTGGGTGAGAGCATTGGATTTTAGCTGAGAATGGGGGGTAGAGTGTTGCGATTCTGATATCTTTAACTTGGTGGGTGCGGTCAGCTTCGGGACAACGATTGTTTGCGGTGGAGGATTTTGGTGATCGGGCTCTATTTTTCAATGTATATTATAGCTTTAGCAGCATCAGCCATTACCTTTCTACCTACTTCTCTGATTGTTAGCCGCAATGAACTGTAACATTACCCGTAAGATTAACTGCCCAAGGTATCCAAAAAAAATCCACAGATACTGGACAGAAGCTCATACAAATAAGTTTGATTATACAAGTCTGTGCGGGTATCATTTGCACATAGCACGTAGTTACATAGATACAGGCTCCTTCTCTTCATAACGAGGAAATCCTTGAAAAGTCCCCTCGAAGTGTTAGCCATACGTTTCCACAGGTTCCAAAACTCCCATTCCACATTGGAACGCGTGTCTCCAACCTTATTTAAGGTCGTCATTACTCCTCCTTCTCCACCAACACAGTTGACCTACACCAGGTCAGTCTTTCACACGGCCTCGACTGCTTCCAAGCACAACTTACGCGCTGATATCCTTCTTGAGATTATACTCCTTCTCCACATCAATGACCTGGCGTCCATGCCACTTCGACATGATCGTAACACCATCGTTCCTCGTCCTCCTCTGGAACCAATGCGGGAATCCCCTCAAGTAAGTCAACAAGTTGGTAAACCCAGGCAGGATGAGCTGGCCACTGTGACCACTGAGGATCTGGTTGACGATGCCCTCGGCAACAGTATCCACCTCCAGCGACGGCACCAAAAACGACGACGAGTTAGTGTACCCCTGAAACAGCGGGGTCTTCGTATACCCCTGGTTAACCACCACCGTGCGCACCTTGGGCGCATTATACAGCGTCGCCAGCTCCGCGCTGAGCCCCTCATGGAAACACAGCGCCGCCGCCTTGGTGGCAGAGTAATCCACCATTCTTGGCACAGTGAGGTACGCCGCGATCGACGCGACGGTGACGACCATCCCGTGGTCGCGCGCGATCAGGCTGGGCAGGAACTCCTTGGCCAGGATGTAGTGCGCGATGGCGTTGACGTCGAAGGTGAAGCGGACGTCCTTCTCGGTGCCCTCGAGGATGGACTTTCCGCGCGCGACGCCGGCGTTCAGGACGAGGACGGTGGGGTTGCCGACCGTGCGGCGCACCTCGGCGGCGACTGAGGCGACGGTCGCCGAGTTGGTGATGTCGCACTTGAAGTAGTGGACGTTGGCGGCTGAGGGGAGTGTTAGTTCTACACACCAAATATCCTGATCAGACTAGATTTCATCCTGGGGTCCGGCTTGCGTAGGAAACGGACGAGGGTTACGTACTGGCCTCGTAGGTCATAGGGATCACATCCAGCACGACGACCTTGATGCCCTTCTCGGCGAGCATGCGCACAACGGCGCCACCGATTCCACCCGCACCTCCGGTGACGAGGACGATCTCCTGGGACCAGATGTACTTGTCTGATTTCCAGTTGTCCAGCGAGCGCTGGGAGAGCCAGTTGTTTGCATAGCGGACGAGGCCGAGGGCCAGGGCGATCTGGACGCGCGAGAAGGCGGTTTCGTGGAGGATGGACAGGTCCTGGCCTTTCTTGGTGTAGCGGGCCAGAAGGACGAGTGGCAGGGTGAGGGCGGGGTTGAGGATGGTCTTCTTGATGAGGGAGCCGAGCACTTCAGACGAGAAACCTGGAGGTGGAGATGTTAGATGGCGCACTATTTTGAAATCTGGGGTAAATCGTGGGGTCGCGACCGCCGCCACAATTCTGTTGGGGTAAGCTACATACCCTCGCGCGGTAACCATCCTTTGTGGGCTGGCATGTTTGAAGAGTCGTAAATATGTCAATTATGTATGGGGAGTAGATATTCTGTATCTACAGGAAGTATATCCCACGTTTGAAGTATATCCAAAAGATCCAGAATATATAGATAAGGGATGAGGAGGACGGAGAGGACCCTTAGAATTAATGACACTGACCGAAGTGACCCCTTCGGGACAACCTGAGAGGGGGGTTTTCACGTGGAGCCGCCTACCGAGGCATTTCATTGAACGATTGAGCGATTGACCCATGTAGCTCTAATTTGATACGCGGGGAATTCTAATTTACCGGGCCGAAGATTACCATCGCAATTTCTATGATGGCTTTGACTGACATTAATATAAAGTTTGCCGTTGTTCAAGCCGCTTTGTTGAGGGCGCATTGAATTGTGTCATGCAATGCGCATTCTGTGTTTCGAAATGACTGGTTAAGGTCAATATCATGAGAGTATATGCTCGCATGTGCTCGAGATGGCCCGGCGGACGAATTCCATTGTCGACCGTGGGATGCTGACAAAATCAGAGCGATCATAGGGAGAGCAACTCTTCTGAAAATAACAACAAATTGATACTATGGCAGGTGCTTCCCGCCTAATAAGTGTATCTAAAGCGTGGGTGATCGTCTCCCATATTCGTCAACTCAGTTACGTCCTCCTGATACCTATAATCTCTCCCACCCCTATCCCTCTTCTTGTTCTCCAAGTGCAACCCAACGTAGAAAATGGTCGATGTAATGATAGTCAGGCCCAAGAATCCCAAGGCGGTACCGAACCCGACTGGATAATGCGGCTCCTCCTTCTTCAAAAAGATATTCGACGCCACAATCCCGCCCAGATTGCCAAAACCGATCTGAACCGCTGAGCCGATCGAGCGCTTGTAGTGTCCGCCCATCTGGTTGGCCAGCCAGGCTAGGGTAACGGGTTGCGCCATGAACCCACCCATGGTAATAAAGAAAGCTGCCATGTAACGGACGCCGATACTTACATCATCGAGGTTGAGGAGGATGGCATAGCCGATTATCCCAAGAAGGCAGCCGCCGACGATGAAGCCGTAGCGATGTTTAAGTCGGTCAGCAGCGAAGGCAACGATAAGACACGACGCTGCGGCCGCAACAAAAATGGGGATTGCGCGGAGCTGGGATTCCTCGGCGGTATAGTTCATCTGTTTGATGATCGTTGGGATGAAGAAAGAAGTGGCATAACCTGTCACGAGAGCGCCCATGTACATCCTAAACGGAGCAAAGTCAGTACAATCACTCTAATGCATGCTAGGGCAACAGGGAACTTACAAGGTTCCACACCAGATCTTCCAGTCGAGCAACGTTCTCCTGATGCTCTTGCTATCCAACCGATCCATGCGAGCGTCGCCAACATCAACTGCAAGCTTGCGGATGAGCATAGCTCGCTCGTCATCATTAAGGAACTTTGCAGTCTCAGGCCAATCCACAATCCAAAACTTCGAGAGAGCACCGATAACAGCCGTGGCTATACCTTCTATTATGAAAATCCATCGAAACCCTTCGTATCCGCCGAGCCCGTCCATCTTGACCAATCCGTATGCTAGAAGCCCACCGAAGGCACCGGCAATGATGCTGGCGGAGAAGAAAAGACTGAGTCGCCATTGGAGCTCGTAACGTTCGTAATACATCGATATTAGGTAGATGCACCCTTTTTGAATCAATATCAAGGTCAAAACTAGGGATGGTGAACTTACCTGGAAACAAGCCAGCCTCGAAAACCCCCAATACGAACCTCATTCCAACGAGCCCACCAAAGTTCTTGACAAGTCCCTGTGCCATCGTCGCAATCCCTGGTAATGTCAGAAGGGGTCGGGGTAGAATCTCCGGATAAGCTGACCCCATAAAAACATGATTGACGAGAGCCATGTGCTCGGTGCGATTTTCTTCAGCAGGATATTGCTCGGTACTTCGAACAGAATGTAAGGGACGAAGAATATGAACAGCGCTATGTTGTATTGAGGGCCCGTGAGGCCAAGGCCATCTTCCAGGCCTTGGATTTTCGCATTCCCAATGTTCGTGCGGTCGAGGAAGGCGAGGAGGAAGAGGACGAAGAGCGGTGGGACGACGTATAAGTCGCACTTGAGCCTGAGTTTCTTCAGGGCGACTGGGTCCATCGGAGGGAGATCTGCGTAGGTCTCATGGTGCGATGCTTTGACGTCGACATTATCAATCTCTGCCACTGGCACCTTCTCCACATCCGAAAGGCTCACTCGTGGGGAAGTCGCGGCTGCCATCACGGCAGACCTTCACAGCGGTAGGGATTTGTGAAGAAATGTTGTGGAACCTTCACACACCCAAGTTTTTAGCTGAAAGATAAGGGGTTGCACAGAATAGTTATATTCGAAGGAACTGAGACATCTGTCTAATTCTGGGGTAACAATCAGCCTTTTACCCCCCTTTACTTCCCCACACCACGCCAGTACACGTACGTACTTCTGCCCAGCATCCCAGCCACTCGTATGGCGATGTCTCACAGTAGCGCAGCGATAATCCACGTTTTGAGAACGGATCTGTCCCGCAATGGTATTCCGATGCAGTGATACTGCGGGGAGCTGCGGGGGAACGTGGATTGGGGAGAATATGCAGGTTCAATGAGAACGCCTAGCCTTGTTGGACTTTGAAAAGCGACGATCTTTCCTGCGGTATGGGCTGTGTTATTGATCCTAACAAGTCCGCGGCGCGTAATTACACATCAAGCATAATCAGGTATAATTTGGTTGGTGTCTCGAATCCATCGGCGAACTCCACCGGCGAACCCCATCGGGGATGTTGATATGGGCCTGTCATACCATACCCCGCACACACTTCCCCATACCCCAACATATCAACCAAATCCCGTACTCCACACACCAGATCCACAAAACTGAGTTTATGAACCTCAACACCTCTCTCCTCCTATCCCAGATCCCAAATTACTAACCCCCATCCAGGGGAAATAAATAATCTAGTACTCCCACCGCGGCTTCCAGGCCGCTCCTCCTGCGCCTCGTGCGGAGTCAAGCTGGGTCTACCAGCGTAGTTCTCATGCTAATACTCCAGAATTGGAGTCGTGCGGAAAGGTGCCGCGACGCCTCTGGTGGATTTTTGGCTTTCCCCGCACGGCGGACAGCTGGCCGTGCCGTTAAATCTCTTGGATTCTTGTACTCTGGAGAGCTAGGTGCGGAATATAGACATGTGTTCCAAGAGATCGCGGAATGAAGAATGGTAGCTAGGCCTTTGACGTCGCGTTGGCACGCGAGCTGGGTCATGGAAACTGAAGCTTGTGCTGTAGTTTGTCTTGGGGGATAAAAAAATATTTACCTCGTGCGCGGTACTGTCCGTATTGGAGGCTAGTAGTAGCAAGGTTATGTTTTTTGGGTTTCGCGCCACGGTAATAGAACACGGCATGCATGCAGAGAAGCAGACGCCACCCTCCGAGGTTAGTTCGAAGATGACTGAACATAGAATTTCGGCCTATGGTCTCTATCTACCCCCCCTGTCATATATCTCATTGTTCTCATGCAGAGTGCCTACAGAGCCCCTCCCACCCCCGCCATACATAGGACCCTATGCTATCCCAACTCCACCTCTCAAAACACCAATCCCAGATGCCAACGCCCGGAAAAATGCACCGCAAACTTTAGCGCAGGTGGTCTCATGTAACTCCATTGATCCCCGTAAAATCACGCCAGGTATTTATATGTTGGCCTTTCAACATCCTCCACACGTTCTAGATATTCACGCTCTATCAGACTCTCGATCCGCTTCTTGACCATGTTGAGGTCGGGGCGGAAGCGGCTGGATAACTGAGTGATGATCTCGGTTAGGAGATGTTGGTGCTCGAGCTGCTTGCGTTGCCTGAAAGTAGAGTGTTAGTAAAGCAGGAACTAAGATTTTGAAGGATTATTTGAGCAATTGACGCGAGTGGAGGCTCGGACAACGTCTGCAGCAAAGAATAGAAAGAATATGAACTTACTTCATAATGCGAACAATCGCAGCCTCGATAACACCACCACGCATCTCATCATTCTTAACCTCCGTCTGCTTCCGCTCTTCAGTCCCCTCCACTTTATTCGTGCCTGTAACAGTCGGAGCCTTGATCTTGACCGACTTGCTGGTAAACGCAGCATTGAACGAGAAGCGGTCTCCAGGCTTGATACTCTTCGTGGGGGGATCTTTGTTCAAAACCTTGGCTTTCGGCAAAATCGAAAGCGTAGGTAAAATGCGCTGGAGATCCTTCACCTCGATGCGGCTGCGTTCCCTGATCTCCTCAAATGTCAATGACTCGCCTTCCTCCAGATCATTGAACAGAAGCAAGACGATCATGCCGAGAGTTGGAACTGTGAGTTCGTGCTTGCGCTCGCGGCCAAGGATGCCCTCCTTGCCTGGAATTTTCGGGAAAACGCAACGGATATCGGCGGATCCGCTGAATGGGAGCCAGGTTAGCTGCCTTCCATTATGTTTCTTCATGTAGAACTTCGTGAAACTCTCTTGCAGGAGCTTGATCTCAGGCGGCCAGATGCACTGCGGAATCCGGCCATCTTCCGATCGTGCCTGTGAAGCGCCCATGACCTCCGATGGCCAGTGGTTTGTGGTCAAGACGTTAATGCCAAGGTCAATCTGTTTCGTGTCTGCCTGGCCGAGACCCTGGATGTGCGTTCGGTAGTTCGAGGTCAGCTCATCTGACATGGTCATATCCTTGAACATTCCTTCGAGTTTAGTGGTGAAGTAATTACCAACTTCCTGCTTCATTCGAGAAATCATTTGCTTCTCCACTTCTGCACTCTCTGATTTTCCAAGCAATAGGCGGCGCGCGAGATGCTTTTTGTAGTAGCCTTCAAACATATCCTTGTCTTGCACGTAACGAATCAATGTAGTAGCCTTGTCGAGGACGGCGTCCACTTCTGCTTCGGTTCTGCCTTTGATGCCGCTCTTCAGGTTCGCATCGACAAACAACGAAATGTATTCGGAACCGGGCTTGAATGAGTTTATGAATACGGAGAAGCTCTTTGTCAACGCAGTCTGCAAGATTAAGTCGCTATCGAAGCACTTCTCCCACATACTCTCAAACTTATCTTTGAGCTGCAACACTTCGTCGACCCATCTGATGGCTGCCGCAGTTTGTTGCGCAGCCGCGTTAGGCGGTGGGACCTTGCCCTTCGCAGCTTTATCATCATCTCCAACCGCTGGGGCCTTCTCAGAGAAATCGGTATTGGAGATGGTATTGTTGATATCATAGCCCATTTCCATCACACGCGCCTGTAGAGCATCGCGCAAGGCTGCTTTCTTGTGGTCAATGCGAGAAATATTCTGGTATAGAAGGGTAAGCTCATCAAATCGATCGTTCATAATCATTGACTTGACGCCGCTACCTTCCAATTGTATGAATTCGTTCAAGTGGCTTCCAATCAATTCAATGTCAATGACTTCCGCAATTTTGTGTGCAGTCAATGGCGAAATTGTAGTGCGGCATCTATCGGCCTCTTCCATCAACCGTTTCTGAGTTTGCCGAAGCCAGGTACCGGCATCTGCTTCTCGCAGTAGCATCATGCATTCTTTTTGATAAAATGCCCTGCTGGAATTCAGGAACTTCGGCTCGAAGACTGTCAAATAAAGCTTTTCGTTTTCGTCATCTTCATCGGTTTCGTATAGTCCCTCAAGCATATATATACAAGATCGAACCAAGTTCTTGTCGATAACGTCGCCTTCGCGCTCCATCTGGATCATGTCGAGAAGAACCGAGTTGAGGATATCAAAAGTGCTGAGGTCCAGGTCAGACTCCACGAGCTTGGAACGCAGGATATGGTCCCGATACAACCCCATGCAAGTTGTGAAGATTGATGGCTTGCGGTTGTCCGTACAGTATACCCGGTCCATATACATCAGAACGTCGCCTGTCATGTTCATACAGAGAATATGGTCTTCCCATGAGGACTTGAGTCCTTTCAGGAACTTCTCACCGGTAATCCTCCTTTCGTTGGCTGTCGAGTTGGATGCACCGGAGCCGCCCACAGTCAGCCCTGTATGGTTCCTGGTGATCAGCGATCTGATCTTTGGCATGACCGCCTCAGCGAACCACTGCTCTTCAAACTCCTTGACGCGCTCATAAAGCTTCTCTCCATTCTTCTGTAGCACGATTTTGTAAGCTAGGCGGTAAAGCTGTTCGAATGATATTTGAGAGGCATTTCGTGTGTGGATTTCTCGGAGTGCAACACAGATTGCGTTCCAGATGGACTCGAAATCTTCTTGGTCGGCATTCCGGCCACCGAGCGCATGCTGTAGCACAGTCAGTGTCCGTATAGCTAGGTAACAAGCGTAGAAAGCCAAGGGGGGAGAAGCTGTTCATTACACTCGGTCTAGCCACGCTCAACTTTAGAGCCCGAGCAAGTGATTTTTCAAGGGAAGAGTCCATAATGAAGTGTGGTCGGCACAATTGTAGGGAAATGAAAACGGCGGGGTAAACACCAAGTGAACTTACACGTCTTGGTGGCCTTATTTTACCGCCTCTGCCTCGGCCAGAAATCATGTTTCTGAATCAGAACGTGAACTCCGAGATTGGTATTTCCTGACACGGGGGGCACTTTGAGCAACAGCTCTTGCTTCAGTGGCGGGGTAGTGATTCCTCAAAGACTGGGCACACAAAGGTCATTCTGCACAAAGAAGTCTTCTTCCAAAGCATATAACGCCAGTCAATACTGCTGGTCTTGGTGCTTCTGTCGTGAAGTGACCCCGGTGTGAGTGGCAATAGTCCCCAAAAGCAGATCGATCTTAATGTCAACTTGTTGAACATGGTTCCGTACTGACAGGCCCAGAAGCCTAATTATCGGATTATACTTTATCCTAGCGTATGAAGACATGCGGCCGACTCCCGATTTCCGTTGACTTTACCAGTCCTAGGCCTAGCGTCTTGGCGGACAAGGAACCGCTAGTGGTTTAAGGTTCACATTTTATTGTCCCCGTCCAAAACGTCATCCCCAAATAATTTGGTGGTTGAAGTTACATTCGCATCAACAACAAGCCGCCAACCAACCTCACAGCAACTAGATATGTTACCTCGACAGGCCGCATTTCGCCTTCTGCGGCGTATAGCCCTCCAAGACTTTAAGTCCACCCCCAGGGTAGCCGCTCTCCAGAAACCCATCTCTCGGCCCCTCCACCTCTTCGCCACGCCCAGCCTACGAAACGCCATTAAGCCCTTCGAAATCCCTCGCAAAACCACGGAAGCCCCAGCGGATCAGCCTGCATATGAAATGACTTTCACCTGCAAGCCTTGTTCAACGCGCTCAACGCATCGGGTCTCGAAACAGGGGTACCATAAGGGGAGTGTTCTGATAAGCTGCCCGGGGTGCAAGAACAGGCACGTTATTAGCGATCATCTCAATGTAAGCTTAGCCATCACTTGATTATTTCGCACGGGGGATGTATAGATTATGGACGATTTGATGGTTTCCGACACTAACATGGAACTGCACAGATTTTTGGCGATAAATCAATGACGATCGAGGATATAATCCGAGAGCAGGGCCAGCTGGTCAAGAAGGGGACGCTGAGCGAGGATGGAGATTTTGAGATATGGGCCGATGGAACTGTGACGGATAGACCCAAGCCCACGGGAGAGGACAGAGCGCCGAAGACACAAGAAGTGTCAGCTCCCAGCGAGAAGCTATAAGGCGAAACGATTTCACGGGTGATGATGGCGACTGTTTGAATAGGGGCAAGGTATGACCACGATTGGCATATAATGCCCGAGATGTAGTATTATTGGTGGTTGTCACATAGATTTGTAAGATAGGTTGTATAACACTTGTACGAGAAGCTGTATGAATATATAAACAATATAGTCAGGATATAGAACTACATATATCGCCACAACTACAGACCCACATATGAACTTTTATGCTCAATCATGTGCCATGCCTCTAAACCCCGGCATGTATAACTCCATACACCGCATAAGAACCTATATACAAGAGATTAAAAGCCCCTTCGCAAATCTCTGTGCTCCATTCCCTTCTCCTTCCTCCTCTCCTTCTTTCTCTCCACCTTCTTCTGCTTATCCTTGCCAAACTTCTCAGGCGCCGAAACAGCCTCGATCTTGCGCTTACTCGAACGCTGCTCTCGGCGCTCTCTGACACCTTGTCGGACCTTGAGCAGCTGCTCCGTGTAGACAGATGTGCCGCACTTGATTTTCAATTGCTCCATGAGCTCCGTGCATTCAGTCTTGATATTCTCATAGTTGGACTTGAACAGATCGTCTGTTGAGTATGGGACTGGAATGTTTCGATCCGTTAAGTTGTGGAGAGGCAAGAGTATGGTCGCAAGGCAGGGCGACAGAGTTTCAGCGTCTAGCTTGGCGCAAAGCATCTGGGACAGCTTCAGAGCTGCAGTCTTGGGAACCAGTACTGCTGCTCGTGGCGGGGAGCTTTCGCGACGTAGGATGAAGGAGATTCTTCCAAAAATGTAGTTGAGTGCTGTCAGCTTCTTCCCGTCTTCGCGGACAGTTTCTTCTTCATCGTCGGAAACATCTGCGTCATCTCCCTGTGGCTTCTTCCATTTCAAGGAACTAGACGCGGCGATACGGCCGAGGAAGTTCAAGTTTTTGACAATCTCATTGGCGAGTAATTCCGTCAGCCCCGGAGTTTTGAACATGCTGGCAGTCCGACGGATGAGATCTCTAATGTCATCTGCATCCAATGAAAGGCCCTTGGACCCAACCAATGGCAGGTCGGACAGCCCAGACTCCATGTTGGCGCGTGCAAAGTCGGTGAAGTATACTCCCATAAGTTTTGCCGAAGACAGCTTGACCCATGCGTGAGGATATGTTAGGCAGGTGCGTATCGAAGCCCACATATCAACTGCACCTGCGGCCAGAAGTCGAGCTGGGAACTTCTCACAGAGTGTCGACGCCAACTGCAGAGCGGAATAGAGCAGCTCCCAGTCAGACTCAGTCCCATTTGAGTTCTTCAACGAGTGCTGGATACAAGTTTGTAGCTCATTCACGTCGTTATCTGGCGGAGAATCTTGGGCTTCATAGTAAAAGCCGTAGCTCTGGAATGCTAAACGTTGAACCGCAGTATTATCTTCGTGTCTGATCCAGGACCTTAGGAGGTTCAAGAACGTGGTGAGATGTTCGCCGTCTGCCTTGCGGAAGATTTCTTTAATAATTTCGCCGGCCGCCATCCGACATTTCTCGCTGTCGTCGTTGGCGAGAACAAAAACGAGGGGCACGAAGCAAGTTGCCGAGACTTCCTGGATGAAATCGTTGGACGATTTAGAGAGTAAGAGGTGTAGCACTTCGAGAATAGAAAGTCTGCCTCCCTCTCGCTCGTAGTTCAGGTTGGCAACAATGAATGCCAGCTGCTTCTGCCATCTATTCTTCTTCTGCGGATACTCGCGGAGGAACTGAAAGTAAGCACCTCGAGCAAGGTCTCTGGTATCCTTATCATCATTCGTGACCATTACTGTTCCGACGTAGTCCATAGTATCGTAAACAACGGCGCTTTCAAGTTTCGAATCCAAAACGGCGCGCAAGAAATTGAATGTTACGTGTCGCCGTTCAGGATCGGTCATGTCTTCCCTTAGCCTCGAAAGCAACCCATCGACGGCCGAATCTTTAATTGGGACATCGTTTCTATCGCGAAGAATGACAGAGACAAGCTTTAGTCCAGCTTGAGAAACGTCGGATGTGGTCGACGAAGAGGCATTGATGCTCCTGAGAGCTTCAGCGGCGGCAACCTTGTAAAGGTTGCTGCCATCATGCGTGGCCTTCATCTGAACCTTGACAATTGTTGTCAGTAAACGGAAGGCAGAAATCTTGATTTCCTCTTCGCCTTGAACAATGGCGTCTCCAATTATTGGCACAAATCCGGTCAAATTCGCAGCAACGCGAAGGTTGTCATGCTTCTTCAACACCGCTCGCAATACGTCGAAAGCAAAGCGGATCAATTTGTAGGTGTAGACGGTAGTGCTCCCTTGGTTGCTGCCTCTTTTTGCTCCTTTCTGGATCAAGTACTTCTTCAAGCGGTAATCGTCCTTGACCTTTGCTTGAGGCTTGTTGCTGTTGTACACATCTTGAATAACTTCGTAACAGAATATTAAGCTGTCTCTGCTCTTCGCTGCGCTGTTCTTCAACAATCCCGAGCTAATTCGGTTCAGAAGCTCGTCGATTTTTCGGACCATCTTCAGGTTAAGCTTTTCCTTCAGAAGAACCTGAATAGGGCGGACAAGGTCTGTGAGACGGCTCAAAGTCGCCGTTTTTGCAATCAACTCCATCGAGTCCTGAGACTTGCTGCTCCTAACTTCCTTCATCTTGCTGACATACTCTTCTGCGTCCTTCTCTTGACCAGTAATACCGAAGATATCGTCCATGATAATGGCCACAATGGAAGGCAGGCAGTAATCCAGGTCGCCAGGCGAGTAAAGCGGGATTGTGGCCACCAAAATGGAATGCATAGTGTAGGACAAAACGTGGAGTTGAGATCCACGAGCAAGAGCGCCTCGGAGTTCTTTCAACACAAATCCAAAACAAGAAGGCCCAAGCAAGACGCAAATATCCGTCAGCGTCTGTCGCGTCATATCACGGGCCTCTTGCGCTTTGCTCCGAAGGATTTGACATATATCGGTAAGAACGGCAGGCAGTTTTTCGGCCATTTGGTCGTGGGGCAGTAGTTTAAGAACCCTAACTGCGATGACCGCAACAGGAGTACGGAGACTGACGGTGGTTTCATCCTTATGGTGTAGGTAGTCGATCAGGGGAGGTAAGATGTTGCTTGTCAAATCATCATAGAACTTTTGCTCCTTCGGAAGTGACTTCGCAAGTGTTGAAAGCGATGGCTTAGCTGGCGCTGTGTCGACCTCCATCGCATCATCGTTTGATTCCGCGTCTAGGACGCCGTGTTTTGATTCTGCAGCAACCGCCAGCGACTCTATAACCTTACCAAGAAGGCGTATAATTTGCTTCTCCAGGGTTGGCTTGGTGGCGATATATCCTGTGAATCGGCGCAATATAGCACGGTACTGAGGCCAGTCTAATGACTCTGCCAGAACGCCAACGCAAGTTGTTGCTTCAGCTGCAAGATTGTGCGCATCGTTCCCTTCGGCTCTGTCGAAAATAAAGTGCTCAAGAAGTGGAATAAAGAAGTGAGCAGTATTCTTACTGCTAATAAGTCCATTTTTGGAAGCAGTTGACAGTTGAGTCAAGGCGTTGGATTGCCTCCCCTTACCAGCAGCCAAAATGTTGTTGAAGAAGGAGCCTTCAAGCTCATCATCGCCGCTAAGAAGGCTATGCATATCATTGACGTCCGTCCAGCCAGGATATATTTTTACAACATGTGCCATAACCTTAACATACTCTCGGCGAATAATCTCCGATGCCTCACGAGCGCCGGTGAAAATGGCTGGCAGAAGGATGGAGGACAGCATATCATAGAATGTTGACGTTTCCGTGGCATCGGTGGTTTTGGATGCGCTGTCCAAGAAGTTGCAAATCGCATCAGACGAATTTGACGACAGAACACCGAACTCTTCGTCATGTCTGATATAGTAAAGGAAGTTGTAGAGAAGAGGGCGCCACTGATGAGCAGTGAATTGCTTTTCCCTCGGTGCGGATATCAAATTGAATGCTTTAAGTCGGCGATCATAATCGGGCTCGTCCAGTCGCCCTTCGGCAAACGAGTTCAACGATACGCAAAGTTCCGCAACTTCCTCAAGTACAGAGTCCTTTCGAGAGTAGACGATTAAAACCCTGGACAGCACCTCTCTGCTGCTTCTGTCTCGGAAAAATCCAAACAGCGAGGTTACAGTATTATAGACTCTGTCCTTGAGCTCACTGTCATCTTGAAGATCGTACAGAGGCACAAAATGCTCCAGAACCAAGAGAAGGCCGCTCTTAGTTTTGGGATTAACTCTTCGGGTTGGTTGGTCAAGCAAGAAAGTGGTAATATCCACGAGGTTGTGTGCTTGCGTAGATTGGGTAACGAATTGCGCAAGTCCGGAAATTGTTTCAACGCAGGCTTCAAGGAGGCTTTTGCTGATATCCTGCTGCCGTCTAAGAACATCCCCGATAGGTACCAAAAACGAATCCATATTCTTGGAAAGCAAGGACATTTTAACGCGGCTAGTCAGATCTTGGTTGTCAGGAAGATCGCTCTTAGCGATACCAACCACGTTATCAATAATACTCAGGGCGAACAGTCGGACCTGATCCTTTGACTTTGGCTGAGATAAACACTCCGCTACCGTGACCAAAATTTGATCGTCTTCACCGAGGAAAAGAACAGTCTTTGGTGACAGCGACCAGGTGTACAAAAGCTGCAAAATTCCAGAAATGCTCTGTGCAGTTTCAATTGGGAGCTTCGCCAATCGGGGGCTGATAAGTTCGCTCATTATGAGGTCTAGATATAGAGACCAATCAAATGTGGAGTCATTGGTAAACATTAAGACAAGACATTTAAACCCGGTCTGGCGGACAGATTTTAGCATCGAGGTTTGGCTAGTAAAGTCTTCCTCGTCGTCGATTGACTGGGGTGAGCGTTGGAGTTGGCGAGATGAGTATACCAAGCAGTAAAGCACTGCGGATAGCAACTGGCTTGTATAGGGTGACATTTTTGTGCCAAGCTCTTTCAGGGTGCCCTCCATCATGTTCATGAAACCGAGTTGCTTTCGGACGCTTAATATTTCCTTGTCGAAAAGCTCATCTCGGGATTGGCTTATAACGTCAATATCCTTTAGCTCTCCCAAGGCAATCTGCAAAAATGACCCAATATCCTCCACTGTCAAATTGCGCAAGATGGTTAGTCTTGTGGCTAACATGCCCTGTCGGCCACTGGCTGCTCCCTTCTTTGAAATAGCCCGTCCGTATAGAATACGTAGGAGGATTGGCATAAGTTCCTGCCGATGCTCAAACTGTATTTTGGAGTCTCCTTGAAGCAGGATTGTGAGCTCATCTTTAAAACGTGCCTCGTCAAGTAAGTTTAACAGGTTCTCCTCGTAAGGTCTAACACTGGGAATTTTCCAGGTCAAAATGGCTTTAAGGGCGGATTTCTGGATTTCCAAGTCTCCATTTGTTAGAAGGCCGAGTAAGGCATCGAATACTTCTGTTGACCTGAACAAAACCCGGGGGTTATGGAACTTCTGCAAGAGATCCAATTGAGACTTCTGATCTTTTCTCGTCCAATTGCTTATATTTATAGGATCTTCATCAGACTGGTATGGTTCGCCCTCCTTATTCGCCCATGAAAGGAACATGGGAATAAACTGACGTGACTGGCGCTCAGCTATATTGGAAACACTGGCAAGAACACGCAATGCCTGGGCACGTGCCATGGGTGGTTGCGGTGGAACAAGTTCTTGCGATTCTTCAAACTGTTGAATCATAACGTCTCGAGCATCCTTGGTTTCCGTTTCAACCTCCGAGGCAAGCTTCTTCAGGTTGATCAAGTTTGAACACTCGAAATCAGTGAGTCCGGAATTCTGGGCGTGTTCGACATTCCGTGCTGCCCCATCCCACACTGTGGAGGGAGCTTCCAGCCAACTAAATACGATTTCGGCAATGGCATCTTCCTCTTTGGCTGTCTGGGCAATCTCGGAAAGAGCAGCGCAAGCGTCTTCCCAAAGTTGTGCGAATTTAACAGTAAGCATGCCGAAGCAAAAGTGTGGGATTGCTCGGTATAAAATGCGATCAGAGACATGGGTACGGTGAAGGGCGGCAAGTCTTCTGATATGCATAGAGGCAGACCGAGCAGTTTGCAGGTCAAGCGGCGTTTGTTCAATCAAAATCATGGTGGATATGGCGTCAGACGCAACATTGGTAGATGCTGTGTGTAAGTGGTCCAAAAGGCGGAGAGAAAGCAGGCGCAGATCGTGAGAATTTGTCGACAAGTTGAGGATGAGAGTTTCAATGAGTGAGTCGGCATCTTCGCTTCCATTTGTAGACCATGGATCCGCTGTAGGTTTGTAGGATGGAGACTGTTTCAAGCTCGTCAAATATGATAACAGAGCATGTAGGAATCCAGGTAGGCGAGCATATCTAGGAGCCGCTGCTCTAAGAAGAGGTTCCAACGAAATATCGACCTCTCCGGCAGCTTTTGTCATGCGAGAGAATGCGTCAAATCCGCGGCCAGCAATAAATCTTGATTCTTCAGGTTCGATTGCTGACGATGGTCGCAACGCAAGCTTGAGTTTTCTTTGGAGTATTTCTGCAATTCTCGCATTTGTCGAGGGATGGGCCGTCGTACAATCCATAATGGATAATAAGGCGTAGTACTTTGGGAGACAACGGTCATGCCAGGTCTTTGTGCCACTGCCGTATGAGGTAGGAGATGCCTGCTCAGGAAATGGCGATACTTCGAGCCTCTCAAACTTGCTCACCATTTGATCTTGCCATGATTGTGGGATATTAAAGCCATCTTTACCACCAGTACTGCTGATGAATACTCCCGAGGAAACCATTTTGGGAACAAGAACACACAGCGTATCCTCATTTTCTTTGTCGGACCAATGTGTGACGATGAATTTTTGAAAATACGGCATGATAATGCTCCGGAAGCGCTCAACATCAACCTTGGTGAAGTATGAACAAAACATCAAAAACCAGCGGGCTAAAGGCTCTCTAGCAAGTGAATCCAAGAACCTAGGTGCGTAAGGTATCAAAGCATCCATAGGCGCGTATTGAAGTGCCATAGATGTAGTTAAAACGACGGATTCCCATATCGCATGGTCATGATCATCGTAAAATGAACCTCCGTTGGCTCGGGAGAGTGCCTGTAAAATTTCGGATACACTGGAGAGGAAGGGTTTCCAGTTCGCAACTCGCGATCCCTTTCGGACACCTCCAATAACGCCTATAGCTTTCGACGACAGCATCAGCTGTTTAAATGACTCTGGAGTTCGTGATTCCCCGAAGGATTTGACGACTACCTCGGAGTGTGCGAGAACGGTGTCGATTATCTCCCCCAAGGTATCTGAACTGGTATGGTGGACAAGACTGGTCAAAACACCACATATTACATCTCCCCAGGCCCAATATTTCTCTTCCGTCTCTTCAGAGTAGCTGTACTGTGAGAACATCGAGTCCAAAGTCGCAGGAGCCGAAGAGTGGATCGCCAGCCCGTTGCCTTTCATCGACTCGGCGAACATGGTCATGATGCCATGGTAGTAAAGCCCATATTCACGAGTGCCAATTGTTTTTTCTAAGTCAGACTTTGCGTGGCATATAATGACTGGTAGTGCCTTTTCGCGAATCGCTGGCGCACTTGCTTTTTTTATGAGAAAGCTCATCGCCTCGGCGGCAAATCGAGCTATGTGTGGCTGTTGTCGTTCCTTGCCAAGTAAAGGGGCCATAAGGTCGTATGTAGGGCGCAAGTCCATCACAAGCAGCTTCGAAAGGTACTTGAACAGAAATGCCAAACAGGTAAAACTCCATTCAATCACCTCTACATCCTGCTTGGTTCCCGCGATGTCTGTAACCAGCGACAATGCCCGAGCATAAAACTTTTCGAAGCGCAAACCAAGGTCATGAGCGAAGTCGGTTAGGAGCGCAAGCAAAGGTTCGATCGATTCCCTTTCTTTTGCCTCCAAAAAGCTGACCAGAAGGTCCATGATCTTGTCCTCAAAATGTAGAATTTGCGGCAAGCTATCGCACATCGGGCTTACATCGTATGAGAACTGGACGAACCGCTCAGACATATTGAGTTCTTGCCATCGTTCCAACCCCGCCTTAAAGTAAGACGTTGTTGCGCCGAGATCTTCGTTGTCGAGATCATGGCGGCGAACTCGTCGTAGAGGGTCGAGGGAGTTGAGTTTCGAGACTTTTGCGGTGAAAGACTCCCATCTATGATTTTTTGAGTGAGCCGTTCCCTTCTTCCCTTTCGAAGTTTTCACAATCCTTCCAGAAGATGTGGACGGCATCTTGGCCGTAGGTTTTGGTGGTCGTCACTCTGGTTGGTGTTGGAGAGGAACCTTAAAATCTTATCGAGAATATCCATGTTATCGATTTGAATAATTTTGAGGCGGTGAGCTATACTTGGCGTTTCTGCCGGCTTAAAACCACTAGCGCCGTCGGAGCTATTGATGTCAAGCTTCCACCAGAGGGTCTCGTCACGAAACACGTTTCCAACTGCCAATGACTCTGGTTATCTTGTCGTAGCCATTGCTCAGGTCAATATGGCTTCAAAGATGTAAGTTATTATCAAAATTTGCCTTTAGCCGAACGAAAAGCTCCCCAACCTCACTTCTGGGTCACATCTCAGTAAACTGACTTTTCTAAATAGTATAGTTGTCGGCGCAGTCCAAGGGCAATTACGATCAGCCTTCACCAAAATCGGTACACTACACGCCAAGAATAGTTTTACATTTGCTATTATATCCGGGGACCTATTTGCCGAAGACGACGATGAAGTTACAGACTTGCTCGACGGAAAGATCATTATTCCGTTGCCGACATATTTCACAGTTGGATTAAGCCAGCTGCCACAGCGAGTTATCGATAAACTCACAAAGGATGAAGAGGTGAGAGAATTCTGATCAGAATCTGATATATAGCTGTGGCTAATGATGACTAGCTCTGTGAAAACCTTCACTACTTAGGAAAGCGAAGTACAACTAAGACATCAGAGGGTGTGCGAATTGTTGCCCTTGGTGGTCAGTTAGATAGCACAATAATTGGCGGCGTATCAAAGGAGCAGCATCTTCCGTTCCATACTGTGGATGATGCGAAAGCTCTCCGCGGGGCGAATACTGCCGACATACTATTGACATCTTCTTGGCCGTCTTCTATTCGCACTGGCTCAAAGGTGCCAATCCCAGAGGCTGGAAGTGAGCCAACAGGGTACGACCATATATCACAACTTTGCGCGGAATTGAAGCCCAGATACCATTTCTCGTCGTCACCCACATTTTACTATGAGCGGGAGCCATTCTTCCACACACCGACCGAGGACGCCCCTGATTTCCGGCCCCTCACAAGATTCATATCTCTTGCCGCTCACGGCAACCCCAATAAGCAGAAATCTATCTCTGCATTCAATCTACGAGCGACAGTAGATATCACGGCCCCTCTTCCACTTGGGGCGACGGCTTCACCTTTCTCTCCAAAAGCACTAGGAGGCAGGAAGAGAGCCGCTCTGGATCCTGAGCCGTTTTCGAGATTTGCACAAGATGATGGGAACCATCATCGTCACAAAAGGGGCCGAAGAGAAAGACAACCCCCGCCAGGACCAGATACGTGCTTTTTCTGTCTGTCGAACCCGAATCTTGCCACTCATCTCGTAACTTCTATTGGCGAAGATGCATACACGACAACCGCCAAGGGCCCACTGACTACATCATCAACGAATGCGGCGAATGGCCTCGACTTTCCAGCTCATATTCTTATTATACCATTGAGTCATGAGCCCACATTGGCACGGATTGATCAAGAGGGGCGCCAAAAGACATATACAGAGATGAACAACTACAAGAGGTCACTTCAGCAAATGGTTGCAGCTAGGAGCGATGACAAACTTGGCTCTGTGACATTTGAAATCAGTCGCGGAAACGGTGTGCACACTCATTGGCAGTTCATACCAGTGCCTGCCGAGCTGATCTCAAAAGGATTGGTTGAGGCTGCATTCAAAGTCGAAGCGGAGAATATGAAGTACCCTTCTTTTCAGAATCGGGATCCAGGCCTTGGAGAGGGGGAGGGAGATTTTTTCCGGGTGTGGATCTGGTCGCCATCGGAGGAAAACGGCGCACAAGGTCCATCAAAGACTATCACCATGCCCTTCGATGACACTATGAGGTTTGATTTGCAATTCGGCCGTAAAGTTCTGGCTAAGCTGCTCGGCCTGGAGAAGAGGCTGCAGTGGAGGGATTGTGAGCAGACGGTTGATGAAGAGAAACGCGATGTCGCGGCATTTAAGGCGGCGTTTAGGATATTTGATTTCACACTCGAGGATGAGGTGAAAAAGGAATGATACCCCCCGCGCTGGCACTTCATCACAGGAGGATAGGAGCCAGTTTAGTTGATGAGCATTGTTACGCGGAAGGAGGCCAGTACGCCAGGAGTTGGGGACTGGGTGGATTTGAAGGCAGTATACTTCATAAAGGGAATATCGAAGCTCATATGAACCAATACAATATGAGCTACGGTTGAGGATAGTCACAGCAAACCTAATATTAAATAAACGTTGCGTTCCAATCCGATTTTAAGAGTCGCATTTTATTATTCTGTTCTGCACGTGGCAGGTTCACCCCACCCCACTTTGACCCCTCCAACGCGGGGTTCACGAGAACCGTGCCCAGTTCCAAGGCAACTCGCAGATCGCAAAATGAACGGGATACCATCGTGAACAAGTTTCTTCAGGGCACTCCTACACTTTGCGCCTCATAATGGCTCTTTCACATGATGAAGTTGTCACGATTGACAACTTCGAGTCCAAACTCGCAAAGTTTAACGCTGATGGTTGTGGTCTCTTTGGCCTCGTAGACATGGGAAGGTAACGCCCTTCCCACCCCTTCTCCTCTTCGAATATTGCAACGGGCTCGTATGTCTAAAACCACCTAGCAATGGCATTCGATTCTCTATATCAGACCTCTCACCGCCAAACTCGCGACTCTTGCCTTGCATTTATCGCGAGCGCGCCGGAATCTCCCTGTACGACGCCCTTCACGAATCCAAACCTGGCTCTGTGCCATTCATGTTTTCACCAGAGATTATCGACAAGGTCTCCAAGACTCTAGCAAGATTCTCATATATCTGCAAACAATACAATGTCCCAGAGAATCAGATCAGCGTTTTCGCGACGGAAGCTATGCGCACTGCAAAGAATCAGGATGAGATGGTTGGTGCCATTAATTCTGCGAGCGGGCTGAAGGTCCAGATCCTTGGTCCGGCTATGGAGAGTATGTTTGGGGCTATGGGAGCACGCTCGGCATTCGAACATGTAGATGGCCTGTTTATGGACCTTGGTGGAGGAAGCGTACAAATGACATATCTGGATTCGAAGAGCAACGGATACGAGACACTGGCTGCACAGAACGCGAAGAGTATGCCCTACGGCGCTGCAAAGTTAACGGCTACCTTACGAGTGGAGGAGGAGGGCACAACGAAGAAGCAGTTGAGAACTCAGATGAGGGATACTTTTGAGGGAATGAAGAAACAGTTCCCAGGTCTTCAAAAGCAGGCTGAAAGCGAAGAGGGAATTTCTATATACTTTTGCGGCGGTGGTTTCAGGGGGTATGGAAGCATTCTTCGCCACACTCATGAAATCCAGCCATATCCAATTCCAGGAATTGGTGGGTTTTCGGTTTCTGGCGCCAGCTTCGAAAATTGGAAGGAAATGCTCAAGGAGAACGATAAAGAGGGTAAGATCTTTGGGATGTCCAAACGTAGACGCGAGCAATTCCCTGCTATTGCAATGGTTGTCGGCGCTCTTGTCGAAGCAGTACCAAAGGTAAAGCAAGTCACGTTTTGCAGTGGTGGAAACAGAGACGGCGTGCTGTATATGAAGCTACCACCCACCATCCGGCAGCAAGATCCTCTGCCTCTATTGCTTGGTAGCCCAGAATCTGTCACAGATGCTTCTGTAGCCGCCGCAGTGGATTTAGTGAGGAGCGCCCTCCCTGAGGACGTCCCCGGCATATTTACCCCGGGACTTCTCGACTACGTTGTACGAAACACCTGGACCGATCTGGGCAATTCTGATGACCAGAATGCTACAAAGTCATTGCATACTACAATATCAGGATCTATCGCCAGTCTTCCGGGGCTAACGCATGAGGTCCAGGCAATTATTGCCTTGACTTTATGTGCTAGATGGGGCAACGATCTTGGCCGAGCGGATAAAACCATCCTTGAAAATCTGAGGCTCCTGGTTGGCAAGAATGACAGCTTTTTCTGTGGTTACGTAGGTGCTATTATGAGATTCTTGGCAGCTGTGTCTCCGGCATACCCAACTGATCCCCTGTCACTCAAGGATATGATTAAGTATGTTTAGTGCTTCGGCTTAAATATCTTTTGTTGACAATATTACAGATTTAATCCTATTCGTTCTACCCACCTCGGAAAGAAAGGTAAGAAAGAGGGTATCAAACTTCAGATAACACCAAACGCACTAGGCCGTCTCTGGATAGAAAGCGGGAAACTGCTTGAGCTCTTCGACGATATAGGAAAAGGACTGGGTCATGGACGTCGTGTGGAAGCAGAACTGACTGAGTGAATTCCCAAGCAACGGTGGAAACCATATAACCACTTGGGTATCCAGATCATATTAACGACATTTTGGGAGACTATGAAGTAGTCTCCATTATCAACCAACTATTACAAAGAGTTTCCCGATGATTTGGGCTTTCTGTGCCATTCTAAATTTAAAATAGCCAAGGGGCAGAAACTGCGACCAAAGTTTGGATCGGGCATATCACTTGCGAGTAATATGGAGGACAAATATATACCACATGCAAATTAAGTTTTTTTTATCAGAGGTTGGGAGACGAATTATGCAATTGTATCTGGAAATACTCGACACAACGGACTAGTGTTCCTGCAAGTGCAATCCACCAAGCTACATTTCTGTCCCATGTCTTTCCGGTCGATTAGATTGGGCCCTGTCGTTATCTCCCGGCTGGTATGTCCAAATGCCATCCTCTAATTGACATAATGAAGCAAGCCGGCAAGTGCGCCCGTTCTCTTTGCGATATTTCGTGGGAATTTTCTCTTCTTTCCATTATTGCAGTAGTCGGCCAACGCAGCCTGGTTGGGAAACCGAGTCGCACGAAAGCCAGTCTTGGTCTGATCTAGGAACTGATAGATATTGACATAGATCTTCTTCGTTTCCTATTATACGTTAGAAGGTGAGACAAAACAGGGCACTGAAAAGAGTGTGAATCACGGCTTACCTTTTTGCACTTTGTGATCGAGGTGGGGACAGGGTCGATATCAAGATCTCGACAAAGCCTCTGCCAGTTTTCAAGTTTGCCGGGGTCGCCAAAGTAAGCATTGAAGTCTTCCTTCGCTTTTTTGGCTCGGTCTTTTGGAGAACCGCCTTTCTGAGGGCCCTTGTTTTGAGCACCATCCTTGTGAGCAGTGCCTCGTTTGGCACCATCTTTCTGAGCGCCTGCATTTTCAGCACCGTCATTTTGAGCATGGTTCTGGTCACGTTTGGGTTGCTTTCTATTCGATCTCTGGCTGCTAGTGGCAGCTCCGTCGCTGGGTTCGTCATCACGGAGGTTCTTTCCATTGGCCGCGTGATGTCTGCCTTTGAACTGAAGGGCGTATTGCGAGTCGTCATCTTCTGGCATTTGGGAAACAGATTCAGGTACGGCGACATCAAGTCGGGCTGCGGCAAGCTTGTTCCGAAGACTCTTCATGGTGGGACTCTCATCGTCAGACTGTTGAGCAGACTCAGCTGCAGTTGGGCTATGGTTGGTTTCCTGTGCCATAATCTTGGTAGAAGACGCCTCCTCGTGCCCGTTTGTGGATTCCATGGCGCTGGAGAGCAGGACTCCGGTCTTCTGGAAGAAGTCGTTGTAAAGTTTGTTGTACCTTGGGCTATCGTACTCAACACCGCAGATAAGTGCAAGAGCCTCAAACTTGAACATCCTATTCTTATCTCTAACGTTTCTCGCATTGGAATAATATTGCTCTGCGTTTGTGGCATATTCTGCAGTGAGGAATTTGCGGAGCAGCCGTTTGTAGCCAGGCTCGCCCGGAAGGGTGCCTGCAGCCTTAGCCAGCACTTGGAATTTCGATTCCAGATCTTCAGTCGCCTGGGATTGGACGTTGCTGTTTGTCTTTTCTTTTTTCGGGATACGATTCTGTGATCCACGGGTTTCAACAAGTGTTGCATAGTCGGCCTCAAGGCTTTTGGCTGTTGGGTCTCCACTGGCAACTTTGTCGTTAACGAGCTTCATCGCGTCCATGAAGAACCTTGCTCTGCATTTATTATATGCTTCTTCTCCTTCCTTTAACCCAAGGGACGCGACCAACGCGTCGAAGGTGGCGGTGAAATCCTTCTCTGGTTTCGCCATGGTTGTGATGGTCAGGAGGTTGCAACCAATTACCCAGCTTCTGCTCTCATATATAAACATTAAGCGTAGAACAAAGAAGTTTGCTTGATAGGCGCTTATTAATACCCACAAATGACTGAAGATTAAACATGGGCCGCTTGGAGACTGTGGCTGGCATGTTGGACAACAGAATCTAACAACCCCCAGTGATAATTGGTACATCCTCAAGCCATAGTCTCTCGATATACTTTATTCTATAGTCCTCCTATATACTGCCAGCTCATAATGCAAGCATCTCTCTTTCCAAACTGGCTATATTGGAAAACAACGATAGCCGTACACCTTGGTCTTGTTAACTTGTTGTTTCCCTACAACTCTCCCAAAACCTTAACCTCAGAGCTCACGTTCTAGCTCACATTGCTCGTCATCCTTCCAAACCTCGACGTGCTCCTTAACAGCTCCAGTTTGCTCTGTCCCACTCAGACCTTGACTCCAGATCTTTTGATATATTTAATCCATCTCAAACCATAATACGGGGACCAGAGTCTGCCCTCTCAAGGTCGCCGCCGTGAGTAGCACCTTCTGTTACACAGCACGGCCAAACAACGCACCTATAGATAGTATCTTTGAACAAGGAATTGCAACCCTGCAATAATCGCATGTTTCTTCCATCTTGGAGGCATTAGAACCCATCCCATCAAACAAGTTCCGCATCCCCTCTCAGCACCAAAGGTTTCACATCGGCCCACCTGGCAATCAGCACTTCTCCAGCCAAAGCTTCTATCATATCTTCTGCGTTCCCCCCTTCGGTTTCAACAAGACAGTCTTTCAGGGCCCTGATAAAGACAGCCGTGTCGAGTTCAGGAGCGTCAACCATGCTGATTCCACCAGCGGTATCATCTAGGTTCCTCAACTGCGGAGGAAATGACTGCAAGAAAGATGAAAGATAATGCTCGTGAAGCAGGGCTTGATGGCGAGTCGCAAATGAAATCTCCGACGGCGAGAGCCGTGACCTAAGAGAGGGCGAAGATAGATAGTGAAGTGTGTGCTTGTCAATCTGACATAGATGTTAGTATCAAAAGTCAATAGAAGCACCAAAAAATATACCTTGGCTAGCCTTGCTCTCAGAAACCCTCGCACCAAGTATTTCCACCTCTCTAGCTCTGTCTGGATGACGATGAGGCCAAAGTTGGTCTTGGGGTCCATATCGCCAGTCATGACTTCGACCTTCTCAATCTGCCTTTGAATTTTCTCGTTGGCTCTCTCAATTAAACCGTTAGATGGCCAACTAGCAGTTATTCATTAGGATCAAATTTTGACATTTCTTGGGCGTAGTCACGATGTATGATACATACTCCAATAACTCGGGAGCTGAACGTTCAGCTACCCATGCCCTGGTCAATGCCTCCAAATCTCCATCGTCACCGGGCTTAGAGTAATACTCGGGATCCGCCTCCCTCAAAATATCATCAATGTCCATTGCAGGCGCTTGTTAATTATGCATCACGTTCAATGTTGCTGTTTTCGTTGAATGCTGCAGCTACATAACCGCGAACGCGCTTAGTCGTACCGTAGACGCGACAGGGCGGTACTCGCTTGAAGCGCGCCGCGCGCGTCAGGCTGGGCCTCCTTCGATATTCACAATCGCAACCTCCACAATGTCAGATGACGACTCATACGCCACGACGCCTGCGGATATAGATCGTTCGGTTAAGAGGCGGCGGCTTTCCAACGATGACACAGCTACACCAAGATACAGCTCCCCAGACGAACTTGCGGCAAATGATGAAGAACATCACCAAACCTCGCGGAGGGACTCACGGTTCAACACCAATAAGGGCAATACAGGCCGGCGCAAAGCAGCTGCAGAGTCCAGCCATGATAGAAGTCCAAGCCATGATGAGTTAGCTCACACCTTCTACGCCGATGAAGAGGATATTGCGAGCCACCGTGACCACGAAAGCCAGTCCGAATCTGTATCGCCCTCTCAAACACCAAGTTTAACGGAGATCCACGACAACAATGAAGAAGCACATCCAAAGAATGTAGAGGAGCCATTATCACAAGTTCGGTACAGGCTTAAATACGAATTGAATGGCCACGAGAGGGGCATTTCGCAAGTGGCGTTCTCACCAGACGGACAGTGGATCGCAAGTGCCTCTGCTGATGCAACTATAAAGCTATGGGAGGCATCAACAGGAAATCTTGTCCATGAATTGAAAGGACACCTTGCGGGGATATCGACAGTTTCGTGGAGCCCTGATTCACTTACTATTGCGTCTGGCTCTGACGACAAGACAATACGGCTGTGGGACGTCACCTCCGGAAAACCATATCCTAAGCCCTGGAAAGGCCACCACAATTACGTTTATTCGATAGCATTTTCTCCCAAGGGGAATGTACTAGTCAGTGGCTCATTCGACGAGGCTGTCTTTCTGTGGGATGTCCGCGCGGGACGCCAAATGCGAAGCTTGCCCGCACACTCCGACCCTGTGGCTGGAGTCGATTGCATTCGAGATGGGACACTGGTTGTCTCTTGCGCTGGCGATGGGCTTATTCGGATATGGGATACTGCATCTGGCCAATGTCTGAGAACAATAGTGCACGAAGACAATGCCGGTGTTGTGAGCGTGAAGTTCTCACCAAATGGAAAACATGTTCTTGCATGGACACTCGATGGATGCATACGTCTTTGGGATTACGTGACGGGTCTTTGCAAAAAGACTTATCAGGGCCACGTGAATAACAGATACAGTATATCCGGTGCTTTCGGCGTTTACGGCTCTAGGGCTTTTATTGTGTCTGGAAGCGAAGATGGAAAGATAGTTTTTTGGGACACAAAGAGCAAAGATATTCTTCAGAAACTTGACGCACACGACGGAGTTGTACTGACCGTTGATACTCACCCAGCGAGTGGTCGGATTGTCAGTTGTGGCTTAGACAACAAGATTAAGGTGTGGATCAATGAAGACGATGAGGCAGCGTCCAGTTCCTTGTCAAATGGATCGGACAAGCAACACGACCCAAAGCCCGAAGATTCATCCACTGGAACGGGAGGCTACCAAGATGATAGTGCTACCAAAGATAGAAGCGAAGAGAACGGAGGAGGTAAAAACGGGCTTGTCGACGCGGACGCAGGCGAGCAGATCACAGCCGAGGAATCCATGGATATTGGACTTAAGATAAAAGATGATACCCTACAAGAACTTCCTTCTAGGCCGAAGGATGAGTTACTTTAGCAATTGAATACAATTGAAACATTAACTACATCGAAGCCAGACTGACACCCCGCTTGTGATTGTATGCTGATCCTGATCTATCTCATTTGACGCCAACCCAGTTTGTAGCACCGAAACCCAGCCGAAACATGCCCAACGCCCTCATAAATTTGACATCCACAATGTGGAACTTCAGGTCATGGTTTTTCTGCCTTCGCCTCGGCTTCTTTAGGTTCCCCATCTGGCCCGAAACCAAGGGCTTCCAGCTCTCGGATAAGCTCGTTGATCTTGATCACCTTCGCAAATTGCTCCGGAAGCAAAGCCGCGCCACCCTCCTTCTTTTCCTTCAAATCTTTCGCTTGCTTGAGCTTCTTCTTTAGGTTCCGTGCCTTCTTTTCCCGCTCAGCTTCTGGGTCAACGGTCTCTTCCGCTGCGGCTTCAGCTTCGTTGGCGGCGGGCTGTCTCCAGTTTGTTTCCGTGCGGGCTTCCGTCTCAGGATTGGTTGAAGACGACGCCGTAGCTGCAGCCTTCCTTCTCGCTTCTCGCCGTTTTGAATTCTTATTGCTCGAAGCTGTGGACTCGGGTTCCTCCTTCTTCAGTCCAGCAGCACCGGGTACTCCGCCCTGTCCCCTTGACCTAAAGCCCGCAGCCGTCTGGTTCTTGTAAACTTCAACATCCTCCGGGGGCTTATAACCGGGCCTAATCTTGATTTCTTTGCGCTTGGAACCGTCGGCTCGTGTTGACGAGGGAATGTGGCGGTCTCCAGATTCGTCCTCGATAATCCCAGCTTTGGAGGGGGTCGGAACGGACGGCATGGTATCTTACACCATGCGCGAACACATTCAATGGAAATTTGGATTTAATTCTTTGCTGTGCTGTGATATTTCCTGGTCCGGAATAGTTGTGCCTAATCTTGAAGCTAAAGTTTTAGACCGTGAGGCCTGCGCCGTTAAATCGTGGTGTTATTCAGCAGCCAATCACAAGCCCGGTAATACCCGGAAGCAAAGAAGTCAATGGCCGAACATCTTCGCGACAACAGCTTCTACAGCCTCTCTTGTCCACATAACCAATTGAACGCAACGCCTCAAACGTCACAATGTCGGCCGTGAGTACCAAATCGTGCACATATTTATCAATGGGCAATAACTAATGACTCCGCTCACAGATCGGAAAGAACTTTTACAAGCAAGTCCCCTCTCGACGCCCATAGATCCGCAACTAGAACGACCGAACTCTTCTAACAGACGTCTAGCCTCTTCGTCCGCAGGAATTATGTCTTCCTCGGAACGGTCTTCGCCGGTGCCTTCGCATTCGAGATGTGAGCACTTCCATAGAGCGTGGACGGTGAACTACAACAGCTGCTAATGGATGGGCAGGACATTCGACTCTGTGACAGACTCGCTCTGGGACAACATCAACAAGGGCGTATGTTATTATACCAACTCGGGGCATTCTACAGCAGCAACTAATGAACATTTACAGAGACAATGGAAGGACATCCGCGCAAAGTATATCGAGGCGGGCGATGATAGCGAGTAAAGTCGACTCAATGGGGGGGCAAGCAAGGAAGGAATCAATAATAGCGAACAATAGACTGTGAAGCGAGTAGACAGGGGGATCGAATGTACAAATATTGCATTGCGCTATTGGCAAACTTTCTCAAAATGTGTGTCTCTGAAGGGTTCGGAATAGTGATACTAACCTGACTGACTGCGGCGGCTCGGAGGCTCTCTGGGTAGGCGGGCCCAATTCAATGGTAGCTTACCTAATATTTGGACCGAAACATTACAAAACGCTGTAGTTTCGCTTCTTGACTATTGTGATCCGGGAAAGTACATATAGTGAGTATATGATACATTTATATTATATTGCATGATCGTTCGTGATCTTGATTCACTTTCTGCTACTATATATGCCCTTCTCTGCCTGCAATATTCTGTGATTTAAGCCAAGGAGTGTCGTAGGTCGTGACGCACACAACCACAGTGAGCCCAACACCCACTAAACCCTTCCTTATCGTTATCGTAGATGTTGGTGGCAACCACAAGCAATCAAAACATCAACTTCACCACAAAGAAATGACGCTGCAGCCGCCCACTGAACACATGGGATAGCATCGATGGCAGCGATTGGAATGACGACACAGGAGCGGCAGCTTTGCGAGTTTTTCAGAGACTTGCCGCGAGTGAAGAAGAACCGCTATGACGAATCCGCAAGCAATGACCTTCTTTATAACCTCTTCTGGTCCTTAGCAGGAGGCCAGGACAAATTTATGCGACTATTCTTTCCTGAAGGACGCCAACCTGCACCAAACGAGAAATGGGAGCTTCGTGAGGCTCAAGGCGCCGTGGATGGAGCAGAGTATACAGAAGCGGCGAGGGGCAAGGCGTGCGGTCATATTTTCAAGAGCGGCGAGGCAACATACAGATGCAAGACTTGCAGTGCAGATGATACCTGTGTTCTTTGCAGTAGATGCTACGATTCTTCCGATCATACGGACCACATGGTATATATCAGCATATCCCCTGGAAACAGCGGCTGCTGCGACTGTGGCGATCCTGAGGCATGGAAACGCCCTGTTCACTGCACGATACATAGCGAGAGCGAACACGAAGCGAAAAGGTCTGGGAAAGCAAAAGCGGCGTCTGGACTGCCAGATGAACTTATCGAGAGCATACGGATGACCATCGGCCGAGCTTTCGACTACGTATGCGATGTTATATCCTGTTCGCCAGAACACCTACGACTCCCCAAGACGGTTGACAGCATCAAACTCGATGAGCGAATGTCCCGCCTCACATCCCCTTATTACCGAGGAGATATAGTCGAAGAGCCTATCGAGTACTCCCTGATCCTATGGAATGACGAAAAGCATACGGTGGAGGAGGTTAGCCATCAAGTCTCTCGAGCCTGCAAAGTCAGGGTATCGGAAGGATTACAACGGGCGTACGAAACCGACGATATTGGGCGGGCTATTGTAAAGTATAGTTATGATATCAACGAATTGCTTGAAGTCGCCGAGGTCATCGAACACATCAAAGTTACGGTTAGCATCCGCTCTGCTCGAGATACTTTCAGGGAACAGATGTGTGGAACAATTATCCAATGGCTTGGAGATATATCAGGCTGCAGTGTAGGTGGAGATCACAATATCCTACGACACGTTGTATGCGAAGAAATGCTCAAATCTTGGCGAACGGGAAGTGAGGCTGTCAACGCAGAAATCGGCAAGAGTGGCATTGACGATCAAGAGATTGAGGACCAAGAAACAATACCTCGTTTGTCGTTAGCGGGTAATGTACGCATCATGCGCTTGGCGAATGCTATGGCGGCAGCTGAAGAAGCAAATGGAATGGAAACCTCGGAGGACGAAGACGAAGATGAGGATGGAGGTGAAGAGAGTGAAGGTGAAGAGGTGGGCGAAGAAGAACTCCAAACAATTATGGACGTTATGTTGGTTGAAGCACGGGCGGCAGGTGACCAGGATGGAGATGTCGAGATGACGGATGACGCATCAGCACAAGAGGCAGATGAAGCTACTATGGCTGGATATCCGCCACCGCCGCCCCCTCCACCTCCGCCTCCTCCTGGTTTAGACACTCAAAGAGCTTTAATGGATCGTGAAACCACTCCGTCAGATTCGGATATGGCGGAACCGTTAATAACTTCTTCCCTCTATGCCAAAGCCAACATGGATATCCCCAAAACGCCAGGGCCGAAACTTGTTAGGCCTGAAAAGGTTGGAAGACCACCGAGATACTGGCTTGAGACACCCGAGGCATTCAATGATAGGGAGTCTATACCGCTACATGAAGATCTTTGGCAGCGGGTAAGACTTGACTGGATGATTCTCTTCGATTTAAGGATGTGGAAAAAGGTCCGGGTTGATCTCCGTGACCTTTACATTTCTACCGTCGTCACAATCCCTGAGTTTAAGCGTGTGCTGGGACTCCGCTTTGCTGGGTTATATACTCTTTTGGCGCAGTTATATTTGATCGCTGATCGCGAACCTGATTATTCGATTATTAATATCTCCTTGCAGATGCTCACGACACCGTCTATAACGTCAGAAATTGTCGAGAGAGGGAACTTCTTGACACATCTAATGTCTATATTATTTACGTTCCTAACTGCCAGGCAAGTTGCGCCGCCAATTGAGATCAACCCAAACGCCGTTCTCAAGTTTGAAACTGGGTCCGTAACCAACCGTCGGATGTATCACTTTTTTATGGACCTACGCTATCTCTTCAATGCACCGCATGTTCATGAAAGGCTCCGGACAGATGAGAGATACATGATGCAGTTCCTCGACCTCGTCAAGCTTCATCAAGGAATATGTCCGAATGTCAGAGCCGTAGGCGACCATCTCGAGTACGAGACTGATGCTTGGATAAGCGCCTCCCTGGTGACCAGAGAGATCAACCGCCTATGCCGCCAATTCTCGGAGTCTTTCAAGTGGAAGCTTGGCGAAGATATGTCTGCTATTTCTAGAGCCATTCGTTTCTCTGCAAACACAGTCATCATAAACTCGCTAGGCTTGGAGCGTAGACGCTTTGAAGGCTCTGAGGTCAAGGAAGAGGTGAAGTTCAAAACAGTTGCGGACTATGAGTTTGACACCTCGGAGACTGCCGAGCACCGTGTTGTCAAGTTCATCGTTGAAGATCAGCCGATCAGTTTTCATCATGCACTACATTACACGCTGTCATGGCTCATTGAGTGCGGCAAGAGCATGTCACGCGATGAGCTTTCTAACCTGCTTACTTTCACTCAAGAAGGCTTAATGCAAAAGCCAAAGCTTATGGGCCAGCGGCTCATGCCATCCAACGAGTATAATTCGGAAGATTTACTCATGGCGGCATTCGACTATCCACTTCGAGTTTGCGCCTGGTTAGCACAGATGAAGGCGAGTATGTGGGTTCGCAATGGCATGAGTCTTCGCCATCAGGCAGGCACATACCGAGGAGTTACCCAGCGTGACGTAACTCACCACCGAGACTTATTCCTACTACAGACCGCCATGGTCATTTGCTCGCCGAGCCGCATGTTGGCATCGATGATTGATAGGTATGGATTGGAAATGTGGATGAAGGGCATCTATGAGCAGAACTCTGATGTCCTGGACCACCAACAACAGCTCGACGTTGCAGAGGATATGATACATCTGCTCATTGTATTACTCTGCGATAGGACGTCATTGGTTCCTATCGAGTCCGAGCCCAATCCACATACCGTTGCCCTAAGGCGCGATATTGTGCACGTCCTTTGCTTCAAGCCATTGGCATTCTCTGAGATCTGTAGCAAATTGCCGGATAAGTTCCAAGAACAAGAAGAATGCCAGGAGATCTTGGACGAAATGACGATATTCAAAGCACCCGAAGGCCTCTCTGATGTTGGAACATTTGAGCTAAAAGAACAATTTCTGAGTGAAATTGACCCTTACATTGCGCACTACAACAAAAACCAAAGAGAAGAGTCAGAAAATGCTTATCGCAGCTGGGTATCCAAGAAAACTGGACGGCCGGCAGCTGATGTCGTATTTGAATCGAAGCTTCGTCCTATTGACTCGGGTATATTCATGGATTTAGCTGGTTTCACGAAGACCGGAATATTCGCTCAGATAATTTATTACTCACTGCTATATCCCCTGAAGGCGCAGGAGCTCACCCCAAGTGTACCTGCCACGAGGGTAGAGGCTTTCCTGCATGTGGTTTTGCACTTGGTCCTTGTTTCCATTGCTGAAGATAACACCGAAGAAGACGACATGTCGGAAGAGGCTCTCCAATCCTTCGTTTATATTGCGTTAACAAGGAATGCGAGGAGCAATTTCATGAACGATGCACCTCAGGCGAAGACTATAGTTTCCATCTTGGAAATTATGTCAACCAGAGAGGCATTTAAATCCTGCCATCCTAAAATAAGCCTAGTCTTGAAGAGAATGAGGCAAAAGAGGCCTCGAAACTTTGAGAGTGCCTTTGCGAAGCTTGGGGCTTCGGTTGATAGGGTATCCACAGCATCTCCGGCAATAGTGAATCCAGACGAGGAGCGAGATAAAAAGAAGAAGGCAGCACTCGAGAGGCAAGCAAAGGTCATGGCCCAATTCCAACAACAACAAAAGAACTTCCTCAGCAATCAAGGTGACGCCGACTGGGGCGAAGAAGACTTGAGCGATGAGGATATGGATGTTCAAGCCGAAGAGCGCAAGAACAATTGGCAGTATCCGTCTGGCAACTGTATACTTTGCCAAGAAGATACGAATGACAGCAAGCCTTATGGGACTTTCGCTATGATGGAAGAGAGTGGTATTCTGCGTCAAACCGACTTCTCGGATCAGGATTTTGTGAGAGAAGTTGCAAGCGTACCTGCAAATCTTGACAGATCTGCAGAGTCAATCAGGCCATTTGGCGTTTCCGGTCAGAACAGGCATGTTGTCCACAAAATTGCTACCAATGGCCATGAAGTTGTTAGTGAGAGACAGACGATTGGCAAAGGCTTTCCCTCGAAATCTATGAAGCTTGGCCCTGTATCTGTCGGATGTGGACACATAATGCATTATAAATGCTTCGAATTATATTACGAGGCGTCAGCCAGACGACAAAGTCATCAGATTGCTAGGCATCATCCCGAAAGGCTTGATCTCAACGAGTTTGTCTGTCCATTATGCAAAGCCCAAGGCAATGCGTTCCTTCCAATCATTTGGCGCGGCAAAGAGGAGTCATATCCAGGACTTCTAAATCCTTCTGCGCCATACGACGAATGGCTTGATTCCGTTCTGCCCTCTGCTGTTAAAAGGCAGGAGAAGAGTGCGGCACCACTTGGTGATGGGGAGTTTCTTGAGTCTCGTTACCGAGACATGTTTCTTAACTACATCCAAGGAAATGTGGTGCAGTCGCTGTCAAGCAAAATGGCTCGTCTAGACGATGCATGGGAGGCTATACCTTCGTCTCCAACAGCTGCTCTTCCAGATAATGCCCTTAATATATTACAGGCGAACAGAGCGCAAATGCGAAGGCTACCCGGCGCATTCCCTCCTGATGCAGCTGTCGACCTACCAAATATTACACAAACTACCTCTGTCGATCCTGGGTTGATAGAACTCGTCAGCATATTCCGTCGCCTTTCTGACACCATAGTAAGAAACGGTTTGATTAGTCGGGAGATTCCTGAGCCGCGTTCAGAAGGCGCAGATGTCTTCTATGCGGGGGACACTGTCGCTCAAACCCTTGGGTTTTCGATTTCCGCCGTAGAAATACAGCAACGCGGCGTTGGTTCCGAGTCTGGTTCAACTTTCATAGAGAAGGTTCCACAACAGAGCCTGACCCATTTACGGATTCTTTCGGAGACGGCGGCATCTTACGTAGCCATTGGAGGATTGAAGCACCAAGGCAACAATCCGACGGCAGCTGCATTCACGAATACCTTTGACCGCCAGATTGAACAGCTTTTCTGTGGATACCCTCAAGCTTTGAGGTCGCATTCTGAGGAGAGAGACCACTATCCGTTGTTTAACTGTGACATTTTCAACTTCCTCACGGAAACAACACTTTGCTTGGCCCCAGTTCTCGACCTTGACATTATGCACATCTTACGTCTTTGCTTCATTGCTGAGATTGTCAAGGTTGTTCTGGCCATTGCACGTAACACTCCGGCCGCAAAGTGGCTGTCTTGGACTGGCATTCTCACAGACAATGAAGGAACAGAGGAGAGCCCTTTCCAACGTGCTTGCTCGTATATCACGAAGCTAGATATGAGGCACAGGGTTATGTTAGGTTTGGACAGCGCGCAGCCCTTTGAAGAAGGCCCCGATAATGACTTGGAAGGTTTTGATCAAGAATGCTTCAGTGGCATTGATGACTGTAAGGAATTCGTGAAAAAGTACGCTCTTGTGTTTCTCCGCAAAGCGTCTCTGTTACTATACATTCGATATGGGACAGATTTTAACAGCTTTTTCCCCCATAACTCTGGCGATGAGTTGGAACGTCTTTCTGAGGCCCTTCGACTGCCTTCATTTGACGAGATGTGTGACCTTATTGGCCCAAAAAGTACAACAAAGATAGATGACATTATTGACAATGACGATCATGATGATATTTCGACCACACAGCACATTATTTGGGGGTGGATTCATGCCCACTTCGCTTGGCAAATAAAGCAGGCTCGCGAGGAAGGAGAATCCGATCCAAAGGCCAAAGACATTTCTGTTTCTCATCCATCCATTTTTGAGCTTATCGGATTGCCCAAAAACTACGATACCCTGATGGAGGAGACAATGAAAGGGCGTTGCCCAACAACGGGCAAAGACCTTACAGACCCCATGCTCTGTTTATTCTGCGGTACAATCTTTTGCGGCCAAGCAATGTGCTGCTTAAAAGAAGAACCGAGGGCAAGAGGCAAACCTTCTGCCAAGATTGGTGGTGCACAACAGCACATGAGGAAGTAAGTAGTGTCCGCATTTCTAGTGAAAAGTTACTAACTCGTTTCAGGTGCCAAATCCACATTGGCCTCTTTATCAATATTCGAAAGTGCACTGTCTTCTATCTGCACCACAACTCTGGCAGCTGGATGGTTGCGCCGTATATTGACAAGTTCGGCGAGGTTGATCCAGGTCTCCGCCATGGGCGACAGCTTCACCTCCATCAGAAGCGCTATGATGCGTTGTTGCGGAACACATGGCTGCAGCACGGAATCCCCAGTGTAATTAGTCGGAAGCTAGAGCAAGATATCAATAATGGTGGGTGGGAAACTATATAATTAGTTCGTGGTTTGGGACGGGGTGTATCGGAGTGCCGTTTATATAAATAAGAAAGATAAACCAGATGGAGTGGTCTCATGCGGCAACGATTAGAGTATGGGAGTGGGTAGATAGATAAAGTTATTGTCCATGATTATTTATATCTCAAAAGCTGTTTCATCTGACTAAGTGTATTGAACGTAAACTCGTTAACAAAACCTATGAATGAGATTACCATACTAAGGGACTTTTTGGAAGAGTTGTTGAAGGTAGGTGGTTCAACTATGCGATGTTCTAGCCGTCTGGCGGGGCGGCGACGGCGGGGCGGAGCTATGACCTTCTTGGCGCGTCCGAGCCATGTTCTCGCAACGTACTCCAGAGTCCAAATCCCGTGCCATATCTTTCACAGGTTTGGGTTCCAGGCCACGTTACGTTCTTCAATTGCGTTGTTTATATCTAAATCATTACCAGCAATAAGTCTTTCTTTTGATTTGAAGGGGAAACAACAATGGCTCTTTAAAAGACTTTTGCCACCATATATTCCGTATCAACGCCACTTCCAAACATAGCCGTCGCCATGGCTTCCACGCCAGAGGAGCTTAACATATTGACTCTCAACTGCTGGGGGCTCAAGTACATTTCGACATTACAACATGAGCGGCTGTTGGAGATTGGTAAACGTATTGTCACCGCCGAGCCCACACCTCAAATTGTTGGGCTCCAAGAACTCTGGACCCACGAGGACTATGTAGCAATCCGAAAGGAAACTCGCCACATTTTGCCATATGGCAAATTGTACTATGGTGGGATTTTTGGAGCAGGTCTTGCAATACTGTCGAAATGGCCCATAGAGGAGAGTTCAATGGTGCCGTATCGGCTCAATGGACGGCCAACCGCGTTTTTTAGGGGAGACTGGTACGTTGGGAAGGGTATTGCTTGCGCAAGAATTCGCACTGGCTCAGGTCCCAAGGATATTGTCGAAGTTTTTACAACTCATGTAAGTCTGACCCTTTCCCGTTTGTCATCCTACTAACACCATACCAGCTCCATGCTCCTTATGAAGTTGAGCCACATGACTCCTATATCTGCCACAGGACCGCCCAGGCATGGGAGATTGCAAAACTCATCCGAGGAGCAGCAGACCGAGGGCACCTCGCCGTCGCGTTAGGGGACTTCAATATGACCCCGCTTTCATTGGCCCATCGCCTAGTCACGTCACATGCACCTGTACAAGATGTGTGGCGGACACTGCACCCAGATTCCAGCCTAGGGGCAGCGATCGACAAAAGCGAGAAAGCCAGGATGCGAGGGGTTCCAACTGCTGCGTTAAACTTGAGCGAAAACGGCATTACCTGTGACAGTGTGCTTAACACTTGGCGGTGGAGCAAGGAAGAGCAGCAAAAGTTGGGCCCGGGAAAACCTTCTATTACAATCCCACTCAGTACTAGCGACCCAAAAGCTAAACGGCTCGATTACATATTTGCGGGCGACGGGAAAAGGCACGGGGAGGCTGGCGCTTGGGTAGTGGAATCCGCATATGTTGGCATGACTGAGCCGCATCCTACCTTGCAGTGCTCTCTCAGCGACCATTTTTCGGTGGGAGCTACACTCCGGTGGAGTGCTATTGCAGGCCAGGAGACCAACGGGGCTCTACGCGGCCCACCGGTCACCCATGGCCATACAGAAAGCGGATCCGAGAAACATCAAACTTTAAGTGTTTCGTATCTCCCGCCCTCGACATATGATGAGATACTGGCGATGATCTATTCCTACACGATCCGAGAAGGGAAGCAGCGGCGATGGAGGTTGTATCACTTTATTGGATCTCTTGCCATTGCCATCGGTTGCCTTATTGCCATATGGTGGTCTCCAAGAAATTATGTGTCCTTCTTGCTCATGCTTTTGTCTACATTGGGTCTGAGCGCTGGATTGATTGATGGTTTGATCGGCGGGCTGTTTGTTGGGAGCGAGCTCAGGGCGTTGAAGGAGTTTGAGTGGGAAATTAAAAATGCTAGGGGGGCTGCTGGAGGCGTTGAACACGATGATGAGCATGAAGTGATGGATTGGTATGTGTAGATTTGTCGGTATTCATACTCGACGTGTAATCTAATGCGGGTTTTTTTATAATTTGAGGCGGATACATTAATTTTGGCACTGGGTAATAAACAGATATGTGGAGTAGTGAGCCATATTAATACAATTGTTTTGTCTATCCATACCTGGTGCCAAAATAATTCCTGCTATCAATTCGGATATATTATTTCATGATTAATAAATTTACATTTCGGCTGCCACAAATTAATTCGCATCGCAACACAATCAAATAATTATCAACAACCCCATACCCATACAATACGGTATCCATACACGATTGGCAATAGAACGGCCACCAAATGTCAAGCCATAAGCTACAATAGCCAAAAAGTGAATATAAGCTCAAAAAAGTGGAACCGCTATGCGACCTACGTAAACAAATCGCGGGGTTTGGCCCACTTGTACCCCGCCCTCTGAAGCCCGAATATCAGGGATTCAATATCATCCAAACCAACAGCCCGGCCGTTCCTTTTTGATACAAAGTTCAGTATTAAGGCGTTTTGAGTATTCGAGGTTCAGAATGACATTGACGCAAAAAATACCTATATGGCTAGACTGTGATCCTGGTAAAGTTCTTTCTTATCAAGTAGCGGAAACCGTGTCTAACTCCGCAAAGGTCATGATGTTCGTCTCCTTTGCTATCCCCGGTGCTTGAAAACACCTGTATACTAGGCGGCGGCACCTACTTATGCGGAGTGCTGTGCAAGATGGATTAATTCCTGCCGCAAGTGGTGGAAACCTTGATGCCAGGGACCTTGGATATCTCCGCCCGTGACCAATTGCTGACCACGAGTCATAGGATGCCTTTGCCATCTTATTAGCCGCTTATCACCCAGCCGCGGAGCTTCTGGGCTTAAGTACTGTCCATGGAAATGCCAGCATAGACAACACAACGGTAAACGCCGGGAGTGTCTTGACGGCCATTGGGAACCCAGACATCCCGGTTTATAGAGGGGCAGGCAAGCCGCTGGTTCGGCCTGCCGTCCATGCCGACGCTATCCATGGTGTGTAACAGCTATAGCTTGCTGGTATAACTACTAACTGATTTTCCAGGCGAATCTGGGCTGGCTGGAACAGACCTGCTTCCAACTCCAGCACGACCAGCTGATCTGTCGGTTGAGGCTGTTGATGCCATGGCCAAAGCTGTGCTTGCAACACCTCCAGGCACCTGCTGGCTTGTGGCGACGGGCACATTGACTAATGTTGCCAGTCTGATTATGAAACACCCAGCCGTAGTTGGGCATCTTAAGGGCCTTTCTATCATGGGAGGTGCTATTGGTGGCGGGTTTACTGCTGCACCGATGGGCAAGGTCGGCAGCACAGAACGCTATGGGAATTGGACTCCTTATGCAGGTGAGTTGCTATCCAGATAAATGGTATATTTTTGCTAATGTCCGTAGAATTTAACGTAGTTGTCGATCCCGAGGCAGCAGCAACAATCTTTGACCTTCCAGAGTTGGCAGCGAAAACCACTCTCATCCCTCTGGATGTCTCCCACCAGGTCCTTGCCACTAAGGAGGTTATTAAGCTGCTGAATTATGGAAAGATCGATCCCTCCTCAAGCGATACGAAGCCGTCGGTTCTCCGAACCATGCTGGTGGAATTATTATGCTTCTTTGCCGAAACCTATGACAAGGTCTTCGGGTTGTCAGAGGGGCCACCTCTCCACGACCCAATTGCAGTCGCAGCAATGTTCGAAGGCACCGAATATGCGATACCATTATACGACTATAACGAGGGACAACAGGATAGACGTGAGAGGTTCAAGGTTACCGTTATCACGGAGGGAACTCACGCCGAAGCACTAAATGGAAAAACGGAGACGGGGAGGACGATTGCCACGCTTTTGCCACCAGGACAAGAGGGCGTGAAGATTCCAAGAGGCCTTAATGTGCCGAACTTTTGGAAAGTTCTTGAGGAGTGTCTGGAAAAGGCAGATGCGATAAATAGTGCGGTCGGCCCGGAATTAGGGTGGGAATAGTTCATAGAGGTCATTGTTGCATTGTGTGTTTTTAGCGACTATAGATAAACAAAAGCCCTCGACCAGAGCTATAATTATTATATTATAGTACAATTAATGAGCCAGTCACTCAGAAATTAAATGAGAAAGAGGAATTCTGCTGTCAGATTTTTTGACAGATAGGAACGAGCTGATAAGTGGCGAACGCCAAGTAATTCCACAGCCTCGTCGTAAAAAGCTCAGCCTCGCAGCGCCGCTGATGTGAATTGATGCTGCGACCCCATTGCCACAACTCAGATCCTCTACATTCTCTTGCAACAGAACGCCGCGATGAACAATCAACAGTTTCGGAAGCTGGTGCTTGATACTCCTGCGCGGCAGAGTCTTAATGGTGATAACAAGGCGGCACTTGGCGCCACCCCACGCCGCGATGGTGGCGCGACAGCCCTTGGTTCCCGGATGCGTTCCAGCATACCCATGACACCGTATGTCACTACCCTCTCAAATATACCCTGGGACGAGAACTAATATCGCTTTCTTAGTCGGTCTGTGGCAACCTCTGGAGGTAACGACTTTGCGCGACAACTTGCTGAGCGCCAGCGAGAAGCCGCTGGGGAGCAGCCAACGAAGAAGTTTCGCTCAGTAGCGGCACCGAGAGGAGCGAAACTCGCAAGCGGATATGTTGATCGAACACAGATGCGAGATTCCGAGGTGGAGGATGATAAAGCTTCAAGAGTGAAGGCACTAGAAGAGATGATGAAACTACAACAGATCGACCAACCTACATTTGAGAAGCTACGAGATGAGATTATCGGCGGAGATGTAAACAGTGTTCACCTCATGAAGGGCCTGGATTACAAGCTATTGGAGCGGGTCAGAAGGGGAGAAGATGTTCTACAGGGGAAATCAAACGAAAATGCGGAGGCAGAAGAAGACGAGGAGGTTGATGTTGACGACGAGTTTGAGAAGCTGGAAGAGAAAGAGATCGTCCCTGTGGCTCGGGAGAGAGCGGCTAAACATGGCGAGATGGCGAGGGCATCTTTGGTTCCTGGAAAGAAGAGGAATAGAGACCAGATATTGGCCGAGCTAAAGGCAGCAAGGGCAGAGGCGAAAGCGAAGGCTGGACCTTCACTTGGTACCAAATTTAAGAAGGTGGGCGCTTCAAGGAACGAGCCAAGGATTGAAAAGGACGAAAGGGGGAGAGAAGTGCTTATAACTGTGGATGACCATGGAAATGAGAAGCGAAAGGTCAGACGGGTGCAGGTTGAACAACCAAAAGAAGAAAAGCATGCCTTGTTAATGCCGGATAAAGATGCAGCACCTCTCGGAATGGAGGTTCCTGATATACCTACCCCAACGATTGAAGAAGAGGATGAAGACTTCGATATTTTCGACGGTGCTGGAGATGACTACGATCCTCTCGCTGGCTTAGAGGATGATGTCGACTCCGAGGCTGAAGACGGAGAAGTCGCGGAGGCACCGAGCAAGCCGAGTCCTAGCCAGACCCCTGAAGAGGAGAAAGCTTCACTTGACAAGCTGTCTATGCCGCCGCCTCCACGACCTAAAGCGGTTGTCAAAGCAAGGAATTATTTCGGCGAATCGACAACAACGTCCAAAACCTCCGCCAAACCTGCTCTTGGAGATCCTACGATTCTCGCTGCTTTGAAAAAGGCATCGCAAATCGGAGGTCAAGTCAAGGAAGCCAAGTCTGAGGAAGACGCAGCACGCGAGACTAAGCTCCAGAAGATGCTTCAGTCGCAGGACCGCGACGCCGATGATATTGATATGGGATTCGGCAGCAGCCGGTTTGCTGACGAGGAGGACTTTGGTGACGAGAAGATCAAGCTCTCTAATTGGGATGGCGATGATGATGAGGCTGAAGGAGGGCGCGATGGGAAGGCTAAGAGGAAGCGTGGGCCGAAGAAGAGGAAGGGTGATGCTAATAGCGCGGCAGACGTGCTGAAAGTAATGGAAAGGAGGAAGGCGGAAGACAAGTCTTGAGATAAGCACAAACTATGAGCTTTCTAGGTTAACAACTCTACTGCTTCAACTTTGATCGCAGTATCTAGCAGAAGATCGAGATTTGATGGGTCTCGAAGCTCAATCCCATGCCTTCGATTTTGAATTCTAGATGGATTAGGCCAGCAGAAGGTATTTTTGCAATATCAACTCCAACTGAATTGCCCAAAATAGATTTGATGATTATATATCATCATTAACTACATACATTCTCCTATTCTTGTTGCTCCTGCCATTCTAGGTGGAGGTTTGTTGACCGTTTTCATTTCTTACACTTTGGCATATATCACTTGCACCGAGTCTTCAATCCAACATCGCTCTTTCCGTTTATAAATCCATGCTCATGACTTCAAACCAAGACAGCAGTTCGTTTTACCTCTTTTGATCCGAACAATCCAACATACATACACAAAGCGTTTTATGAGTTGCATCAATAATTCACCGAACACAATGCAGGCCTGGCACGAAATACCTTTCATCCAGCTGCCTCTACTTCCAGATACGGAACCTGATAAATGTATTCATACGACTATTCGATACTATCACCACGAGCCTAGCTGGACCGTTAGTCGTTGCACGCACCATCTTTATCCCAAAGGGTGGTATCTCAATCCCAAGTACACCATTCCCGGAGAAAATCATCGCTGGACAGGCGCAGAAGACAGTCTTCTCCTTGAGCAAATCCCTCATACCAACCCCCCTGGAATAAGAGCCCTCGACAGCGATGGGACTAAAATAGACTGGTACGAAGTTGCACACTGGATGACACACGAATCGCGTGCAAGAAATATCAGCTACCGCCAATATACGTGGCGAAACTGTGCATACCGATACGGGCGTATCCTCAGCCAAATAAAAAACCAAACCAGTGGAAACGGGGGCCCTGAGGGTCATACATGTGTTAACCCGTATGGGGTTTTGATCCCATTTGCATATCCTCTTCACATGCCGGAATATATTCACCTGGACCGTGAGTTAGTTCCTATCGGCTGCGAGGTGGACAAAGCGAAGAACCTCGGAAAACGAGTCAACGTGCAAGGAATTAGGTCGATTACAGGAGTAGGTAAATGGGTTATGTCGGATGAAGGCATCGGCCACGTAGGCCGCTTTATTAAACTCAAGGAGGAACTGTGATTCAGGGTGAGTATGGGCAGCATGCTGTGGGCGGACGGCTGGTGCTGCGATTTGGTATCCGGTTCCTGTATATTTTGAGACTGTTCCTGTCGGCAAACCCCCACGGGATGGCATTCATGTGGCTGGGAAGACGTAGCCTTGTTGTACGAACAAAATTCACGAAGTGGCTCGCGAAAGGCCGTGAGTTTTATCAGCTTATTCTGCACCGACGTGATTTCTAATGCTTTGTCTTATATCTTTAACAAAAAGGGAAGTTTTGTACAGGGGCTCGACTCATATTGCGGCTCATTTATTTCCCTTTGCTCACCCATCCTTCAACTGCCTCCCTTCCCTCGCCGACCTTTTCGTCAACAACTCTCACCGCTTGCTGTGTGTGCACCCTTGTCATATAAATCGCACGCTCGATGCCGGATTTCGCCTTCAAGTGCCCATTTGCCAAAGCAGGGAATTTCTGCTCGTACTTCCACAGCAAGTCGCTGACATTGCGCATGGTTACTGGCAGAACAACCCATCCAGCCGCAACACCGATTGCTAGAGGGGCAGACCCTCTGAGAAGTATGCTACGGTTGCGGGTAGCAATGCTACCAGCCATAGCGGCAACAAGCACGTATACAGCTCCGGGCATGATCCTCTCGCCGGACTCACGCGATGGCGCCAAAGAAGCGACCGTGCTTGTGAAGTTGTTCTCGAGGGTGAGGAGGGAGTCCATGGCCGAGTTGACTTTATCCTCGGCAGCGGCGACATGTGCGTGGATGAACAGACGAGTCTTGCCAATCTGGACAGCAAGGCGGTCGGTAGGTGACTTGCGTGACGTCTGCGCCTGGCGGGCAGCTGTCACGAGCGAAGACGACTCGGCGCCTGTTGATGCGGGGGCTGTTGGCTCGTCATCGTATATCGATTTCCGCTTGGACTGCACATTGTTAGCTTTGTGACACATATATTCCAGGCGAATACCGTACGTTCTCTGATTCAACCTCCTCGGCATGGAGAGTTGTTCGGGGATAGAGAACGGCAGCCGCGCCCACCAAAGCAGTGGCTGCGGGTGCAATTGCCCTCTAGAACCAGTTAGCTCCTGTCGATATGAATTATTTGATTATTCTTACCGATCGCAGGAGCGGAGAGAAAGACATCGCTTGAATTGAACCTGGCGTAAACACTCAATTGACCAGCTGAAGAAATGTCTGATGTCGGCTCAGAAGCTTGGTCGCGGCAGCGGCAGATCGCGGAAGTATGCGCTATCGGATAGTTCTTAAAGCGGCGGCGCGTATAAACCTTATTTCCAGAACCGGGCACGAAACGACGGCGCTGGGTTCTATATCAAATTGTCTGTGTATTTTCGTGTTTATGCGAGTTGGAGGAGAAGAGTATGTTGAAAGTAGCACGTAACCGCCCGTGGGTATGTGCGAAATGCATTTCAACCCAATACAGAGCCCAGGCACGCCTCCGGTATAGTACGACGAAACAATATATCGATCGCGAATCACGACCAAAACCAGTCGACAATTCAGCTCCGGGGGCGCTTCACGATGAGAGAACTCTTAGGCAGATATTCGACTCGAAGGATTTTTGGAAGGAGTTCTCCTCCTCATCTAAAGCCGGCGCGAAAGGACACAATATAGGGCTCTTCCAGAATAGATATCTTGTCGATGCCAAAGGATTCGAACGATTTGCAGATACAAATCTCCAGAAGGCGAAACGGATTGTGCACAAGGTGCTGAGTGCATCATCGAAGCATGAATATCAAAGCATTGCCAGAGATCTGGATAGACTGAGTGACATGCTATGCCGGGTTATCGATCTCTCAGACTTTGTCCGAGCTACACACCCCGATGAGAGGATACAATATGCCGCGTCGCGAGCTCACTCGATGATGTTTGAGTTTATGAACGTTCTGAACACGACAACAGGGCTCAATGAGCAGCTGGGGATAGCTATGGATGACCCAGAAATTACAGCCACATGGACAGAAGAGGAGATGGTCGTTGCACAAGCCCTCAAAAAGGACTTCACAAAATCGGCAATCGCCCTACCCAAAGCGATCCGAGAAAAGTTTGTACGATTGTCGCAGGAAATTAGTGAGATTGGCCATGATTTCGTGGAGTCCATGGAGCCAGCCCAGCGAGAGCTACAATTCTCAAGTGGGAAGCTTAAGGGAATGGACCCCCTCCTAGTAAGGAGCGTTACAAGGTGGGGTTCTGCTGTGGTACCGACGCACAGTGACATTTCCATTGCAGCCATCAGATCCGTCCAAGATGAAGGCGTACGGAGAGACCTGTTCCTTGCAAATAGGACATCTTCCCGTGCGCAGATTCAGCGACTTGAAGATTTGATGAGAAAGAGAGCAGAGTTGGCGAAGCTAACTCAATATGAAAGCTATGGACATCTTGCTCTAGGAGATAAGATGGCGAAGTCTCCGGAGTCTGTCAATCAATTCTTAAGCGCCTTATCTGAAGGTAACAAGCCAAAAGCGAAACAAGAGGTTGATCAACTTCAGCAATTTAAAGATAGGCATACAGGTGGCACACCTGCTAGATTACAGCCTTGGGACAAGGATTTCTACATGTCCCAGCTCCGGTTGTCCATGCGCTCCAAGACTCGGAACCCTGACTTTCTGTCGGCGTACTTCTCCCTTGGGACCGTCATGCAAGGTTTGTCTCGTTTGTTTACAAGACTTTACGGCATTCGATTTGCACCTCGAGAAACAGTTTATGGAGAGGCGTGGAACAATGATGTCCGCCGCCTCGATGTGATATCGGAGACTGACGGGCATGTCGCTGTGCTCTATTGTGACCTCTTCTCACGACCTGGAAAGTCGCCTAACCCAGCACACTTCACACTCCGCTGTTCGCGTGAAATCGCGGAAGAGGAAGTTGAAGAAGCTGCCGTTTCCCACGACCGCATCTTTTCCTCCGCCGAGGAGGCTGCTAACGACGGAATGGCTACCTCCCGTGCCTCTGGCGCCCTGAGGCAACTCCCTACCATTGCGCTGATCTGCGACTTCCGTACATCAGCTAAAGCCAGTCTCCTCAGCTTCAGCGAGGTGCAGACTCTCTTCCACGAAATGGGCCATGCTATCCACTCTATCCTAGGCCGCACCTCTCTACAGGAAGTCTCCGGTACTCGTTGTGCTACCGACTTTGCCGAGTTGCCATCTGTACTTATGGAGCACTTTGCTGCGGACCCTACTGTCCTCGCACTATTTGCAAGGCACTATGAGACCGACGAGCCCCTCCCATACCGACTTGTGAAGGAGAAACTAGCGATCGATAAGCAGTTCAGCGGCGTGGAGACCGAATCCCAAATTGTCCTTGCCATGCTTGATCAAGCATACCACTCGGAGGCACCGCTTGATAAGTCTTTTAATTCCACGCAAGTGTTCCATGAAATCCAGAGACAGCATGCGACGTTACCGCAAGACCCTGAAGGGACGAGCTGGCAGGGTTTCTTTGGGCATCTAAGCGGCTATGGCAGTACGTATTACAGCTACCTGTTCGATCAAGTCCTAGCAGATCGAATCTGGAAGGTGGTGTTCCAAGCTGGACAGGACGGCGCAAGTGTTGATAGGGAAAGGGGAGAGAGAATGAAGGAGGGCGTTTTGAGGTGGGGTGGTGGGAGAGACCCATGGAGATGTCTATCTGATGTCCTGGGAGACTCGAGGGTACGAGATGGTGGCAAGGAGGCGATGGCAGTTGTAGGGAGCTGGAAAAAGGCCAGTTAATGTATCATAGCATGTATATCACGGCTGCTGGGTGGCCGGCACATAGTGTAAAACAACTCAGTAGAGATAGAGGGGCTTTGGATAAGTCTAATCACACTTATCTGCCTTTCAATAAATAATAAGTACAAATATGCAAAGCATATGAATTTATGAGAGTCGGAACTACTGGGACGCTGTGAGCGAGTGGTAAGCGGTTCTGAATATTTCGTTGATAGTTGTGCACGGACCAATCGAATTCTAGCGCCGATCTCCATGGCTTTTATCTTTGGGAAAATCATAAAAAAAGTTGAAACCAGTGCTGCCGTTGCGACGCCAAGTAACACCAGAAATAATGGCACGACAACGCTCAAAGAAATCGTCTGGCGATAAAAAGACTGGAGAGAAACAGTCACAATCAGAGTTTCCCGAACAAAATGGGGAACAGAGCGACAATGAAAGCGTGGAAATGATGGATGCCGGGGAGGATGAGGATGAACTCGCGAGATTGGTCCTCGGTGACGACACTGGGTTTATGGCCCAGCTGGGGCAAGAAACAATGGGAGATCTTGATCTTGAGGCAGACAATGAAGACAATGAATCTCAATTGGATGTGGAAGGAGAGGAGGGGGAGAACCTGGAAGATGTCGACGATGCTGAGGTATTCCTACTTGGCGCATCCAATTTTTGTAACTTGCGCTAACATATATCCTAGCTTTTTTTTATGGATGCAGGGCCTTCGGATGTCAACAATAGAGATTTAATAGCGCGCCCTGGATCAGACGACGAGCAGTCCGACGGAGACGAGCCGGCCTGGCAAGACAGCGACGACGAGAGGCTGACGATCTCCCTGGCGGGAAACCCTCGACTACGGAAGTTACGAGTTACCGAAGCCGAAGATATGGTGACTGGCCCGGAGTACGTGAAGCGATTAAGGCGACAGTTTGAACGCTTAAACCCCGTTCCGGACTGGGCGTCCACCTCAGAGCCGCCCTCGAAACGACGCCGGAGGTCCTCAGCCTCGTCCAGTTCGTCCATATCAGACGATGATATGGACATGGACGAAGAATCGATATCCGCCCAGCCACTTGCACAACTCCTCCGAAGCTCAAACTCTCTTATCACCGCCTCTGCGGCTTCTAAGCGTGGCAAGCTACGCCCTGAAGTCATAAATATCCAACGCACTCGCGATATACCCATGGTTCAGCCATCCGCGATCAGCTCCCTCCAGTTCCACCCCATACACCCCGTCCTTCTTTCCTCTGGGCCAGCATCCACCATTTATCTCCACCATATTGCGCCAGACGCTCTTCCGACACCAAATCCTCTCCTCACATCCGTTCACATCAAATCTACCCCGCTAAACACAACCGCATTCCTCGGCCCAACCGGCGATAAAATTTTCTTCTCAGGTCGTCGGCGCTACTTCCATACCTGGAACCTGGAAACGGGCGACATTGCCAAGGTCACGCGTGTTATTGGGCAAAAGGATGAGCAGCGCAGTATGGAGCGCTTTAAGTTGTCACCGTGTGGGCGCTATATGGGTTTGATTGGTTCTACCAAGAAAGGAGGCGGCATTGTCAACATCCTAGACGCACACACGACCCAATGGATTGCCACAGCAAGAATCGAGGGCAAGAATGGCGTTGCTGATTTTGCGTGGTGGAGGGATGGGGAGGGTCTCACGATTGCCGGAAAGGGCGGTGAGGTCGGAGAGTGGAGTGTTGAAAGCAGATCTTTCATCGCGCTCTGGCAAGACGAGGGCGCGGTTGGCACCTCGGTGCTGACTCTTGGTGGTCGAAGTGGGCAGAACGAGCTCGGTGGAGATCGATGGGTCGTTATTGGGTCGTCGAGCGGTATCGTTAACATTTACGATCGGCGAGCGTGGACAGACAAGGGCGAGGTGAAAATCCCGACTCGACCAGAGCCGACCAGGGTATTCAAGCAATTGACGACGCCAACGAGTTGTTTGGAAATCAGTCCGGATGGGCAATTATTAGTCATTTCTAGCAAGTGGAAGAGGGATGCTCTGCGGTTGATCCATCTACCCAGCTGCACGGTTTACAGGAATTGGCCAACTGGGCAAACGCCACTGGGAAGGGTGAGCGCCGTTGCATTCAACCAATCTAGTTCTCTTTTGGCTATTGCAAATGAGCAGGGTAAGATTAAGTTGTGGGAGATACGAGTGTAGTTACAAATAATGGAATTATACATTAGCTTCAACATTTTATACTTGCAACTTTCAAATAGCGCTTTTCAGAAAGGCTGTGAGAAACGCTCAAGGCTGTGGTTCGTGGAAGCGGTGAACCAGGATTGAAATAAATCCGGCAGAAATATGATTACCGCCTCCATCAAACCCTTGGAGCCATAACCGTTCAGAGCTTCCATGTACGGGAAACTGTATCATTGTTCGTAGAAGGGCAATTCAATCGACCTTATTCACCCTGATGAGGTTGCCATTTCCTCTTATCAGGCGTGCACGATGCCTCCCTCTTGCTCGCCATCATGAACGCCGAACCCTCCTCACTCTCGCCATTGAGACTTCCTGCGACGATACTTCCGTTGCGATCCTCGAGAAGCAAAAGGCCAAGAGCACCCTACACTTCCACGATAAAGTCACCTCAGACAACCGCGCATTCCAAGGCGTTCACCCACTTGTAGCGCTCGAATCCCACCAGAAGTCTCTAGCAATTCTCGTCAATAGAGCACTCCAAAGCTTGCCCGAGAGGCCCGCCGAATCGGCAACATGGACAAACGCAATCCAAGTCCGCGGCGCTACCGACGAGTCTCATACACTACGAAAGCGCCCTGACTTTATCACGGTTACGCGGGGACCGGGGATGCAATCGAACCTGATGACCGGCCTCGATACAGCGAAGGGTCTGGCTGTGGCATGGCAGATCCCCGTTTTGGGCGTCAACCACATGCAGGCTCACGCCCTGACACCACGGCTTGTATCATCTCTCAACGCGTCATCTACATCAGCCGAGTCTCATCCGGAGTTCCCGTTCCTCTCACTCCTAGTATCTGGTGGAAACACGATGCTCGTTCACTCCAGCGATATAGTGTCACACTCTATCCTCGCTGAGAAGACGGACATACCCGTCGGGAACGTGCTCGACAAGTGCGCACGCGACATTCTCCCCGCATCATTGCTGGGCAATGGGAAGAGCGTCATGTACGGCCCGATGTTAGAAGTGTTCGCCTTCCCGAATGGGGCGGAGGACTATAACTATACCCCACCGGAGACACAACGCGGCCTTAACACGATGAAGACTACCCAGTTTGGTTGGGCTATCAGACCGCCGTTGTCCGAAGACAAGTCAACGCTTATGAAATTCTCATATTCCGGCCTTGGCGCTATAGTGCGCCGTATCGTAGAGGGCAATCCCGAGATGTCAGATCCTGAGCGCCGACTCCTGGCACAGGAGACGATGCGAGTCGCGTTTGAGCACCTGACATCGCGGGTCCTCCTAGCTCTCAGCACGCCGGCGATGAAAGACATATCCACGCTCGTCGTGTCGGGGGGCGTTGCGTCGAACCAGTTCTTGAAGCATATGCTTCGGTCTCTGTTGGATAAGCGGGGGTTCGAGGGCGTGGAGGTGGTGTTCCCGCCGATGAGTTTGTGTACGGATAATGCGGCTATGATTGCCTGGACGGGGATGGAGATGTGGGAGGCGGGGTGGAGGAGTGGGCTGGATATAAGGAGTTTGAAGAGGTGGGCTATTGACCCTGAGGCTGGTGATGGCGGTATTATGGGCGCGGAGGGATGGATAAGAGCTGATGATACCCAAGTGTAGTAAATATGTAAAATATAATGTCTCGTAACAATCTACGAAGGTAGTGGATTATTGAATACTTTATAGTGATTTTGAAATTGAAGTGCTGTAGCCACAAAGCTTACTGGACTGTGCAGTCCCTGGAATCATTCTCATCGGGTATTCTATTCAAAGATATATGTGTATATTGTATCTCTATATTACATATTGCAAATTTAAGCAACTGATATTAACACAATGAAGCAACTGATACCTTGCAAAGGCTAACAACATCAGCAATTACCGCCCATACCACCACCACCCATACCTCCCATACCACCTCCCATGCCTCCCATGCCTCCCATACCCCCACAATCTCCTCCAAAGCCTCCTCCGTAACCCATACCACCCATGCCTCCACCCATGCCCATACCCATACCTAGACCCCCCATCCCCATCCCCATACCGCCCATGCCCATGCCGCCCATTGGGTACATGCCTCCTCCCATACCTCCAACTCTTCTATACCCTCGTGCGCCAAACCTCGGTCCTCCTACAACACTTGGTCCCATCCCAGCATGCATAGACCGCCGGGGCAGAGTTGACCGTGGGTAAACCGCTGGACGTGTGCCGAGGAACGGACGAGGCTGCATAATCATATCATCGTGGAAGCTTGAGCGAGGGCCGATGGGGAGACACATTGTTATTGATTCTGTGTCAGATGCAGAGGCTTAGGTAAGTGCTGGTGTCACAGGATAGTGACACAAATTGTAAATAGTGCGGTTCTTGATGGAGGGTGGACGAGAGCTTTAGATCGGATGAAATAGGTAAGCTGGTAACGGGGAATGTATATACTTGAGTCCTTTAGTGTGTCGATGATTCATGACATAGCCGTTTCCGACTCTTGGAAGTAGTGTTTGAGAGTCTCACAGCGTCTTATAACACGGGGATTGCTGGATCCTGATGGTATTTGGATGAGGTTACTCGTGAGGCGTCTTGTCTTTTGAGGCATCGTCGCCGACTTACCTTTATGTTGCCAACTGAGGCCCGTGAATCTCCATCATGCAGTTATTCAAGCCTCAAAAACAATGATGCTAATGTATATAAGCATATAATTCAGGGTTTGAGCCGTTACACATCGGCCGTACGCAGGATGACGTACGGTCCAGCCTAGAACCCAACCAATGATTAGTGCAACTTTGACAACATCATGATATCATCGTGCTTAGAGCTCCCCCCACGATCATGCTACCCTTACAATAAAGCAAGGGTCGTGTGGACGTTACCTAGTGGTAATTCCTATCTCCTCGCACTCACTCTGGATATATTCCTCTAGAAAACAAACTTATTATTCGTGCAATTAACTAGCTACGAAAACGCCTGGCTTGTTAATATCTGGTATTTGGCTGAGGTACGCATACTATTTACTCACCGCGTGATTCAGTGCGGGGTTTGATTCAGAGAAGGAAGGTGCTGACCACGTCGTAGTTTGATAAACATATAATACACCAGAGAACTGAGAAACCTCTTTTACAATGTAAGTCAACTTACTAAATTTCTTAAGACATCATGTTCGGTCATCGCAAGTCTTGGAGCACTGCTTCCGCATCGGAATTCAAGTTATTTCCGCTGTGAGCCCTTGATATCTCACATCATTGCGCTTTTGTCCGACGCAAAGCTAACGCCCAGCTTAGGAATAGAGCACTCTCCATTCGCTCAGGCGGGAAGCAGAACGGCGGCTCCTCGCAAGGGGGTTCGCGCCGTGGTTTCACTTTCTCCAGCCTGCGCGGAGCCGGCCAGCCCGAGCTGTCCAAGAAACTCTTCCGACTCATCAAGACGCAGAACAACCTCATCGGCGCCTACGAAGCGGCAGGTAAGGAGCGTCTCTCCGTTGGCACACAGCTCTCCGACTGGGGCGAGCAGACCGGTGATGATGCCGTCTCCGAGCTCTCCGACAAGATCGGCGTGTTGCTCAGCGAGCTGGGTGAGCAGGAGGATGTCTATGCGCACAACTTGGATGATGCCAGGTCTGTTTTGAAGACGATCAGAAACACGGAGAAGAGCGTCCAGCCGAGCAGGGACAACCGACAGAAGATCCAGGATGAGATCCACAAGCTCAAGATGAAGGAGCCAGAGAACACGCGACTGGTGGTCTTGGAGCAAGAGCTGGTTAGAGCAGAGGCGGAGAACTTGGTGGCTGAGGCCCAACTGACCAATATCGTATGTACACTGCGTTGTTAACCATCTGAACGCTTGCTCATACAACCACAGACTCGCCAAAAGCTTAAGGAGGCTTACGCCTCCGAGTTCGCCGCCACCATCGAGCGCGCAGAGAAGCAGATCATCCTCGCCCGTCACGGCCGTCGGATGTTGAACCTCCTCGATGACACCCCAGTCATCCCAGGCGATACCCGCCCCCAGTTCGAGCACGGCAACCAAGCTCGCCAGATTCTCAATGACGCCGAGGAAGACCTGCGCGACTGGCGCCTTGAGGCCGAGGATGTTCCCGTTTCAAACCAGCTTGATTCGAACCTGATGCCCACCAGTGGAAGAGGAGCCGTTGCTGATACCAGCTATGAAGATGAAGAGACATTGCAAACAATCCCATCGACCAGCGGGAGCCAGGCCAGAAACACAGGCGGCACCTACCTTCCCCACGGCACGACATTGGTGGGTGGGGGAAGCTCGAGCCGCGCAACGAACGGGCAAGGCGGAGCTTCAAAGGCGAGGGCGACATTTGTGGAGGACGTTGACACCCCTAATGTGACTAGAGAGAGAGCTGAGGTGGTTTGAATTTCATCAATAATGGGAGGAGGAAGATAAGAGAGATGAAAGGGCGTTTGGAATGGGAGAAGGCATCCTTCGTGGGGAGTCGGACTCGTTGCTTACGACCATATCACGAATGGTTTAATATTTTGTACTGCTGTTCCGTAGAGATAGTCTTTCCAGTAAAAATTGTATATTAAAATGACCAAAGTTCAAAGATCACGTTGAAGCCATCAACAGTCTCGAGTTCAAATCTAGCATCCCTGCAAATCGTGGATCGTATCACGTGATATACAGGTGTGTTCGCGGTTACAGCATGCCTGTTGTGACGCGAGCTCTCGCCTGCCTAAGCTCCAGCAACCCATTCCAACGACGCCCAACAAAGCAAGCTCTCATCAACCTCACCAACACATCTCCATCTCAGAACTATACCCGAAACCACATCCCACGACAGATTGGCAGCACCGACGTCAAAATGGACTCCCTCGTCGCCCGCTACAGCAGGCCGATGTTCGCGAATGAGGGTTACGCAAAGGAGCAGCAGGAGGAGATGGAGCTGGTCCAGGAGGTCCCGGCGTTAAGTCTGAAGTTTGCCATGCCGCCCGTCGCGCAAGTGAGTTCACCTCTACCTACTTCCCTTCGCCATATTGCGTGCAGTCCAGCTATGTCCCGACGTAAATCGACCAAATGCTGACATGACCACCACAGCCGTCATCATGGCTCCGCGCCGCAACAGACGACTACTCCAACCCCAACTGCCCCATCAAGATCGCTCACGGCACAACGACGCTGGCATTCAGATTCCAAGGCGGTATTATCGTGGCGACGGATTCGAGAGCTACGGCCGGGAACTGGATCGCCTCGCAGACAGTGAAGAAGGTTATCGAGATCAACAACAGCTTGTTAGGCACCATGGCCGGTGGCGCTGCTGTAAGTTCTCCCAGTCTCCCCTTACCAATCTTCCCCCCATACTACGGATCTCACGGCCAGAACTGACGACCCTCCTAGGACTGCCAATACTGGCTCGCCTACCTAGGCATGCAATGCCGCCTCCACGAGCTCCGCCAAAAGCGCCGCATCACCGTCGCCGCCGCCTCCAAGATCCTCGCCAACATCGTCTACAGCTACAAAGGCATGGGCCTCTCCATGGGCACCATGTGCGCGGGCGTCACCCCCTCCGAAGGCCCCGCACTCTACTACATCGACTCCGACGGCACGAGGCTGGCGGGCAATCTGTTCTGTGTCGGCTCTGGACAGACCTTCGCCTACGGTGTGCTGGATGCGGAGTACAAGTACGATTTGACCGAGGAGGAGGCGCTGGAGCTGGGACGACGCAGTATCCTTGCCGCGACGCACAGGGATGCGTACTCGGGTGGGTATATCAACTTGTATCATGTTAAGGAGAGCGGATGGGTCAAGCACGGATTCAACGACACGAATCCGATCTTCTGGAAGACGAAGCTGGAGAAGGGCGAGTTCTCGAATGTGACGAGCGAGCTGGTCTGAGGGGCGCGGGTACGATAGGTGTGTGATGTGATGGGATGGGATGGGAATGGGGAGGATAATAACCGGAGAAAGGAGTACGATAGAGCTTTTTGCATCGAGATATTTGGCGGGAAGTTCGGGGCTTGCATGACGGAGACGGAGACCGAGGGGTGGGTTCGGGGACTCGTGTGTATTTTAGCTGTCGTGGGCGCGAGGAATAGAGTTACTTGATCTACCCGTCAACTATTCTGGCTCTCAGATGCAACATATATGCCACTAATACCGCTCACCAAACCTACAAACATACCCTTTCCACCCATCACCCCCTCCGCTCCCCCTTATTCCCCACAGCCCGAACACTCCACTCCTCCCACCTCACCCCCTCCACCTCCTCCTCCCCCTCCCACCCCCTCGCTACAGAAGCCCACCCCCTAATCAAACCCCTCCAATAACACACCTCAGCCGCCTCCCCCCACAACCCCCCCCGCACCACCTCCTCCCTCCCCCTCCTCGCTATCCCCTCCGCCACCCCAGGATGCTCCCTCAACCACATAATCGTGTCCTCCAAATCCGACCAATCGGGCCTTACGAAGATGATATTTGCGTCCTGCGCGGAGTGGGAGGGCCATTCTGGGTGCGGGTCCGGTGGTGGGGAGAGGGTGGGCGAGTAGAGCGGGCGGAGGAGGTGCGTGGTGTGTTGGAGGTAGGTGGGGGGTGGGGTGATGAGGACGGAGGCGCAGGCTTGGTGGAAGGCGAGGCGGCCGGAGTAGGTCACGCCCTGGTGGGGGAGTTAGCTGGCGTCTTCGGATTCAGCGGTATTGAGGTCCCGGGGGAAAGAAGTCGGAGGGGGGAAGACCTACGTCAGTATAAATAACATACTTGTACCTACAAAACTCCTCAATAGCAATATGATTCCCCTTTGTTACCACCCCCGTGGTAGCATTCCTCTCATCCCCCCTCACATGCTCTATATCCGCCCACTCCCTCCCCTTCGCCACCTTAATCAACGTCTTCCTCAACTCCTTATTCCCAATCGGACTAAACCACACCGTCCCCCTCCAAACCGCCTTATCGATCTTTCCCCCCCACCGCGTCGCGGACTCGATCTTCGAGATCCTGTCGAGCACCGCGTCGAACGGCCCGACGAGCGGGTTCGGCCACGTCCAGAAGGAGAAATGGGGCATGGGCCAGTGGTTTGTGGCTGGCTCGGAAGAGGTGGTGGCGGAGAGGGCGGGGCGGGCGAAGGACCAGCTGCCGGAGCGGGGGGAGTCGGAGACGGTTAGGGAGAAGGTCGTTGAGGGGAGGGGGGTGGGGGAGGTGATGATGGCGCGGTAGATTTGGCTGAGGACGGCCATGCGGTACTGAGCACTTTGGTTTTAGAGATGGAGTTGGCTTGTGGATGTGGGGAGGGGAGAGGGTCTTACGCGGACGGCGTCTTTGGACATGTCATTTTCTCGCTCGGCGAAGAGGATGTATAACTGGATAGCCGGGTTATCAGCTGGGCTTTCTCTAAGGCTTATTTGATGTATTTGAGAATGCATGGACTTGCCTTCCCATCCTTTATCCTCCCTCTCACAGGCCCGAGTGAGTTTTCAGGATCAAACGTATCTTGCACGAACGGCCCTCTCGCAACAGCATCGTCGACTTCCTTCAGCAGCCCCGGAAACGCAGCTCTGCATTGCTCCTCCGTCAATGAGCGCGATTGCAGCGTCTCTTCTGACGGGTATTGGCCCGCTACACTACTTGAGTAATTCGACGCCGCCACTTGCTCACCGACGGAGGAGCGCAGGGAATACAGAATAAGGACTATAAGCACGCCAAAGAGAAAGACGTGGGAAAACGAAAAGACCATGCTTGAGGCTATGAGCGCCATCGCATCATCAGTTTACGCCCCAGATGGGACGTCTGGGTCGTGGGTATACTGCATCGTGTGAGAACGAAGCCATCGAGACAGGGCACCGTGGCCATAATAACTCAGCGACAACGGCCAAGGGAAAGCTGCAATGTAACCACCTCAACATCCTTAGGTGTGTATTCCGAGGTCCCCATCCTCCTTCACGACGAATCGAGAAACCCAAGACGAACGGAACCAAACCTCCACCCCTTCCCGGGCCGCACAAAACTCTCACACTCCTAACCCTCGCAGGATGTCAGCACTTATTGCTGTGCTCCACGAGGTATCAAAGGCGGGGTCGGGGGTTTAATCAAAAAAATAAATGAAATTATCCCGCGCCGCGCGTGATTTGAAGCTTGATATTTTGCCGATTCATGCAGCTGGGGCCTTCTTAGGCCGTTCTAGTCTTGGCCCTTGAACGGAACCTTGGGGTGAAGCGGATGGTGGTTGCCGACGGCGCGGGGGAGGGAAGTGGTGTACTTGGCCACACTTCTAGAGAAGAGAAAGGAGAGAAGAGCAACACTTCCTTGTGCAAGAAGTAATAGAAATACCAGCACCCACCTATCCACAGCCACAGACACTCACCGTCAGCATGAGCATCTCCATGAGCGCAAAAAAATAAAATGACAAATGACAAAAAGATAATCTTGCGAATATTGCTTATTGCAACTGCCGTGAATCGAACACGAACCTCCACCTTGGAAGGGTGGAATCCTAACCATTGGACCACAGAAGCGGATTTGTTTGATGATTGTGCTCGCCTATTGTGGATTATGACTGTGGGCAGTAAGGGAAAATGACACGAAAAAAATACGTCAGCCGCTTTTACACAAATCACTATTTTGGGTTGGGAACGTCACAGATGTTGGGACAATAACACCTCACACCTCCGGCAAAAATTATCTCGCCTACCTCTTCTCCCACCAGCCTCAAAAATAGCAAAAAAAAAAAAATACAAAAAAATGACAAAAAAAGTAAAGAATAGGTCGTACCCGGGCTCGAACCGGGGATTCGGGAAAATTGTTTATATGACACAAACAAAGTGTTTAATCCAATTTGAAAATTGAATCCGAATCAAAATCCCACGTGCTAACCACTACACTATACAACCAGTAGCTTGAACGACCGACCACTGTTTGGGATTATATACCAATTTAAATCTACTAATCACACCAGTCGACGATAATACAACACAACGACATCAACACCAACACTCACTCATAGTCACTCACACAATTCGAATGATACACTTCAAGCAAAGAATAGATAGAATACACAGAATAGAATATATCATCTATCCCCTCATCCTACAACTACATCTCCACCCCACCCCACCACATCCGCAAACTTCACCGCATCACTCCCCCAAACCAAACTTCATCCCCCATCTCCCATCATCAGTACGCACCAGACCGGCAAAATTCCATGCCAGCCAGTCTTCCCTTCTATACTCCGTAAAAAAATCCCCACCCCAACCCCAAACCGTCCAAACCACCAAAAAACGCCAATTCTCCATCCCCCACCAAGCCTGTCTACACAGCCCAGTAGGGCGAGAAGTCCCCTATATATATGCAAAATCCCCAAACGCACCCCCCCAACCCGCCGTCAAGAATAAAGATAATACCCCATCGATGGTCGGAAGGTAGTAATAAATACTCATGCCAACCACCCATCAATCAATCGCAGAAAGTCATCCCATCATCGTCGTACATCGTAACCCCAAGCACTCCCTCACCATCACCCACATCCCCACCAACTCAGTCAACCTCCTCAGCCTCCCCAGCCTCCTTCATCCCCCCAAACTTCGCCTGGTACCGCTCCAAAAGCTTATGCTGCTCAGACACCATATCGAGCAGCGCACTAAGCGGCTTAATGTACTGCTTGTAATCCACCGGACCCTCCCCATGCTTCTCCAGCACCACGTTCCGGAGCGCAAGGTTCGCAACACAAGCCTATTAAATCATTAGCCAAGCCCTCTCTCACACTCTCCCCTCCCCAAAAACAAATCAGCAGGAGAGCAAAAAAAAAAAAACATACCTCAACCCTCAGCACCAAATTCCGCATAAACCCCAGCAGCAGCTCGTCCGTAATGTCGCTCCCCCTCAGCGCAAGCTTCTCCACCAATTCCGCATGCGGCCCATACAGCGGCTTCGAAATCCCATCCTCAAACCCATCACAGACCATCTCCAGCCGCAGACTCATCCGCCAGAGCCCCCAGATCGACTCGGGGTCAATAGACAGGTCCCCCTTCGGCTCAAAGCTGGGCGGCAGCTCTCCCTCCTTGCCAGCTTCCTCTTTGAGCTTCGTGGCCGCTGCTTCGGCCAGGTCGCATCCGAGGAGCGGTTGGTGCGTTATCCTCCCCGACAGCGCGTGGGGGTACATCAGGTAGATGTACTCCGGGTTCTCCAATCCCTTCAGCTTCCTCTCTCCCATAGGCTTAACCTCAAACCCCTGACTCGACAAGCTCCTCAACTCCCGGCGTATATTCTCCGCAGACGGATCATCCAGCTCGTCCAGCGCCGTCGACGTCGCCGGCCGATCCGTCTCGCTGTAGTTCTCCAGACACCGCTGGATCTCCGAGATGAAGTCCGCGGAGACGGCGATCTGGCCACCGTCTGCCGTCGACGAGATACGAGACGTCTTATTCACCATCGGCCCAAAGTAGTCCATGCGGCGGGTGACGGGATCGTGCTCGCACACGGGCGTGCCGAAGTGGACACCCATGCGGACGGAGAGACCGCGGAAGATGAGGTTATTATCAGAGTCGATGACTTCCTTGCCGATGGAGTGGTTGAGGACCTCAGACGGCCATTGGATCTCGAGTAGTTGCGCCTGAACCGAGAAGCACCACAGCAATGCGGAGGTAGCAGTGGGGAAGGAAACCATAAACGCGTCTCCTTCCGTCTTGACCTCGTAGCCACCAATAATGCGCAGCTGTCTCCGCATAACTTCGTTATGCAGCCTGATGGCAGATCTCATCGCACTCTGATTATTCTCCCACAGAGCCGTCGAGCCCTTGATATCAGTAAAGACAATACTGATCTCCCCAACCGGTGCCTGCACCTCCGCTTCCAGCCGTCGAAGCATCGAATCCTCCACCGCCTCCTTCGTCCTCTTGATCCGCTTATTCGGCAAGTAAACATCGTCCAGAACGCTGGTCGGTCCCATTGCCACGCTCGGGCCTCTATTCATCCGAACCCGATCACGCCTCTTCTGGTCGCTAACACCCATCATCATCACCATAATCTTGTTCGTTGCTCCAAACGCCATGGCCAAGTCACGCAATCGCTGTGCAGCACGCACCAGGTCGTTACGCTCGGATCTGGCGACGTCGACGACTAATTCGGGGGACAGGTACTCCCAAAGCTCGCTCGAGGCTATCATGACCATCTCATCCTGCTCCTTGAGCGTTAGCTGCGTAATATGTGGCGCGGCCTGGATAGCCGGTAAGAGCTGAACATATCCAAACGCCCTCGACACCCCAATAACATCATTGAGCTTCCCCTGGCGAGAAACCCAGCCGCCAGCATCGCGAATTCGCTGCCTTTCGCTCGGCTCAGCTGGATCGTGTTTTCTTGTCAAAATGCGGTGGCTTCCATCAGACTGAATCAACATCGCTTGTGCATCTCCGACGTTTGCGACGTAGAGCTCCATCTGGTCCAAAAACATGACCGTCGCCACGCCACCAGAATTCAAGTCCGACTGGCTGAGCACCGCTGGGGGCGAGGACCCTCTATGAGAAAGCAGCGAGCGATCTTCCACATACTGCGTCGCGCCAGACGCAAGCTCCTTGTTAAGCGACAAGAAAGCTCGGCGCAGCGCATCAACAGGCGTGTCGTGGATAGCGGGGTTAAGCATCTTCACCTCGTCACTGAAGATGCGCACAAAGTTTTCATGCAGGTATTTGGCCACCTTTGACCCCCCACTTGTCGCTGCTTGCCCATCAAACATTCCCAGCAGCGTCTCTGACTCATTGGAGTTGAATCGGGGGACAACAAGGTCGATGATTGACAGATGCTCATTCTTGCCGAGTGTATCTGCCATGCCGTACGCCATGGAACCAGCCAGGGTTCCGGAAGTACGAACTCTCCTATCTTCAGTCTCATCGGGTATGGTTGGGATAGTCAAGGTAACATCCATAAGACCGAGAATCCTCAGATTAACAAGTGCACTAAAATCCGTCGAGCTCATCTCATCACGATCATGATTGCCACCCCTAGAGCCGTACGTAATGTTAGGCTTGATCTCCAACCGTTTATTGCCCGACAAATTGAGGTACTTCAGATTCGGATTGCAGTTCCAATTCCAATCGTATGGCCAATTTGAGACGTTGTATTTGAGCGCGTTGCTACCAACATCCAACACCGTCAAGCGATGCGCCTTGCCCAGCTCTGCTGGAAGCGTTTGGAATTTATTGCCGTTAATGTGCAACACCTGGAGAAGACTGTAATCTTCAAAATCGTCCGAAGGCAACGAAGTGAGGTCGTTGCCCGAGAGATAAAGCTCCGCAAGCTGAGGCCAGCTCCGCAAGGTCCGACGCGGGAGATCGCTGAGGTCGTTATATGACAAATTCAGGACTCTAAGCTCTCCGAGAAGGGTAAGCTCATCGAAAACATCATCATCCAGCTGGTTATCAGCGAGATAGAGATTCTTAAGAGTAGCCGCAAAGGTATTGGCCAGTTTTGCCGACAAGCTAGATTCCTTCCTTGTCGAAGTTGATGGCGTAGCCGTCGTCGTGGTGGCATCGCTCGTAGACCCAGTTCTCGACACCACAGCCGCTTGACGGCCACCCTTTCCATAGATTGAAATTATAGAGTTATTCCTCTCCCCTGGGCTCGGAGCAGGAGAGCTGCCCACGGCAAGAAGACCTCCCAAAGTCTGACTCGGTCGGCGCTGCCCAAATCCTTCTAGTGGACCAAGCTCCTCGCGGCTTGCATTCCTCGAGCTGGTCAGCAAGCTGCCCTGGGAGAATGATCCCGTCCGGTCAGACACCGATGAAGGCACGTCCGTTGGGATTTGCGGGGGACGAGAGCTAGGTTTCGGGAAGTGCGCGAGCACGTTGGCTGAGATGTTGAGAGTTTCCAGCTTGCTCGCCCACCAAATCTCCTGGGGTAGCTTCTTTAGGTTATTCTGCGAAACGTCGAAGATTCGAAGTTCGGTCAAGCAGCCAATCTCCGGAGGAAGACTGCTCAATGCATTTCTCGCGATACTGAAATGTTCCAAAGTCCTCAGCTTACCGATATGCCTCGGCAGAGACACGAAATGGTTCTTGTCAAGCACGAGCTTAACCAAGTTTGGCATTCTCTCAAATGATCCATCTGCGATGTGTGCCAGTTTGGCGTTTGATAGAACAAGCGTTGTCAGCGTCGGAACAGGATTTTTAATCTCAAATCTAGTAACGGGATTTGAGTTTAGGCGGAGAATTCGAATCATATCAAAACTCCCTTCAAAGACGGAGACGGAGTTGTGATCAGCAGAAATCTGCTCAACCATTGGGAGAGCAGCTAAAACGTCAATACTCGACAGAGCATTGTAGCGAACATCCACCTCTTTGAGGTTGGATAGCTGAGAAAACGTGTCTGGAAGTGAACCAGACAGTCGGTTGTTTGTAATGACGAAACGTTCCAAATTAGTGAGCTTCCCAATCGCGTTTGGCAGCTTGTCAACCGCATTAAAGCTCATGTCCAGATCAACGAGCCCAGGGAGGTCGCACAAGAACTCTGGAAATGATTCCAGAAAGTTTGATGATACATTCAGTGTCCGGAGTTGTTTGAAAATGGCAAAGTACGCCGGGAGATGTGTCAGTCGGTTGTTTGCGAGCTTCAAACTTATCAGCCCTCCTAGGCGATCCAGCTCTGCATGTTCCAACTGTTCCAGCCTGTTGTTCGAAACGTCCAAAATTGTGAGTCGGCTGGCTCTCCCAAGACTTTGCGGCAATTTGTGTGCCTCATTGTTGACATACTTGATGTCGCGCAGGTTAATACACGACTGTATGAAGTCCTTTGGGAGTCCAAGAGAAAGGTTGCGGGAGAGATTTAGTGATATTATTTCCGAGGCCTTCGAATAGAGAACGATGGGGATGGTGATGAGGTTGCGCCCAGTCAAGTCAACATGACTGAACTTTTGTGCTTTGTTGAAGCCCAGGTCCTGAGATACCGCGGCGTATCCAGTGTCGCGCTGCGGTATAAAGAGGAATCGACAAAGGTAGGTTTGGTCCTCTCTGCCAAGGTCCTCAATGTCATCCTTCTCTTGGTATCCCGCTTGCTCCAAAAGACGCTTTTGGATAATGACTGGTCGTTCGCCAGCACTGAGAATTCGCTGCAAATCATGCTTCTTCATGATTATTTGGTAATTGTCAAGACTGTCCGAAATATGTGTCTTCCTCCCGAATTGGGTGATGACGTCTGCAACGGTAGCGGACAGGTCCACAGACAACGTAGCAAACGTGCCATCCGCTTTGAAAATCCGTATGCAGTACGGATGCTGAGACTTTTCTGACTTCCGTAGCTCCTCAGCGCCTGTCATGTTCAAATCAGAGGGCTTCTTAACTGCCCAACTGTCAGGGGCATTCCAGCCAAGTAGCCCCGCACCCGTGTCTGGTAATTTCGCCTCTTCTAGTTCCTCGCCTTGCATTCCGCTTTCCAGTGGCTCGTGTGACGGCGGTTTCTGTAATATGCCCTCCATATTCGTCAGGTCAGAGTCGAAATAAAGAAGATTCGGGTCCATCGTTGACTTCTTCCGTTCTTTTTGCGCAGTAGCTTGATCGCGCTCCTCTTGGAGCCGGTTTCTTTTGGCCGTCTTGGTGAAAGGTAGCTTCCCAAACGCCGCTTGCCGCGCTCCGTGACGCGATGACGATGGGCGACTGGACCTAGTGCTACTATCCCTTGCCTCCGGCAAAGGAGGCTCTTGGTTTGCAGAAAATCCAAGGCTACCGTCGCCTCGTCCATAAGCCTCCATGGGCGGCTGCTCATAAGGTGTTTCGCCACCCTGTGCTCCGAAAGACCTCGCAGATCCGGGCAGATGCTTTAAGATACCTGCTCCTCCATGCTCCTCTTTGTCCTTGGGTCGTCTAAATCGTGAAAGGATGCCTGGCTTCTTTGTTTGCCCTGGTGTCGTGATTGTCGATCCAGTTGAAGACTGGCCTAGCGTATTCTGGCTCGTATAGCTGGGTGTTGGACTTGATGCGCGCTTTGGTGGCGGCTGTAGCCTCGAGGAACTAGATCCCATGCTGGTGTTCTGCCGCTCCTTCTGTCTCCCCGAAGAAGCCATCTCATCCTTGGCGGTCGCTGGTCGCTGAGCGGCTTTGGTTTCGTCGCTCTTGTTGTGGCGATGGCCGTGAACAACTCGGTGAACTTTAGCTGAAGCTTGCGATCGCGCAGTTGCTGGTTTTGGTGGCGGTTGAGGTGGTTCCTCTGCAATGTATCGTTCTCTATCCACACCTGAAAGGTTGGTACGAACAGGTGCTTCGCCGTATCTCGAGATATCCTATCAGCTTGTCAGTGATGTTCGACTGTGCATATTGAAAATTCCAGAAGTACTCACAACTGAATCCTGGTACAAGAATGGCACTACATCGCTCGAGGGAACTGGAGTTCGAGGTCGGCTGGGAACCGGGGACGAATCTCTGACCTCCGCCACGGATGACGGTTTCCGGTCCCTATGATGCCTGGAATATGAATTCGACCTTTGCTCCTTCCCAGCCGCGTTCTGCGTGGGAAGGCTCGTATCTGAACCGTCCTTTCCCGAATACTCCTCTCCAAAAAAGCCTTGTAACTTCTTATGTATTCCCGTCCTAACTACACTTCCTCTCGACCCATTGCTCCCTGACGTCGCAACACTCGCAAGGGACGGCCGCCTTTCCTCGTCCTGCGGATCTGCCTCCGGGTCGCTAAACGTGCGCGACGTGCCAGGCCTCATGCTCGGCGACAATTGCGAGTTCATAGAATGGTTGTCGCTCGAATCATCATAAAAGCTGGTCCCGAACGCGCTTGAAGGCATCGTCGCGCCATTCTGCGGCGACATCCACGGCGCGCTGTATTGGCGTGGGGAGACGGCGGAGGGCGGATTGTGTTGTATGCTGGGGATGCGGCCACCAGACGTGTCGAGCACCGAGAGGTCGCGTCGGTAGTTGCCAAAGTCGTTGCTCAATCGGTGTTCTTTGGGGAGTGAGGTTGCGAAGGAGGCTGCGTTCGAAGTCGAGCTATCGGCGGACAGCGGGCCAGTGAGTTGGGTTGGGGAAATCTGAGATTCGTTTTCGAGCCTGTGAGGTATGCGGGTGCAGGCACCCGGCGGATATCAGTCCATGCTCAAACGTGTGCTGAAATGTGACAGATGGAGTGATTTTGTGACCAAATCGAAGCTTCGGCAATGGGAGTTGGGGGCGCGCGAGGGTGGGGGGTAGGGGCAACGCGGTGCGCAGTGAGGTCGACTTACTTTTCTTTCCTGTCTATCTTGAGCTGAATGGGTGTTCGACTGCGAGATGGTGAACGGAATAAAGAGGCGCTGACACCTTGTGTCGGGACGGGCGCATGGATGGTGTCGACGGATCTGGAGCTCGCGGTGGAACTGGTCCTCGCCGATGACGAACCCTCTCTTCTCGTCATGGTGGTCCTGAGCGGCAGCTCTAAGCTAGTGGATGTAATTATTTGTCATGAAGAGCTAGCAGCGATGTGGTGGGCTATTGAATACTATCATGGCGGCAAAGAAATGGCGATGAGAGTGATAGTATAATTATTGGCACGAAGGAGTTTGAAGTTGAGGTTACTTTGAGCAGAAAGTATGGGGAACCGTACTGGTGGTAAATGAGTGGTGTCGGGGTATTGGGGGTTTGGGGTTTCTTGGGGTTTTTGGCGCTTTTAGACGCGGCTGCACTGGACAATGGCGGCGCTGTCGAACTGTTCCCAATGCGGCGAATATCTCGATGGAAGTGTAGTATTTAGTACTTGTATTATAGCAGAATATCAGATTAAATGATTGATACTATACTCACACTCTGTGCTCATAATCTGTGCTCATACTCTTGTCTGTACTCGAGTGCGGGTAAATTGAACGACGGGTAATCTACATGGGGTAAATACGGGGCTAGATGCAGGACAAACGCGTAGAACACATGTACCTTACAGTAGTATTCTGGGAGTGGAGGTACATTGCATCAATGCCAATGCATCACGATATTTACAACAGTTATATACACACAATGTGATGAACTTAGCCTGGGTATGAAATTCTATAATTCTGTATCAAGTGCTATATGAACTAGTATGAACCGGTATTAGCATGGACCCTCCAACTGCAAATTGGTAGAGAAGAGTCAAATGGTGGAGTGACATGTACGTTATTATCCATCCATCATCCATCCCCCAATCCCCCCCTAACTCTGGTTCTGCACCACGGTTCCATAAAGATGGGCTACCTGATGAATATGAAGATTGATCTTTTCCTCTTTATAATTATGCGACTACGTATGCCTTGTACTTTGTGATGTGTAGTGCAGTGGACTTTTGTTTTTATTATCATATATATTCACCCACCTATTATTAAATTTCCTCGGGATAAAAATCATATGATATAAAAATATATAACAATCACCATCCCCTCAACCTCTGTAGAGAGATAGTTCATACCATATAATCTAGACTCTAATGATGTGACTGACAATTACAACTAGCTATAGCAATCCAAAAAATCATCCCCGTCTACATCGGTCAATACCACCATGTTCCCTGTAAAAGCTAAAAGGCGATGCAGATAAGGTGAGAAAACAATCTCGACTTCTACATAAATAAAATCGAGGCGCCCTACATTTCCAACTACTATATATATGGACATGCTTACCTATTACTACGTGCTTACACTGTGATAGTATGCAGCGAAAGGACAGGAGCATCATCTACATCTAGTTTAGCGCTAGTAAGGTGGCGCCAATAGCGTATGGGGGAAACTCTCTATTGACGTCTCCTTACTAATCTCAACTTCAACCACAGTCGGTTCTTACCAAGCCTCAAACTATTTCTTACATCATAAAAAAAGTTCTTAGCTATGGTTCTGATTGATTCGTATCAGCTAGAAATATAGAATATGCCGTCAAATACCACACAGGACCGTCACCGGCTCCAGTGCGATCACCCCCGTTGTAAGAGGTCATACTTGCGAGTAGAACATCTAAATCGACACAAGCTTACTCGTACGCTTTCCAATTGAAGCCCGGGTCTAATGGCTAATAAATCTGTAGATAAACAACGTGCTTTTGCTTGTTATTTCTGCAACCGACAATTTACTCGGAAGTGGGTGATTGCGGTCAACGGAATTTTTATTCGCATCGATCTCCACTAATGTCCTCGTAGTGATTTGCTTCAGGTTCATATCCGGAGACACGAGAGTAGAACCCTTGAAAATGCTGAGCCTCAGCGGGATCCTACACCGCCGCATCAGGGGCATCGTGATGCATTACTGAGAAAAACCAACCCGCTGTGGAATGAAGGCTTGCCCCTTCCGGTCTTTCAGGGAAGGCCAATCTTCACAGCGTCTAATGTTGCGGAACTATTGGACCCAATATCTCTTGAAGAGGAATCAGCGTTTGAAAATGCCGACTTACTTCACCGGGAATTTACTGCAACGTCAGATAACGCTTATGTAGAGGCATGTGAGGCTCCACGAATATCAAATCAGAGCCATAGGTCTTTGATGGAGGAGTTCCCCGTAAGCTAAAATATTCTGTAGTCCGAAAAAAATTGCGTTGGAAGAAACTAATAGTACCTAATAGGAACTTAATCATATCCTGAAAGGCAAGGGTGTTATAGAGGGATTCTTCGAATATGGACTTGCGTATTTAGATGCCAACGTGCCCTTCGTTCATGTGCCCATGCTGCATATATTACCGCCTTCGTCTCGTTTACTCCTGGCCATTTGCTGCTTGGGGGGGATGCTCAGCCCGATCTCCGATGCTAAAGAGACAGCAAGGATATTCGAAAAACGCATCCTCCATCAGATACAGTCTGTAAGTATATTTTCCACGTGTAAATTTCGTTTGCCCCATTTTAACACCCCATTAGGCCATTTTAACTGAACCAGAGCCGTCTAATGACTCTTTACAAGTAATGTAAGCAGACATGCTGGCAGCCCAGCAGCTTCCATCAGAAAGACTAACGAACTTTAAGGGTGATAATCGAATATATAGGGCACTATTCTTCAACTAGTGAACAACATAGAATAGTCAATTTAATCCATGAATTGGTTATACGTGTAAGTTTGTGTTGATACTTATGGGGTTTCTTTCTAGCTACTAATATATTTCTTCCATCAGCATGTCCAACACAAGGGCCTTCCGCTCCAAAGTTATGATATCAGCGAATGCGATGAAGAGTCCCTTAACGGCCGATGGAGAAGCTGGGCGCAGCATGAAGCTTTGATCAGGTGAGAACATCGTTATGCATCGATGTATCTAAACTAATCTCATCTCGTAGATTGGTGCATTGCCTCTTTCTTAATAATACTCTACATTCTATCCATTTCACATATCCAAACCTGCAGTTAGCTAGCTTGTTAAAGCTTCCTCTTCCATGTTCACCGAACCTGTGGACCGCCAAAACGCCGAATGAGTGGAAAAGAGAGATTTCCCAAATCAAACCCGGAGTAGGAACTAGCTACCTACAAACAGAAATGCGAATCCTTTTGGGAGACGGTCAAAGATCCGGCAACAGAATAGTCCGGGGAGATTTCGAGGAGAATCCGTTCTCCTTGTGTATTTTAATACATGGTATTGCATCCGCAGTTATCGAACTCAACCAAGCGATGCCATCTACCTCTTCGAAAGCAGTTCGACTCCTCAAATCAGCAGACTTCAAAGCCGCCCTAGCTCAATGGTGGGACCACTTCAGCAAAATGGAAGACAAAATACGAGAGGAAGAGATGGCCATATCAGCTCTCATTTCTTACCACTTTACCTACATTCTATTGTACGTGGACGTCAACAGAATCGTGAGGGCAGCCGGTATCCCTCACGCCCAGGATAATGCCGACCCATTGGAACTAGATGGCGAGGCCCGGCCAAATTCAGGTGGAGAACAAGTTCACCTGCATCTACAAAAAATCTTACAACTCTGCTTGGATGAACGACATAAACCTTCGCTGAGGCCATTGCATCGAGGTTATACCGAATTTCTAACAGTGCTCATATACTCTGTGTATCTCGCAGAGCTTGAAGATCAGAAAATGCAGCAACCAGATCGACACCGAGATAGGACAGGGGGGCATCTTCAACCAATGGCCGCGTTAGATCTTGATACAATGAAAATTGATGTACACAGCACTATGAGGAGTGTGCAAGATCGACTGGTTTGCAACTCTTGGGAGCTAGGTACGTTGTATATACGTTGTACATACATGTTATGATTAGCTAAACTAATGTTCTGTAGGTCAAGAGGCTAGTCAAGTCCTCGAGTCTATCTTAGGAGGAACTAGGCTCATGTGATGTATTTATACGAAGAATATTTACTACATTCTATGTGGTCTCTGTAGATGTGTATGGACACTGGCGGGTTCTTAGGTGGTGTCTGGCGCCCATCCAGTGCCCCTTTTACACACGAGAAGAAACATTCTCAACCTCTACTGCCCTTTCTTTGGGAGTAGCTGGAGTATCTTCCTGCTGCACACCACTTGGTTCATCATCGCATCCAGCCGCTCTACTATGAACCCTTTCAATCCCCGCCTTGGACTCGTGGAGCGTTGCCACAACCTCATCACCAAAGAATGCCGAAATCTCTTCCAATGTAACACCCTTCGTCTCCGGCAAATAATAATAATACACAAACCCAGCCGCTGCCGTGCATACTATGAAGACGATATAAAATAAATACCCAATGTCGTTGTATATCTGGAGACCCACCTGTTGAAGAATGACGCTGACGACCTGGCCCCAAAATGTGGATATGGCAAGTCCTTGCGCACGCAGCTTTGTTGGAAATATCTCCGAGAGATAAACCCACACCGTCCCAAACATGAAGACGGAGTACACAAATGAGTGAACAAAAATGAAGGCAACAGCAGCTGCTTTGCCAGCTTCGTTCGTGGAGCCAGTGTATAGTTTCGAAAGAGGCATGAGGATGATCAAATCGATGAGTAACGTAGCTGCCCCGATGCCTATAATGAAATCAGTGGGAGACATGAAGCTAGAGCCAAATGAAAGGCATACACATAGTAGTTCTTCGACCCATTCTGTCGGCTACCAAGCCAATGTTTATCAGGACCCCGATAAAGCCAGCGAGCCCATAAAATCCGGAGAGAAAGAGTGTCTTAAGTCCTGGAAATCCAATCTGTGTGAAAAGCTGCGATTGATAGGCGCTAATGACTGGTGTTCCACCCAAATTGTTGAAGACAGTTATGAATATACCAAGTGCTATTCTTTTCCGTGCCGAGGGCGTTTTGAAACAGTCTCTAAATCCGCCTTGGCCTTCGATGGAGGTTTGTTCGCGCATTTGGGTAAACTCTCTACTGACATAATCCTCCCCAAGAATACCGTGGACTCTTGTAAGAACTGATGCAAGTCAGCAGATGATATATTGTGTGTAAAAGAGAATCTCACTCTCATATGCCTCCTGATCGCGGTCTTTCTTTATCACTACGACGTGTTAGACCATGTTAGAGAGGGTAGAGAGAATTCCATACACCACCGGGGAGATTCTGGGAGGAAGAATCCTCCAATGAAAAGGATTATCGCAAACGGAGCTTGGCAACCAAGTGGGATTCTCCATTGTGCATTTCCAGTTGCGAAAAAACATGCATAGCCGACCCAGTTCGAGCAGAGAACACCAAAGGAGGCCATGGCACCAAACAGACCAACAATCATTCCTCTGTACTTGGGCAGGGCAAGCTCTGCATTATACACTGGGACTATGGATAGTAGGACTCCGATTGGAAGACCTGCGATGACTCGACCAGCAATTATCATACCAATGTTTATGGCAGCTGTTTGTATAATGGTCCCAACAATGACTGCAGCTGAGTTAGATAAACGAATGGCAGGCACTGCATTCTGCATGCTTACTGATAGCGGCGGATCCAATAATGCATCTCTTTCTTCCAAATCGATCCGCCATCCACCCGGAAGAAAGCCCCCCAATTGCTGTTCCAGCCGTGTATGTTGATGCTATAGTTCCTAAATCGAATGAGAACTCTGCCTATTCTTAGTGAAAGGTGCAAAATACCTGTCAAAACCGCATTGCCAAGCTTGTTATGAAACATGTAGATTTTAAAGCTAGGATGGACGATGGTTGTACTAAAGATTCCTGCGTAGTTGTTAGCTCACAGCACGAGCTGTGGTGAAGCACACGCATACCAGTATCAAAGCCGAGTAGAAAGGCACCAATGGAGGAGAAGACGGCGCAGAGCAAGCTGGCCGTCGGAATGGCAAATGTCGATCGGACTAACCCCATTTTAAATTTAAGATTAGAGAGAACAAAATATTATTGTGAAGGGATTAGTGAGCAGAGGATGGTCTTATTTATCTATGCCTCAAATCACTTTCAACGTAAGCTCTTTATATCAAGGGACCCAAGGGACACACAAGCATGTACATCACATCAATTATTTTCCCCGCAAAACCCCACATTTCCCCAGATACCTGCGTATTATTTACAAGCCACCGCATACCTCGGGATGTCCATATGATTTTTCCGCATTTTTGGAGCTGTGAGGAGTCCATCCCATCCCACTCTGAACATTCCGTTTTTGACCCCCTCATCCCGTTCGCTTATTTACATCCCGTTTTACGCCCCACCTCAACCCCTCTCCCCCTCAACAACAGTAGGGAACGGGAACCTTTCCCTACCAATTCAAGTCAAATGTCTCGTGTCTGACCCGAATTTCCGGGTCCAGAATTACAAAGATGCTCTGTTTGGCTTCCTGCTCTGTTCTTTTGGCGTTTCATTGGGTTGCTTTTGAACTGCGCCCTGACACAAAAGTCTCAGCGCAAGGGACGTTTTCCTGAACTGGTATTATCATCCCGTTTACACTTGATATACGTAATCTTGTCGTATATCATGAGGCAATATAATGGAGCATGCTTGTGTTTAACGGGATGCATGTGTTTATCGCTAATAAATATATAATGCGAGATCGATCTTGGCCGAGGCTCGTTATATAAATTAAAATATATCATAGACTCCCAAACGCCATCATTGGCCTTCAAATTTTTAGGCTTGATCTTCTTTACTTCTCCTACTCCAACAGAATTTTACACCCATTAGAAATCTTGCTCAATGGCCGGATACACAAACCAAACCCTCGGGTCTGGATGGGAGTTTAAACAAGTCGGAGCGAATGAGGTCCCGGAATGGACCGATGGATTTCTGCCAGTGGCACAATTTCCTACTAACGTCCATCTTGATCTTCTGGCCCACGACAAAATACCAGATCCTTTTATTGGTCTCAACGAATACAAGGTTCAATGGGTTGGGGAACAACAATGGTTGTATAGAACTACATTCGAATGCCACTCGGTCCCAGGCCAAAAGTCCGTCCTGCAATTCGATGGCCTTGATACCTTTGCTATTGTCTCTCTGAACGGAACAAAAATACTAGAAGTGGAAAATATGCACCGCATCTTTCGAGCTGATATCACCAGGACTGTGAAAGAGGGCACAAACGTGCTGGAGATTCTGTTTGACAGCGCTATCATCAGGGGAAAGCAACTGATGAAAGAGACTAGGTTTAAACCCGTGGGTTTTACATCATCTACTGATAAAAGCCGTCTTCTGGTTCGGAAAGCCCAGTATCATTATGCCTGGAATTGGGGTACGTTTGCGATCTTTTTGAAAGCCAATTTTCTAATAGCCAACAGGTCCTGAGCTTACAACATGCGGACCATGGCGCCCAATCCATCTTCAACAATACTCAGCCCGGATCTCTGATTTGCATACCAAAGTGGATATATCTGTTGCAGGCAAGACATCTTCTATATCTGTTTCAGCAGAGGTCGAAGATGGGAGAGAAGGGGACATCATCAAATATGATTTGATCGGCCCTGACGGCGCTTCTATATCGACGAGCAGCATGAAGGTCACTGAAAACAAGGCAACTGATCGGTTTGAAGTGCAAGACGCTCAATTTTGGTGGCCTGTCGGTTTTGGAGAACAGCCACTATATACCGTTGACGCCCAACTCATTCGAGAGGTTAGTGCATTAGATGTTGTTTGAGACGCATCTGACTATTTTGCAGGGAACAACTATGCATCAACGAAGTCGAAAGATAGGCCTCAGAACTGTATCTTTAATACAACGACCCATTGTGGACCAGCCAGGGACAAGCTTCTTCTTCCAAGTCAACGACATACCGATATTTAGTAGTGGATCGAACTGGTGCCCCGCGGATCACTTTGTCCCTCGTGTCACCCCTGAGAGATATCGTACGCTGTTGCAGATGGCTATTGATGGGAATCAAAATATGCTACGGTCAGTTTTAATCGATTTAACACCCAAGCTTTCAATTATTGATGTATATGTAGCGTTTGGGGTGGTGCGATTTATGAGGACGATATTTTCTATGATATCTGCGACGAACTTGGGATCCTAGTGTGGAATGACTTCATGTTTGCATGTGGCACATACCCAGCAGATGAGGACTTCCGCCGCTGCATCACTGAAGAAGTTGAGGATAATCTCAAGCGACTCCGTCACCACCCCTCTATTGTTGCATGGTCTGGCAATAACGAGGATTACTTATTTGCCGAGCTATTTCATACCACCTACGATATCAAAGACCCAGATCCAGAAAACTGGCTAAAGACAACGTTCCCTGCACGATATATGTACGAAAAGATGCTCCCAGAGATCTGCAATAAGCTCATTCCCGATACTCCATACCACCCTGGATCGCCGTGGGGCGGGAAGTATTTCAACGACCCAACTATTGGAGACACACACATGTGGGAGGGTGAGTATGACTCCATCTGATAATAAGTGCAATTGCTAATAGACAGTCTGGCATCATGTCTCTCGTCCATGGCAGGAATACCCAAAACTTGGGAGTCGATTCATTTCCGAATTTGGAATCTCATCCCTTCCTCATTTAGACACAATCGAATCATTCCTCATTGACTCGCCGCCGTCAGAGAGACATCCCAATTCCAGGACCATCGATCATCATAACAAGGAACTGCAACACGAACGAAAAATGGCTACATACCTCGTAGAAAACTTCAAATACGGATTTGGTTTGGAAGAATATATTTATATTACACAATTGAACCAGGCGGAGGCTATGACTTGCGCCATGAGAGCTTGGAGACGAGAGTGGAAAGGAACGGGAAAGGAGTATTGTGGTGGAAGTCTCATATGGCAGGTTCGTATTATTTCTTCTTCAGTTACGTATAATGGTGCTAGACTAATTGTTCAAAGTTTAATCCTACGTGGCAAGTCACGTCGAAAGCCCTGATGGATTACTTCAATCGCCCGAAAATGTCCTACTTCACAGTCAAGCGAGATATTGCGCCGATATCTCTAGGAATGGAGAGAAAGGAGATCAAGACCCCCCGTTCGGAATTTACTAGGGCGTTCATTGATACCGAGAATCGCATCTTAGGATGGGCGACAAATGTTACCCTCAAGCCTGTTTCGTACTTGCTGACTATAAAGGCGTTTGAATTATGTACTGGGAAAGAGCTGTTTTCCCAGACGAAGGTCCAGGAGTTGGGAGCCAATATTACGACAGAGCTGTTTGACATTGAGTTGCCAAGGCCGTGTATAGTTGGTGAGCCCGTTATCATGTCGACATGCCTACAGACGATGCCCAGTGATGGTTCTCAAGGTACTACTGTTGCACGTTGCACGAACTGGCCCCAGCCATACCGCTATATAAACATGCCGAGACCGAAGCTTGTTATTGGAATCGACGGTGATAAGATCTCGGCACGAGCAAATGTACCAGTGAAAGGACTGGCCTTTTACGTCAAGGATGTTGATGCGGTAAGCTTCGATGACAACATGCTCGATCTTGTGCCTGGCGATGTGCAAGAAATCGTCGCGCGTGGATTGAATGGCAAGGCCGTGACCTGGAGATACTATGGTATGGAGTAATTTATCTTGGCACCCTTGACCCATTGTGACAATAGGCTGCGAGAAAGATGGCGTAAGCGTATTAGAGGGTTAAGTTTAAGATAAAGTTGTTGAGGTGCTGCTGAGGAAAGGTGCCGACATCAAGGCGCAAGGAGGACATTACGACAACGAGCTCCAGGCGGAACCATAAAGAGGCCATGAGAAGGTCGGTTTAGTTCTGCCAAATAGGGGCGCAAATGTATCGAACAGATAGAGACCCTTCCCACATATTCTATCGCCAATCTCGTTCATATGCGTTCAAGGCCCTGTACATGTATGCCAATATGTAGCATGATAGGATAAGAAATAAAATATAATTCTGTGAATCTAAACTGCCTGCGGGCCCTACATACTATTTGTAGGCCGCCCCAGAGCTTGCCCAACCAATGCTCCTAGATCTGCCCGACCAAAGAGCAGGATTCTGAGATATGAGATTGTGGCCCTAATTCAGCTCTCACATTTGAGCGACGTTGGAGGAGAATTTCTCCGGTCCTGGAGAGAGGCGGCCGCAACAATCTGCACTACGTTCTTAGAAGTATAGTGTTACGCCAATCAAAAGAAAACATTGATATTTCAATGGAATTTCTTTTAGTTACGGTCCCGATCATTCCTCATACGCTCGATTGTAGCACGTTTGTCCTCATCAGCACCGTGCGTGTCGTCTAGATACTTCTTGAAGCCCTTGGACAAATCTACAATCGATGACAAATGGGTATCCTTTAGCAATATTTTCCCTTCATCGTCTCTTTCAGCATCATACTCGGCGAGTGCAACAGCTGTCTGAAAAGCTGTAAGGAGTCAGATTAGCTGCTAGTTGATACTTAATGTATTACCGGAATACGTACCATTTCTAATTTCTCGTCCATTCCACTTCACTTCTCTTACCTGTTTGCCCCTGATGAAATCTTTGGCGTCGATGGATACTCTAATAGTCCTGCCACGATCTTTTATCAATTTATCGATGAAAGTCTGCCAAACCTTTTGGCGCTCCTCGTCGGTAAAACCCGGATAGTATAGTTTCACATGAATGCGTGATATGAAGGCGTCGTCGAAGGCCCCAACTCGATTAGTTGTTAAGAACAGTATTCCATCGTAAAACTCCAGGGCTCGGAGAAAACCTGAACAACGTTTTAACACTATTGCGTACAAGGGCAAGGAGTAACGAACCTGCTACTAAAGAATTCCGGTTTAAGTCATTTGATGAGCGTCTTTCCATGAAGACATCTGCTTCGTCGATAAGAAGAACAGCTCCCCAACTTGATGCTGTTTTGAACCTATCACTGAGAATACGTTCGATCTTTTCAGGATTAGCACCAATGTCACTGCTTGTCAGTACCATCAAAGGTCGCTTGGTATATTCCGCGATGCATTCTTGTACAAAAGTTAATGGAATACAAGTCCTTAACGCTAGATGCGACCTTACCTGCGGTGCAAGTCTTGCCAACTCCGGGCTTGCCGTGGAGAAGAATGATCTGTCCCTGGCCTTTGCCCTGAATGAAATCCGCGCTCCATGGTGGCAGTGTTGATTTGACCCCGTGTTTGTCTTCGCGGATATAACTGCTAGCCAGTGCTTTCAGAATTTTGATACGGGAGGAATCCATCACCAGCTTGTCTATCATGTCCTGCTCAAATTTTGGCTCCTGGAGAGATTTGACATGAAGTTCCTCTATTATGATGGTTAGTTATCTCTATTTCCACGTGCCGTTATTACGTACCCCAAGTCCTCGTTTTGAAAACAAACGCCCAAATTTTAGGAGGAAGTAGAAAATATTGATGCGGCGTTAAACAATCCTTGTCTTTTGGATATATCCCATGATAATCCTCGAAAGGCTCCCCCTCACCTGTCGTTTGGGATCTCTCTTTGTTTCGGCGCCGGCAAACCAAACATGAACAATCAGTTATCCACGATTTCGCAGGCTGAAGCCACGAGACGTCTGGCTTCTCAGAATCCGTGTCCGCATAGTATTTGCTCATATCTACCATAACGAGGCCGTTAATCTGCAATTTAAGTAGTAAGCAAACTTGTGTTTCTTGTGGCGTCAGGTAGAAATGGTTACCAAGAAAGAAATGTTTCAAACTAACCTTATGGTTTGGGGGTTGATACGTGGTCCCACTGTAGTATTGACACTTTGTCGATAGGAGGTTATAGAATTTCTCTCCCTGTTTAACAAAATCTTTTACCGATTCATCCAAAGGCCCTTCAAAAGCCGAGTCGTCAATTACCAGAGTGTCCTGTATTTTTCGCTCCCCTTCAAATCTGTCAATTTTCAAGTGTTCTTTATACTGTCCGAGATATGTTCCCTCGTAATCCAGCGACCAGTAACCAATACTCCACGCCCCGAAAATGTCACCTCTGACATATTCGATTACGCCAGTATACCAAGATCCTGTTCCATCAACAGTGAATTTGATTGTTGCGCCTGGCTTCAACCGCAGCCACATCATATTGAATGTCCCCATACCCTCTTTATTACGCACTCGCTCAATCCTTACTGCTGGCATGATGGCATGTTCCAAAAATCCCTGCAATATATTTATTTCATGGTAGGCGCCCCTTTCTTTGGGGCAGACTGGATGTGTTAGTCTGGATGGATGGCACCTTTCCTTGTACTCATTGAGCTCCTTCTCATAGTGTACCAAGATCGCAAATGGCTCAGAGATAACGATAACTTCACCCAGCAGATTCTGGCCTGGATAGTATTTCACGATTGAGCGTAGCGCGTGAATGATAGCCGGCGAATGGATGTGTATCTTGACATTTTTTCTAGTATCCGTTAGGCGAGGGGCTGCTCTTGTGTCTGGCTCCTTCGAGTCCTGATCCAGCTTGAATTCCTCATCCGGGGTAGAGAATGTCGTGACGATATCGAATATCTTCCCGGTATCGAATATCTCGCCGGTATTTATGGATTCTAAATCAAGTTGGTCCGTTTGGATTGAATGGACAACTTTCCCCGACGATTCATGACAATATTCTACTCGGTATCTGACGCCTTTAGGTGGTGGCCCAGAGGATGTGAATAGCTTATCCACGCTAGGACGGGTATCCTGATATACGTCGAGAGACTCTGTGAGCTTGTTATTGATTTCGCTGTAGTTATTGGAATTCTCCCCCACCGCCACTTCGAAAACCATTTCAATTTCCCTAACCATGTCCTGAATTTGAACGTTGTGCGGACTATGCGCCCGTAAAGTCTCGAGTGTGCGGATACCCAAAATAATCGAATATAGACATCAAAGGTAAACGACGAGTTTGCAGTTAACACAGATTTGAGGGGGTTAAAAATTTAACCTGTTCAATGGGGAGCCGAAGACTCATGTGTGTGACTTCGAGCGAGGCTGGCGGCTAAGAAGATAAATGTATAACGCTATAATCTTACTACGTGCATAATAGCTACGCGGCAATTAATTATTGGACAGACAAGAGGGGCTCTCGCATTGTGCATATGCATGAAAGCCAAAATATAAATTAAAGTGCATTTAATGGTTACAAGTTGTTCTCGGTCTATGCATTTAGTTTAGTGTGTATGGACACTTATATTTATACCCACAATTAGCACCCCATATACGTATGCCTTGAGCAGTCTTTATAACTTGACTTGTTTGGCTGATTTTAGGCAACCATGAAAAGGAGCCTATTGTTAACAACGTGAGGCTGCGGTTCAAGGTATAGCATCTACCTCTCACGAAATTCAGGTCCTGTGCTAAAAATTAGATTATCAGTCTTTTCTCGTTAATTGACGCTCAGACAACCGATGTTGATGTACTTACTTGATTGACTATAGTTTAGAGCGATGAATCCAACGTGTGAACCTGGGCAGCTTATGCGATCTTATAGCATCGAGCTGGAAAATACTCTTCCCTCGAATACTCCGGCCAATGACGTGCGCCGGGTTTTCATAGAGAATGAAAGACAAATACGCAGTCAAGAGGATAAAGTTTCTGCATGGCGCGCATATTATGAGCCTTGGAAGCCTCTGGAAAGAAATCCGCAAGTATTCGGTGTATGGACGCGGTTTCATAGCTAACATTTAACATAGAGATCCAATAACTAAAACATTAAAAGAGCAGGCTGTCTTACTCAGCCATGCCTGGAAAGTATTTCGAGCAACTATTCCCAAAAGTGACCAAGAGGATTTTGAAGGGAGAATCCCTAGCGTAGAAGGGCTCGTAGGAATGGTCAAAACAGTTGCAAGAAATTGGGAGAACAAGAGGGCAACTTCAAAGTCAGGGAAATACATGAAATACTTTACAAATTTCTGCCAAACTTTGGATGCCCATTCTCATATGTTAGAGATACTGCCTAACAGCAACGAATACATATCACTTTTTACAGGGACATTAACAACTATCATCCATGTAAGCTACGAGCCCCCTCTTCAAATGAATCACCGTTGCACCGCACTGTTAATGCGCAAGAATTCACAACATCTGAAAATGAAAGCCAATGTACTAACTTTCCAAGGCCAGTTCAAACCACGAAAAGATCGCCCTTGGGTTAGGAGATGCCCTATCCAAAATTAGCGCCTACATCATAGCCTGCGAGAAAGAAGTCCGCCTGCACCGAACGAAGGATATGCAAGAGAAAATCGCACTTCTCTACGCGCATGTGTTCCTATTCCTCGAAGATACCATGAAATGGTATCTTAAGAAACCGCACCTCAGGTTGCGCGATTCGCTCCGACATAACTTCTACGACCAGTTCGAAGACATGATTGTGACTATCCAGGACCAGTCAAAAAATATACAGCGCGAAGCGAACCTAATAACGATGGCGGAGACGAGGCAGATTAGGTTAACAGTGGAGGAGCTTAGGCTTGGTCAAGTCGATGGGAGGTTATCAACAGACAGTAACAGCAGAGAACAGGCGGAGTTGAAACGTCAAAATGAACAGCTCCGACTAGAAGTGCAGAGGGAGAGAGAAGAAAGGAGGGAGCTTGAGCTGAATGGCCCCTATTGGATGGAAGATTTTCGCAACAATCTCTTTTCTCAGATTGCTACTGGGGTACGGCAGGAGCTCTTAGGGGTTGTACAAAAAAGTCTAGATGACACACGAACACAATCACCCATCGGACAAATTGAATTGGGCACTCATTCGACCACAATTCACCTCTACGAGCGAGATAGTATTATATTGGGCTCCAGCCACCTCCTCGACCACTTCTCACCCATTCATCTCCAAAGTCTCCATCAGTCGCCCATTGCCGGCCCTATCTCACTACCTACTATAGCTGCGTCTCGTCTGAAAGAATGGACTACGTCCACCTCCTCTAGTTTACAGCTTATTTCTATTGCAGGCCGGCGCCCGAGGGGGCTCGAACCACCGCCAATGTCAGTCCTTGCCGCGACTTGCGTCGACTTTGCCGTCGCTGCTAAACTTCCCGTAATATCCTACTTCATACCGTTACTACCAAACGAAGAATTGCAAGAATGCCATACGCGGGAAGTCCAAGCACTCATTTCCCTAACATACGCTCTGGTTCGACAGCTTATCGAACAACTTCCAGCCCAATTATCTTCTGTTTTTGACTTTAGTGAGGGGCGACTTGCACTCTTGGATGGAACGCTAGCATCTTGGAGCGAATCAATTGGTATACTAAGGGATCTGGTGCAAGTGGTTCCAAAGCCATTATTTTGTATCATCGATGGGTTTCAAGTACTAGATGATTGGAGCATGGAGGAACTCTTGGTGGAGCTGGTGGAAGTGCTTCAAGGCGGGAATGCGAATGGTACAGAAGGAGAGAAATTGAAGGTTTTGATCACGACAACGGGAAGGTCGAGGGCTTTGATGAAAGTTCTAGAAACTAACAATATTTTACTTGCTGACCAGGACGGGGCATTCGATAGCCCTGCACGACGGGGGGGGAGATCAAACCTGATACTGTAGCTGTGGTTTCAATTCAGGAATAAATCAATTTATTAGATCTTGCATCAGCTAGTTAGGACTTGGACAAGCAGTTGCAAGTGGAGGCGCACCATAGTGAATTTCATGTCGTAAGATATCCCATAGTTCATCGAAGGTAACTTGAGACTATCTGAAAGTGACTAACTGAGGCTACATAAATAAGTGATATTGAATTAAGTAGAACAAAGTTTTGGCTCCAACGATTGCACTAGGTTGCAGTATACTTCTATGCCTCAGGATTTTGTTCTTTATCCAGTGCTTCAAGTGAGATCGGCCGCCTCCTGAACGTAAATAACGTAACAAGCAGACTCGCCACAGTGAAATACATCATAATCCGAGCCTGCGCATTAAACGCCTTTCCATAGCACTCCCTCGTCGCCATCGCCTGTTCATCCGTCATCTGCTCAATCTCGGCCGCTGAGCGCAACAACGCAGCTAGCATCTCCTCACCTAGCACCTCCCGCAACTCGCCCTTGACCTGAGCATTGAGAATCGCTTGCGAAATGGCAATCCCAATTACGCCCCCCAATACTCGCACCTGCGTGATCGCCCCCATCGTCACCGCTGCACACACACATATCAGCCCGCGCACACACATATGCCATGTCTATAAAACCAGAAGTACGAGCAGAACCAGACTCACCGACTTCCGAAGGCCCGACCTCCACGCGCGCCACGATCACCAAGCTGCTGAGCGAGAGCCCGAATCCCAGCCCAAGGATTGCCTGGAAGCCGTACTGTCGCGCCGGTACGGGCCCGGAGGCGGGGAGTATGGACAGTAGTCCAAGCCCGAGCAGTTGCAGTGCGAGGGCTGTGACGAGAATGTACCATGCGATATTGCGTCGGCTGCTAACGGCGCCGCCGAGGCCAGCACCTAAGGCGGAGAGCAGAAGTAGTGCGAGCATGCGTATTCCTGCCTCGGCCGGGGTGAGGCCATTAGAGAGCTGAAAACGCTGGGGGAGGAAGACGATGGTTACCATAAACGGGAATCCGGTGAGGAAGGCGGCACTAGGGAGAATGGAGGTGAGAAAAATGATCAATGGTAGCACTGCGTTGAAACTTACCCCATTGCGCAACCGAGAACGCGGCGTGTGACCAGTTGAGCTGGGAAGACGGGGAGCATCGATGTAGGCTGGGATTTTCGCGAGATAAAGGCCTCCCAGCCGGCGAGGGCGAGGAGACTAATGCCACCGAAGGTGAAGGCGTTGATTATGACGGGGCTGGACCAGGGATAGCCGGATCCGCCTTGCTCGAGACCAAAGATGAGGAGGATGGAGCCCGCGAGCGAGAAAGTTGCGCCTGGGTAGTCGATGTAGCTCAGTGTCTCAACCGTGATTGGGAGCGGGCCTGAGTTGGCAGGGAAGATAAAGATTACTAGTAGTATGATAAAGACGCAAGGTGGGAGGCTGTTATGTTGTTAGATCGGAGATATCTGCCGGGGTGGAAGTGCCCTCCACGCACTTTAGATAGAATACCCATCGCCAGGTAGTGTTTGAAGTAATGACTCCACCAAGAATGGGCCCAAGAATGCTCGATAAAGCAAAGATAGAGCCCATCAGCCCAGAGACGATACCAATATGTTTGAGTGGAGTAACCTCTGTCATGACGGCCATTGCTAGACTATACAAACCAGCACCCCCAATACCTTGAAAGGCGCGAAATACAATCCTTAGATGTGCAACATGTCAGTGGATGGTAAGTGCTGATGCACATGGGACGTACTCACAATTGTGTTATTGACTGCGCAAGACTGCACGCCAACGAGAAAGCTGTAAATATAGCAAGTGCACAGAGGAAAGTTGTTTTTCTTCCAAATATATCGCTCACTCGAGCAAAAATGATCAAGAATCCTGCGATAAAATTAACATATCGTTGAGAAAGGTGGTACATAAGCCAAACCTGTATAAGTTACAAGATAGGCCGTCACAATCCAGTTCGATTTGTCGTAGCTCCCCAAGGTCGATGCAATGGATATCAACGCGGTTGCAATGATTGTCGTCTCCAGTGTGGATAGGAACAGTCCGAAGCACAAACTTTTCCAGACTTATGTCAGTCATAACATATTTAAAGTAGCTGTTCTGCAACATTGTGGTACATCTTGGATGTGATAACTTACGTTGTGATTGTGACCCACAGCCGCCATCCGTGAAGGTTCTGTAATCTGGCAGTATACTTCTGCCGCCGAAGTGGCACTTCCATGCGAGAGAATGGAGGTTCAGATTGGCTCTCACTTCCAGGAGAGATATTGAAGTTGTCCGATCTTATGTTCGCTGTCTCTAGCTGGATGTTGTTGAGTGCAACATCACTATTCTCATTCGTCCTATGTGACTGTACAGGTTTGCCATCTGGCATAGCTGCGACTGCAGCAACACTGTCACTATTTCCTTCAAGGGAAATAATCGCCATGGCACACTTTGATTGAGGAGATCGAAGGCTCCGGGGGTCTTCAGTCTTGGCAAGGTGGTTCGTTTATTTTATTGGGAAGGTAGAATGAGCGAGCGTACAGCGGAAGAAGTACTATAGAAACAGGACTTTAGAATCCCTTTACGTCAATTTCATGTCAGACTTAATGGAAGTTTCGGTATTTTCAGAGCATGTAATATGTTACCCTAGTAGTCGATTTGAGCTGAGAATGAGAATGCACGTCGATCAGCAAGCGTGGAATAGGATCATTGGTCCGATGTATCTATCTTTTGCATGGTTCCTTGGTTGGTCCCAGCTTACCAGCGCAATTGGCTAAATCTGCAATTAATTGGCTAAATCTACACTGATTGGAAGACGGTCGTGAGACTATCGGGAGACGGTCTGGAGACGGCTGAGGGAAGATTACCAACATGGCCCCCAAACCCAACTATTACATCTGCCTTACAATCTATATGTTGCGGGCCGTTCCCGAATGGCCCGGAACTTATATTTAATTTACATCGTGCGTCGGGGGTATCCATATTCGTATCTGTGGCGGAGCGGGAACCCCGCGACACCCCTGAGTAGCACGGTCGTCTTTAAATAAATAACCTTCGGACCGAGTGCCTTTTGAGGTCTCGCCCGTCCATTATATGCGCTTAGAAGAGATAACACTCTGGAGGGTGAGTCCTTGCTTGGCATAGAGCCTTCTCAAGAAGGCCAGCAACCAGCATCTGCATAGAGTCAGCATTTGCAGAACCAGCATCTCCGGAACCAGCATCTGCAGAACAATCTGCAGAACAATCTGCAGAACCATCACTTCAGCTCAAAATCCCTCCAGCCAAGACCCCTTCAAATTATGGCGTATGTTAAAAGAGACAGTTTGTCATACCCTGCTATATAAACTCGAATCTAGCTTCACCCGATCGATTGTGAATGGGTATGATTTAACCCTATAATCTTCTAGTATCTTGATAGCCAAGAATCCTGCGGTTTTCCCGAATAAGCCATTAAAACGCTTACTATAAGTGACACCTTGAGGTAGTTGTGTACCTTACTACAGCGTTCTACAGTTTTTCCTGGAGTCATCCAAACATCGAGATTACCGTTGTCCCGTTCGTCCTTTTAAGAATTGTGTTCAAGGCAGTCTCATACAAGATACTGGTCGACAGACTGATCCTCGTATGATATCGCTCCATGGAGTCCGTACTACGGGATGCATGTGACCTGTGCCATCGGAAGAAAACACGATGTCCATCGGAAGGCGTTGGGGCGTGCTTAAACTGCCGGAAATCCGGACAAGTGTGCGTATTTAGTCCCCGGAGCGAGATGGGTAGGCCTAGGCGTGAGAGAGAAAAAGTTCGGAGAAAAGAGCGGAGTGATTCTAATAAGCACGACGAAAATGGCATAACCATTGGGGGTGAAATCCGTGCCGAAAGTGCCCAAGGTAGTGGTAGCTCCAACTTTATTTCTGAATACGTCGACAACGGACATGCTCGGAACAACAGCAAAGCATTTGAGGACGAAAAGCCGGCATATGAAAGGTTCGTTTGCCCACATGCTACAGCACCTTTCATATACTTATATTATAGTAGCAATGCAACATATTGTCCAGACTTTGACTGGTCATTACCAAACATGCAGTTGCCCACGCCTCCATCTCAATCAGTTCCTTCTTTGTCGTTGGCTACGATGCCAATAACTTCAAACTACTTGCCTTCAGTCCATATAGAGCGAGAAGAGCAGTCTTTCGATCATATTATCAGCACCGGTATTGACCAATTTCCTCTCCTCACGAATCATATGAAGCTTTATATAGACTCAATATCTCAACAACCACTTGATATTCAAGCTCCCAATCAGGCATCGACATCAAACCTCTTACGGACTGGTTTCATTAATACTTACGGACAACTCTCTCGGATCCTGTTTGGGCTGAAGGGCTACCAACAGAATATATCCAGCAGCCTCAGTAATAAGGACCACACCTCTGTTTTTGGCCTCGACGAGGTTTTTGTCTTAGTCTCATCTCTTTGCGACGCAGTACACCAATTTCTCTACCAAATGATCTATCCCAGCCATATCGACACGTCACCATACCTCATGCTAGCTATACTGACGATCTCGACCGCTCTCGAGATATACCGGTCTGCTATCCAGGCATACGAGAGTACGGAAACAATGCTGACTCCGTCCGACACAAATGTCTCAGACGCCGCCGCGCGTCCGAACAAGGAGATTGACTTACAGGGACGCCTTCAGTCCCTGGATACACAACAGATAATGGTACAGATATCCCAGCTTGCGTGCATAGAGCTGCATCTATCCATAATGCAGCGCCTGCTCACGCATATGGATCCAATTATTCAGAAGAATCAGGCCGCAGTGATTTACTCGGAGAGAGAACGTCAACTTATTTTGGAGTTACAGACACGGTTAGATTCTTTGATGGAGAGGGTAAAGGGATAAACGCAATGGGAGACTATGTGTGCGATTTTTGAAAGATTGTTTTCACATTACACTTCAGAATGTCAAGTCAGGAAGTTACAGCAGGAGATATAGTGTAGATTTCTGCTCATATCTAGAATTTGCTAGACGTTTTAGCTATGATAGCTATTGATTATTCCCCAATACTCACACTTTATTTTCTGAACTCGTCATCAACATACTACGCGAGTACAGGAATCGGAATTATCCCACCTCCTCACATTCGATCAGCATCTCTCAGCTGGAATACAAAACCTTATACACCATCGCCTCAATCATCCTCGCCGCCTTCCGCGCAAACTCCCCATCCCTTGGTAGCCGATGGCCCAAACTATGCATCAGTGGCCCTGACCCTTCATCCGCACATAATTCCACAAGCAGTCGGCCCTGCGGCGCAAACGGATCCACCGCCCCAATCACATTCAGTGTCGGCACCTGGATGCGCGTCTTCTCGCGCGCGGGATGATACCGCCGGGCCGCCACGTCCCCATCCACCAGCGGCTCCAGATAGCCATTGACCTCCTCCTCATCGACTGTGTCGCCGGGCGCCCAGTCGCGCACCAGCACCCGTCCCGTCACCATGCAGATGCTGGTCTCGTAGCTGGGTGCGTTATGCGGCGTGCAGAGATCAAACGGCAAGCTTGCGCAGAGGAAAATGGCGAGTTTGAAGGGTGGGATGGCAGAGGGGGCGGTCTTGGCTAGGTGTAGTAGGAGGGAGGCGCCGAGGGCGGCTCCTTGGGAGAAGCCAATTAGTCCGTCGAAGGGGCCGTCGAGGAGGATTGTCTCCGCAATTAGTTCGAAGGCAGCTTGAAGCTGCTGCGTGGTCGGTTTGCTGTAGTAGCAGGAGAAGGGGCCGGGGAAAATGTCGGCTACGCCTATAGTGACGGGGTCAGCTTCATGCTTGACTAATCCATCGTTTGTTACTCTTCACTGCAGCGACCAGAAAGGAGCTCCCGCTGCCTCGAAAATAGCAGAATCGACTTCTCGCTGCGAGTGCAGTCCCGTTTTCAGTGTCTTGAGGACATACCATCGGCTGCCTTGCACTCGATCTGGCCATCCAAAAAGATGAACTCATGTGTAGGGCTCATGTAAGCCCGGATAGGACCAAGCTGGGCATCCAAGACTTCGGAGCTGGTTCCCATTCCATGTAGGCAGAGAAATTTCATATTTGAAAAAGGGGATAGTCAATTTGCCCTATTGATAGCTCGAAAATTAGTAATGGGAGATTGGACGTTGAGAAGTTCCTGGGCATTGTTGGTGTACTCGTAACGGTCTTACAACGAAACGGTCTTATACCTGAATGCTTCCAAAGGTTCTCTTCTCTGTTCAGGGATTTGGATTGCAAACCTACTACCAAGACCCAATAATGAGCTCCCACGGTAATGATGACTTCTGTTGTCTAGTTGTGCTATTTGTGTCAGGTTGAAACTACAACGAGCGAATGAGCATGGTACCTTAGATAGGGAAATCAATATTTCTTACAGCCAAGCATGCAGCAACAAGGCAGCAATCACATAATCACATCAATCACATTAGACGTAATTATGGTACTCAACCATTTCTGCCTGTCCACGAATACGTGCACTCAAATGTCGCCGGCCAAGGATCACTAGAAGAGGACACAACATAGATCTACATACCCACCCTGTACTGTACATATATAGTGCACCCTCTGACATCTCCTAGCAGGGTGATCCTTGTATGTTTATCTTCTTTTCCTCCAATCACCCTTGTCTGAAAGTCGAAAGGTTGCCCTGTCTCATCCTGTAGATGATCTAGAGCATATCATGCCTTCGTCTTCGGGTCCACCCTCCCCCTCACCCCATCGATCGAGCTTACGACGCCCAACAACAGCGCCTCAACGCATCAGCAGGGATCATGCGCATTTATCATTTATTGTTGATACGCGCGACCTCCTGCTCCAATATTATGTCAGCGTTTGAGTTTCACGTTGAGAAGGCTGTGGTGTTGTTCTCTTGGTATGCAGAGAAGCCAGAAAAACCAGGAGTTGACATGTCGTTTAGCCGCCTTGTCCTTTCTTTGTCCTACCCCAACTGACGTTACGGCCGTACTCATACCTGCATTCCTACAATATCTTACGCCTTCCTTCTTTCCCAACTCTCAGTATAACTTCAGATTCGTCAAGACAGCCCTTCGTTTCTGCCAAACCTCACCACATATTCTCGCATCTCGAATCTCGCATCTCGCATCTCTCATTCTGTATTAAGAACAGAGCAATGAGCACCGAGCTCCCACCAACCCCGCCATGTCTTGCCTGGAACCGGAGGATCCCTAACCCATTCGGATACCAACCATCACTTCCAGCAGGCATCATCTTTTCCATCATCTTCCTCAGTGTATTGATTGCACATAGCTACCAAGCTTATCACTTCCGAAAGCTCTGGCTCCTCGCATTTGTGTTGGGTACTCTCGGCGAGCTGTCAGGTTGGGTGTCGCGCATTGCTTCGCATTCATGTCCTTACTCGGTTCAATCGTTTGAAGCTCAGCTTGCATCGCTGATTATGGGTAAGTCTCCTACAAAACCTCGACGGCTTCCCCATCTAATTTCATCATCAGCTCCTGCTTTCACGACTGCTGGAATTTATGCCATCTTAGCTTTGATGATCCCAGTCATCGGCTATAACGCATCACCTCTGAAACCCAAGCTCTACCTGATCATCTTTATGACTGTGGATTTCTTCTCCCTGCTCCTACAGGGTATAGGTGGCGGTATGGCCGGTGCTGCCTTCAGCAAAAAACAAGACACGGCGACTGCTACTACTATCATGGTCACCGGCATCATCTTCCAACTAGCCTCAACCATTGTGTTTGTAACTCTCTACCAGCTAGTACTTTACCGCGGGAGAGATGTGCTTATAAGAAACCGGCCGCTGCTCATATTGTCGTCCGCGACCCTTCTGTCAGTGACATGTATGGTGATACGTGGCATCTACCGATCTATGGAGCTACTCCAGGGATGGAGAGGCTTTCTGGCAACAAACGAGAGGTTCGCAATTGCCATGGAAGGGACCCTGATGTCTATCGCCCTTATCACCTTCAATATCTTCAATCCCGAGCGATTAATCAGGGAGGCAAGGGTGGTTGCTGAGAATGAGAACCAGGGGTTTTCTACAGAACTCGATAGGAGAGACAAGGCCCGGGAGTCAGGAGGTGATACAACTGGCCTAGTCAGAGAAATTAGACTTAGTTGACGCTGTGAGCTCTGATAAGTACGGATGGGAGTAGGCAGAGCAGAACGAGGATCAAGGAGCTTCTGTGTATAATTTTGTAAGAAAAACTACTATGGGTTTTCTTTTACGTGACTAAACACATACATGAGGGCCCAAATCAGGCTATCCAACCACTTTATGCCCTTTATATCTTCATCCGACATCTAACACCCAGAGTATCGGCCTTTGGAAGCGGCACAAACGCATCTCTGACGCAAATAATATCACTCTCATCCGTGCCCACCAACTCTAGCACCCCCCTATCACCTACCGCTCTACAACCCTCAGAGCCCCACACCCTAAAGATGCCAAAAAGCACGAGATAAATCTCTGCTAGGGCCAAATTTGCGCCCAGACAGATCCGCGATCCCCTCGAGAACGCAACCTGGAAGCGATCTAGCCGCGGCTGCTCAATCCAGCGCTCCGGGCGAAACACACCCGCCGCTGGGAACACATCCTCATTATTAACGATGTGCAGCGCCGTCATGCTTATTGGTGTCCCAGCGGGGATTACCCACGCGGTACCTGTGCCGGGATCGACGAATGTGATGGCGTCGTCTGGCGCGATGCGCTGAAGCCGCGTCGCAACGCCGTAGCTAAGCCGGAGCGCCTCCTGGATCGTCGCGGACAGATATGGCAATTGCTCAAGCTGCGCGAGAGATGGCGTTGCGTCAGCGTCGGGAAAGTGTTCTCTTATTTCATCCTTTAGGCTCTTCAGTGTTTCGGGTTGAGAGAGGAGGTAGAACATGGCGACGCTGATGGCCCAAGCGGTAGTGACAGTTCCGGCGCCGACGACGGCGCCACCGTCTTGCGCCAGCCGGCGAAGTGTTTTTTCAGACGGTGGAAGTTTGCTTGAAAGAAGCTCTTGGAAAATCGTGCTAGAGGTACCGGGAGCGGGTTTGGTGTTTGTGGGTTGGTCCAGGGTCGCCTTGACTTGCTTGCCGATGTCCTGCATGCGGTCAACTACAGGTGCTGGGGGGCAAAAAAAAAGTGCACAAGAGAAAACTCACCACGTGCATTCGTATGAAGGAAGTTAAGCTCGGGTTCAGTCTTAGAAGCAATTCTTTGGGCAGCATATTCGTGATGCTTAGGACGATGGGGAACTGCTTGACAAGGAAGCTCGACTTGCCACCCCCAACACAAGCGTGGTGGAAGGCGCTGTCAAAGTCTGCGGCGTTGACTTTCTCCTCAGACTTTCCAAATGCATACTCCATGATCACGTCTATCCAGAGCTCCCATTAGCAAACCGAATAGCGCGTTGTTCTAGACCAGGGCCATACCCGCAGAATACGCAGCGAATGCCACGTCCAACCGCATCACATCGCCTGTCTCCTGAAAAGTCTTAAAACGCTTGAGCAGCTTGTCGACCGTGCTCTGGATCATAGGTTGTAGCTGGCGTACCTGGCCCTTAGAGAAGAAGGCATTCAGCGCGGCCCTGCGCATGCGGTGCGGCTCGTGCAAGGCGGTAGCGAAGGTGGACTCGTCGGCGGCGAAAGCCTTGGTAGCCCAGTACCACTTATGGCGACGCTTGCCCTTGTTGCTGTAGAGCTCCTCGTAGAACTCGGGGGTGTATACATGGATTTCATACGGGTTGATGCGGATGATGGGGCCATATTGGGCGTGCAAGTCGCGGATTTTGAAAGTATATTGGCCGCCAAGAATGACGTCGTAGTAGAACTCGTACCTGCGGCGAGAGGTTAGAAATATGCTACAAGTATGGAAAAATACTATCTATGGATAAAACTATATGTTCAAGTCTGTGAGCCTGGACTCTATTTACCATAATGTTGCGGCTGCCAGCTTAGGCCCCGGAAATTTGCTCAGAGGACTCCAGTAAACCCGACACAGTCCAAGTCCTATGACATATATACAGAAGAGGATACTAAACGCCAGACAGGACGAATAGAGGGTGATAATTTGGGTGGGCATCGTGGAAAAGGATTTCGCAGGTAGCGGAATCTCACATTCAAATTTCAAATTGAAACATACAGGAATTGGGCAACATATGGCAATCGTTAATCTGCTTGGTGAACGAGTCCTCCACATATCCAAAGAAACATCCTCGACAAATGACTCCGATTGATACATCCGGAATCTGGAGCTCCCCCTCGGCAAGCTGCGCACTGAGTGCAGCACTATGCAAGAGATGCGGTTCACCCCCAGGGGTTGCCATCAGAAGTCGCCGTTTTGTACGAAGCAGTTCCTACTGGTCGTGGCATTTACCGCAGGGTCGCACTAATTTCAAGGGTTATAGTAATATACTCTAGCAGCTTTAGCGAATACAGTCAGCCAAATTCCTTGCATAGAAACGCTAGATTGCTATAACTTTTTAACTCACTTTTTAGTACCCACTCGGGTATTTTCTCGGGGGCAAAATGCTGGAAGGGACATTGGCCGCATACCTCCTCTCCACAAGCATATGTGTCACCGATGCACTTCAATACTGCTGCCTCATGGTAATCAAGTGGTGTAATGTTGGTGCATTCAGCCTCAACTATCTCCAGAAGTCGCCGTACTGCACAGGCTTATATGTCGCCGAAGCACCTCAGCGGGAGCTGCGCCTCAGCCGTACGGATGCATGAAACCCTAACTAGGTGGAGTACAGGTGTAACTCGGAGAACAGCAAGGGCGGCCCCTTGCTTAGTAGAGGATTCCAGATCGTCGAACAATTGATACACGTGTTGCTAGGCTATGGGGGCCATGTTGCGGAGATGCCGATGAAATATCGGATAAAACCGGCCTTGCTCGATCATATTACGCGTCGGCTTGGCGCATATACAAAGCACGACTCTTCATGGTTGCTTCTATTTCACCTTTAAGTCGCACAAGATAGGCATTATCGAGGTTATCGACGGATGCTGGCATGGGATGATTTCGGGCTTCGAAGGGATTAATTACCAGATAACAATAAAGCCGGGGAATAAAATAATAAATTCTCACATTGTAGAAACTAGACATAGGAAGAATATTTATAGAATAAGAATATTAAGAATAAAATTTAACTAGACTATACTAAAAACCCTAACGCCGGCCTAGTCTTGAAAAGGGAAGGGAAGATATCTATTCAGCCTCCAGAAGGCCCGGGGGAACACGCTTTGACTTGGCCACAATCTTCCTTGCCAACGCTGAGATAGGAATGTTGTTCAACAGGTCAAACACAGAAATATCAGCTTCGAGTTCCGAGTATAACCATGCGCGAACCTCCACCGCCAAAAGACTGTCGACACCATAGCTACTAACAGGCCTCGAAGCCTCGATATCCTCTAGGTGCACATTAGAATTGGAGTGACAGCAGTTGGGGATACTGGTTTCTTACCGAAGGCAACCATCATTGACTTAGCTAGCTTTTTGACAAGCGCATTGGAAACGATATCTGAGGCCTCATCAAATGTAGTAGCTGCTGCGAGCGTCGATTGAAGTTGTGCTGTGTCCTCGTCAAGTTCCTGGGTAACCTGATGCGTGTCGACTTGGACAATGTGGGCAAATTTAGCGTCATTGAACCACCATGGATACTTCTCAGACCCTTGAGCCATCATACCCCCAGTCCCCAAACCTGTAATGACCTGAGGCGGAACAGTCCCACCATGAATAGACCGACCTGTAATGCTAGCCTGAACTAGCATCAGGAACTCGGCCTCGCGGATGCCGATAAAACTCCATGACTTGGTGTTCTCGTGTACACGAGCCTCTGTGGTTTCCTCGACGAGAAATCCAACGCCAAGAACCATACCTACGTCAATGGAGCATGCTTTGAGACCTTTTCCTCGCCGGTAGTGTGCAAGGGCGTCTTGGTAGGCGTTTCCAGCCGAGTAGTTGGCTTGGCCACGAGAGCCCGCAATGCCAACACTAGAGGATAGTAGTACAAAGAAATCCAGGTCTTCCGGAAGATGTTGATGAAGGTTCCAACTTCCTTGGACTTTGCAGGTAGTCGCCTCCCGGAACTGGTCGCGGGTCATATTTTGGAATATCTATCACTGTAAGTAAAGGTCAAATTGCAGGCTGGGGATCTTACAGCATCGCGAAGAACCATTGCACCCTGTATGACTCCCCGAATTGGCGGAAATTCCTTTGAACATCTAGCGAGTGTATTGATAACGTCCTCTTCATTGCCGACATCGCATGGATATGCTGTGGCCTTCGCACCCTGCTTTGTGAGTCGGTCGAGCAATTCCCTGATTAGCGGCCTAGATGAACCAGATCGTGAAAGAAGCACAATATTTTTGGCACCGTTGTCAACCATCCATTGGGCTAGGCAGCGCCCCAGTCCACCACTTCCTCCCGCTAACACATATGTATACGCAGGGTCGAAACGAATCGGAGCGACCCTCTGAGGAATAACGGGGACAATGTCACCGGATATAGATTCCAGAACAACTTTTCCTAAGTGCTTCCCCGTCTGCATAAGACGGAATGCCTCCTCGGCACGAGAGAATGGTAGTACTGTAACAGGTGCAACTGGCTTGGCGACCCCTTGCTTTAACAAAGTGACGACTTCTCTAAAAATGCGAGATGCCATAGCAATATTGTGGTCTAGAATACCTAACATGTTGATAGAGTGGAATGTGACATTCCGTAGGAACGGTGCCATTTCAAGACCGGTATTTCCAACTATAGATGATTAGCAAGATGTTAATTTTGTGAATCAAAGGGAAGGTTGCTTCTTCAGCTTCTTCGCTGGAGCAAAACTCACCAATATCCTTCTGACCCATCTCAAGAAAGCGTCCGAACCATGCGATGCACTTCCACGACTCAAGGAGGGCTTCTCCAGCCAGAGAGTTTAGAACCACATCAACACCACGTTGATTGGTCAGTCGCATAATCCCATCCACAAAGCTGTTGTCTCGGCTGTTGAGTATGTGATCTTCGGGGATGTTGTAGTTTGTCATGAGGAGGTCCTTCTTGACTTGCGATGAGACCGTAACAAACACTTCAGCTCCAATGTGCTGGGCTAACACAATAGCCGCTTGACCTACACCACCAGCCGCTCCGTGAATCAGAATTGTCTCCCCTTTTTGGAGTCGGCCAGCCTCGTAAAGGGCGTAGTATGCAGTACTATATACCACTGGTAAAGAGGCTGCTACCCCAAAAGTCAAATCATTAGGCATGATTTGACACATGGATTCTTTACTTCGCGTAAAGTTTCTGAATGTCCCCAGTCTCCAGGTAATCACCTTATCTCCAGGCTTGAACTTCGTCACATTTGCTCCGATCCGGGTAATGATACCACTGCAGTCAACACCAAGTGCGGGCTCCGATAACTGCCCCATGGCGACCATGATATCTTTGAAGTTTAGGCCGGCACCTTTAACTTCAATTTCCACTTCATCTGGAAACAATGCAGCAGATGCATCTTCATCATCATCGAAACGAAGTGTGTCGAGCCTGCCAGGTGTTCCAATTTTAAGGGTCAGTGGTCTGCCTTCCTGCTTGAAGGGAGCTTCTTCTGCCTTCGGTGTGATGTGATGACTCGCAATCATTTCATTCATCTTATTTTCAAGTAGAATTCTTTGCACCATAGGTCTATCATCTCGGATAGCGAATTCCCAGTCTGGCTTTGCCGCATTGGCAGAGTTCGCAATCGTGGTGAAGATCTTGACTATAGCGGCGACGGTTCCTTCCGTATCAAGAGGTTTGGTGTAGTCTAAATCAACCGTAGCAAGCGATAGCTGCGGGTTCTCCGAACGAATGCTTCTCGCCATACCAGTCATGAGATTCGAAGAGGGGTTCTCGCTGTTCACCGTTCCACCTCGACTGACCCATGTCGTATCGCGAGATTCAAGAATAATACGCTTAACAGCCAGCCAGTCAAGTTCACTTATCTCTGGGAGAAAGCTTACTCCTTGTTCGACTTCGAGGAGAACCAGGCAAGACTTATCGTTAAGGGCTACATCAGTTGCGTTCTGCAAACTTGAAATGATAACCTTGGATCCACTTGCTTCGAGTTTCTTTGCGACCATTTCCGAGAAGTTTTTTAATTCTTCTCCAGGGGCAGATGGGATGACAATAATTGCATCTTGCACAGCCGGGTCCGCCTCTACGGCAGTAGCGGTTGATACCATAACTGACAACATCTGGTTTTGCACGTCCTTGAAGTCGTGGAATGCTACGTCGAGTCCACTAAAACCTGCTTTCAGGAGGGCTGTATTCCATTCCTCGTTCGTCATCGTGGGGCCATGATGGCGGCCATCATCCTCACCTAGATTCGTCAGTTTGGATAGCGATTAACAGATTTTTGCATAACTTACCTAGCCACCAACCTTCCAGGGAGCCAACAATCATAGTATATCTCAACTTTCCGAGGGGATTAATGATTTCGCTCAGAACGAGCTTGCCGGTGCTATTAGTGATTAGTATTTGTTTTATTTGGTTAGTTCAGCCACTTACGGTTTCAGAAGTTTCTTCAAATTTGTGAGAGTTTCGTTGATGGTCCGAGTAGCATGTAGTACATTGGAGGCAACGATAACATCGTAGATCCCCTCTTCGAAGCCCTGCTGAGAGGGGTCTTCTTCGATGTTCAATTTAGCAAATGACATGAAGGGTGTCCAAGATTTAAGTTTCTCCTTTGCCTTTTCGAAGAAGCCAACGCTGATGTCAGTAAAGGTATAGTTAGCAAAACGTGGAGCCGAGCCTGCCTGGCCTCCAAGAGCTTCGAGGATGGGAAGAGTAGCACCTCCAGTGCCGCCGCCAATCTCAAGGATCTTCATATTTGGATTCTTGTGAGCCAAAAGATTCATGGAAAACGCCATCTGTGTGTAATGTTGAGGACAACCGAGTCCAGACTGGTAGAAATCGTGGAGGCGGTTATCCTTCATGAGGACCTGAAGAGGGGGGATATCCCCGCGTAAGATGGAAATGAGGTTCTCGCCGTGCTCGTACATGATGGCACCATCGGTTGAGCCCTTGGATACTCGGCCCAGAACTTCGGCTTCGAACTCCGGGCTCGTGTTCAACCAGTCAATTTCCTCGGTCTGGTGTACAACTTTGCCTTCCTGTGCTTGCTTGTACGTGTGTTCCATAAACTCATAGAGCAACCGAAGGTGGTTGGGAAAGGCTTTGGCTTCTTCCGAGGTGAACGCCTTTAATACGCGCTTCATATAGATGAAAGACGCGAGCTCAAGCTCAATATGTATGTTGGGATCAACTTGACCAATATCTCCTACCTGTTTAGCGCACATGTCCCTAATTGTGGCTGCGTCTAACATGGATACGTCCTCTTTCCATTCAAGGAACGAAGCCAATTTTCGGAGATTGACAAGAGATGCAGCAGCTCCTTCGCTTGGGCCAGATAGCGAAGTACTTTTGACGCCCTCAAATATTACGAGAGGCTTCTCCCATTCTGCATCAGACACGACAACAGTGGCTTCTCCGTCGCCTCCTTCGACGTTGATGGTTGCGCCATAACCATGAAGCAAAGTTCCTGGTGTGTTGGGAAATTTTGCAGACACATACAATCGTCCAATTTTCGTGGGAACCATTGGAACCGTCAGGTCTTCGGCTATGCCTGAGCAGGCCGGAAGGGCCATCTGAATAATACTGTCGAGTGTCGCTGGATGTATAACGTGAGGATACTCGAAGTTGCAAGGCATTGTACTTTTTGTGTCAGGGACTTTAAGAACGCACTTGCTTTTGAAGTGACCTTTCTTAATATCAACAAGATTTTGAAAAATATCGCCGTAGTAGAGACCAATCGAAGTAAGATGTTCATAGAATATCCAAGGACTCTGTACTTTGACGCACTCATCTGTGATGTCGCGGTAGGTCTGCCTGTAGCTTTTGTTTTTGGCAAGATTCTCGTTCTCAAATAGATCACTTGGCGCGTTGACGTATCTTATGGATATGAGTCCGGTGCAGTTCAGCTCCCATACCTCTTGGCGTGAGAAGAGGTTAAACTCTTGCCAGTTAGAACCCATCGCCTGAGAACCCATCCTCCAAGGTTTGAAAGTGAGCATTGTCTCTATTCCAGCCTCATCTTGAGGCACAACAATGGCTTTCCCAATAAGAACATCACGAAGCTCATATCCTTCAACCTCTTGAGTTGGGTTGGCTTTTTGGCAAGCAGCTTCAATTGCCATAATCATCATCCCAGCGGCAGGATATAGGATGGAACCCTGGACTTTGTGGGATTCAACCCATGGTGTCTCGATGAGCTTGAGGATGTTGCGATATCTTGGCTCGCCTGGGACATCTTCCAGGGTTAAGCTACCGAACAAATCTTTCCTAGGGTGCTCCCTAAGCCGATGAGCTCTAGCCGTGTGAGACTCAAACCAGTACTTGGCGTCTCGATTCCAAGCAAAAGCTGGAAGGTCAACCAGAAAGTTATCTTTTCCAGACTCATGGTGATCATTATTCACGGCACCAATATTGACTGGGAATCCGCGTTGATATAAACAACCAGCAGCATCAAGAGCAGAAACACAAGCATCCTTTCCTCGTTGAAGGACAGAGACATAGGCCAGGTTCTCTAGTGCAGGGCTGTCTCGCAGAATCTGTTTTAATGGTCCTTGCAATGCCGAGTGGGGCCCGATCTCAACCATTATATCCACGTAGGGTTTTGATGTTTTCCGCTTCGTCTTTGTGGCGGTGTAACTAACCAAACTTTGAATAGCCCCGAGGAAGTTGACTTGATTGAGCATATTGGTGACCCAGTAAGATCGTCCCAGCTCCGAGTTATCAATCAATTTTCCGGTCACACTAGAAAACATCTTGATATCTGGGCCATTTTCAGGCAGAGTATACACGTCTTCCATGGATCTAAGATACGACTGTGCGATCACCTCCATATCAGGGGAGTGGTATGCAGTGTCAACCTTTAGACGACGGGCAAAATGTTCATCTGCCTTGAGCATTGCAAGCACCTCATCAATTGCCACTGCATCACCAGACAATGTAGTACTGGACGGGCTGTTAATGCAAGCGATGACAACTTTTCCCTTTGTGAGGCGATCGATGTAAACTTGGACGGCTTCGGGCCCGAGTCCAGTCGCTAACATGGCTCCGGATAGGTTTGGCACAAATCCTCGAATGCTGTGGGAAAGCCTTCCTCTGTGGTACGAAATGGAAAGGGCTGATTGTCGCGAGATAGCACCTTTGGCGTAAGCAGCAGCAATTTCTCCGCTTGAATGGCCTACGACGGCATCTGGGGTGATTTTCCAATGTCTCAAGAGGTCTACCAAAGCAACCTGCAAGGCGGTACAAATAGGTTGACTCAGATAAGATGCATCCAGGTTAGAAGACTTTTCGCTTGTCCAGAGTTCACCTAAGTTATAAAAGTCAGATAAATTCGATGCTGCATTGTGGAATATGATACACACCGAGTAGGGACCAAGAAGCTCCAATTCGTACGAAGAATGCGCTTGACTCTTCAAGACTCTCTTTGAACACTCGATGGGCAATCAGTTCCCTCCCCATAGCATACCACTGGGCGCCTTGCCCAGTGAAGATGAAAGCCACCTTTGGGAGTTTAGATGATCGAAGAGGCTTGACAGTGACAGCCTTGAGATTATCAGCAGCTTCGGCAGAAGTTGAAGCCACAGTGAAGGCTTTCCAAGGCAGAATGCTCCGCCGAGTTCCAAGCGTGCGGGCGAACTTCGCAAAGAATGTGGCGGTATCTTGCTTGTACACGTCCTCCAGAAGTCGGTCATTAAGATACTGATGATACATTGCTGAGGTGCGCTCCACACCGGCCTGCTCATGAGAAGACCAAACAAGCAGTCTCGGGGTAAGATAGGTGCTCATTCCATATCCTTCCACGTACTTTGCATATGAATTTGCAGCATACTCAAGACCATTACCTAGGGAAATAAGCTCGGCTGAGCCTAGATCAACCGCTGAGTCCACGGATGAGGATGGAGAGGCATCGCCATCGGGTAGAATCACGTTGTGGTTTCCTTTTAGTCCACGAGCTTTCAGGTAATGATAGGCATCGTCGATGATGCAGTGAGCGTTTGTTCCACCATACCCAAAAGAATTAATGCTCATACGACGCAAGCCATCAGTAGGCCATGGCGTCAGTTTTGTGGGAACGGTAAGGTTCCATTCTTCCATCGGGATGCGCGGATTTGGCTTCTCGTACCAGACCGCTGGAGGAATCTCTCCCTTTTCAAGCATCATAATCGCTTTGGTGATCTGTGCAAGTCCTGATCCTCCTTCAAGATGACCAATATTGGCTTTGATGGACCCAATGTAGAGTGAATCGCCAGGTGCGCGAGATTTTCCAAACGTGACTGCCAGAGCTCTAGCTTCAACCGGGTCTCCAGCCGGGGTGCCGGTGCCGTGAGCCTCGACGTACGAGGTTTCAGTTAAGCTCAGGCCAGCATCAGAATAGACCTTTCTGATCAGGGCCTCCTGGGCATCAGTGGAGGGCAGCGTAATGCCGGGTGTATTTCCGTCTTGATTAACAGCCGTGTTCCTGATGATACCACGAATAACATCGTGGTTTTCAAGTGCAAGATGAAGGGGCTTTAGAACGACAAATGCAGCACCTATTCACGTTAGTCAGACTACAGTTCTAAGAATCAATCATAATAGCAAAACAAACCTTCACCACGAGAATATCCATTGGCTTTGTGGTCAAAAGATTGACATTTTCCATCTGGACTGAGGAAATGCAGTCTTGTCATGGCGCCCATAATATCTGGGAGGAGGATCAGGTTGGTCCCGCCGACAACGCTCTATGTAAAGTGATAAGTAAAACGTTAAAATCGGAAGGAGTTTTAAATACTCACCATCTCAGATTCTCCCGTACGGATGCTCTGACATGCAAGATGCAGAGCCACCATAGATGAGGAACAAGCTGTATCCAGACTGATACTTGGGCCCTTCATGTCAAAGAACCACGAAATTCGGTTTGACATGATAGCAGATCCTGTTCCTGTACCAGAATATAGAGGAAGATCCTCTCTGTCACAAGCCAACATGTCACTATAATCTCGTGTGAAGCAACCAACATAGCAAGAAGTTTTACTTCCAGCAACATCTTCCATCCGGATTCCAGCTGAAATAGTAATAAACTTAGCATTGCAAATTAACTGTACAAAAACATTAAACATACCATTTTCCAATGCTTCATAGGTGCACTCAAGTGCCATGCGCTGCTGAGGATCCATTGCCTTGGCTTCGGCTTGCGTCATCGAGAAGAAGGGTGCATCAAAGGCTGAAATATCGGAATTCATAAAATGTGCACCTCGAACATTCAAGCTTCCCTGGCGTTCGTTGTGAGGGTGGTAAAAAGCGTCAACATTGAACCGATCTTTGGGCACATCAGAGAGAGCATTTCTGCCCTCGGCAATCATGTCCCAGAGCTTCTGCGGATTCTCTGCATCACCGGGGAATCTGCCGCCAACGCCAATTATGGCGATAGGCATCACTGCGTCCCCTATAGAGCCAATTTGAGGGCCAGAATACCCATCTCTGTAGTTAGCGTGCTTCGGGCTCGACATTATGACAAGTGAAGGTCTTGTTATATTGAAGATGCCACCGCAAAGAAGGTATATTGCAAAATAGGTAAAAAAACAAAAACAAAAAGCAAATATCTTTCAGAGTCTTTAGAGAGCGAGGCAGTATTGACAGTGTTGAGCAAGGTGTTGAACTGTTGCAATGCGGGAACTTTGCGCTGTGGAGTTTCGCAATATTCGGAGTAAGGAGGTAGATAAGTCTATTTCGCCAGCTAACGCATGGCTGTACACCAGGGAGAACATGACAGGGCTGAAAAATAGAGTTTCTGCGGCCCCAGACATGACAGGCGGTTGTGTGCCAGTATCCTGCGCAATTGCTACTGCCGCCGCGGTATCACCTCTACTCGCCGAGCTGTGATATCTCGCCGGCGGCGACAGGCTTACTAAAGGTAGGCTGACCGGGCACCTTCGCAGAACGCCAAGAGGCTATGTAAATGATCGCGCGAATTTGATGCGCGACGAATCCTTCCGGCTAAGTCGAGGAGGTGTCCTTCTCAGCCTATTAAGTGACCGGCGACATTATCTTTTGTTAGCCTACTTGGCTAAATTAAGTTGTCTAGCCTAGCGTCGGCGACATATCATCTTGCATAGCTATTAGCGATTGACGTATCGTGACAATGATTTTCTGCGACTGCTCAAGCTATTTGGATTGGTCGGATTGAAATTTGCTGTAGTGAGCTCTGGAACATGGTCGAACCCTAATGGAATCATCTGTTTATAGTGGTGAAAATGTGGTCAAGATGGAGAGCATGTGTCCACGAACTGTCATTCCACAGGATCAGCCTTAGATTTGCTGTTCCCTGACAGATGAACATTTTGTCCATCACTCCCTTCTTGTAACTCGGTTGCAAAAGCTTGTGAGAATTACCACGGCTTTTATTCGTGAAACTTTTAATCTCAATGCGAACTAGATTCTGCCTTTTATTTTAAGTCTTATATGAACCCTCGACTACGAAGTATCATTATGTACTACTAGCTTTTGGAAGGTGCACACAAATGTTATGATACCCCCGATATTCTTCTCAGTATGAGTGATTTTTTCTTGATTAACTTATTCTCAGGTTGAAGCTGTCATCCTCATGAAGATGGACAAGCGGTTCTCCAAAAAGATCTTGGTAGTTGTCACAGCAGGTGGCTTTCCAAATGCTGGCAAGTACTCATAAATATCCATATTGAATCATTAAACTCATTTCAACTCTTGTCAGAACCTCTCCTGGAGATAAGCAGACTTCTAGCTGCACGGGGCCACACCATCGAGTTTGGCACCTTTAGTGGACGCGATCACTGGCTGAAAGATGCACCATTCATCTCCAAGCTACACCTACTTGGCAGTTCAGCACCAATTGATTTGGAAGAACAGGCTTATCTCCGAATGTCTCAGTGGAGTGGCAGCTTGATCAAGAGCTGGCGAGTAGTTTTTGATACCAAGGAGTTTCTGGAATCGTCCTGGCCGGATGTTTACACCAGTCTCTCTAAGATCATGAACGACCCGCAATCTCGCCCAGATTTTATCTTATCTGACTATTTGGTAGAGGCTGTGCGTGACATGAACTTTGAGTATGATGTTCCGATCGCCATGCATTGGTCACAAATGCCAACTGCGATGTTGTCTGCTCCATACATCCCAGGCGCTGCTGGCCTGCAGGTTGACATACTCACTTCTGAGCATGCCACTCTAGGGCAGCGAATATATAGCGAACTTGTCCTCTACTGTTCATTGCCATACTTTTTGCGTTATAGAAGTTGGGTCAAGGCAATGCGAGCATCGATAGGGGTCCATCGTCTACTGCCTACCCTTACCAAGCCCGATTACCTCTGTTTGGTAAACTCATTTTTCGGTGTCGAGACCCCCAAGGATCTTCCACCAAACGTTGTTGCCGTTGGGCCTATACTTGCCGACTCGTATTCGCCGCTTACGCAACTTTATACTTCATTTCTTGCTCATCATACCAAAGTTATCTACATCTCACTAGGAACCCACGTCCTCTTGGGTCACGATGCCCTCTGTAGAATCTTTACTGGGCTTAGCGATTCCATCGCGTTTGGAACTATAGATGGGGTCATATGGTCGCTCCGCCCCATGGCTAAAAAACAGCTGGATACTACAGTATCAATCCCATATCCAGTGCAAGGTTCGAGTCCACGCCTCTTTACGATCGCCCAACTACTCGAAAACAAGCACCCCGATATCTTATTCACTGAATTTGCGCCACAGCGAGCGCTTCTTGCTCATCCTAGCACTCGGATATTTTTTTCACATGCTGGCGCGGCATCCACCAACGAAGCTGTTTTTGCGGGTATCCCAGTTATCACACTCGGAGTGTATTTCGACCAGATCCAGTATTCGCTGCGTCTGCGAGAGGCCGGAGTTTCTGTCATGTTGCTCAAGGAGTCCTTGACAAGTGAGGCTGTCTCTGCGGCTATCAGCACCATAGCCAACGACGAGGGGGCAATTAGGCTCAACTGCGAGAGGTTGAAGGGCTTGGCTACTCTTGCATCTCGACGGAAACACGTTGCAGCGGACTATATTGAAGAAGTGTTGGTTGACTACGAATGGCGGAAACAAGAGCAGGAGCTAGGTGGACGATGTCGGCCAATGCATTTACAAACGGCGGACGGGAGAATGTCGTGGTGGAAGGCAAGGAACCTGGATCTTTGGGCGATAAGCGGGATAGCTGTTCTTACTTGTCTAGGCCTCTTTCTTGCTCTTCCAATGGCAATTGGTTTCGAATTTGGCAACTAGTTCAGTAGTTGGGTAGTTTCGGGTGGTAATTCTTAGATACGAACTGAATGCTGCGCCCCCTTGCATTAATTAGGTAGGGACGCTCACTGATCTTCGAGCGTCCATGTTGATTGATGAGAGATAACTACAACCCTAGCGGTACGTCTATACCAATGCTAGCAATACCAGCGATGATATGTGCCGCGTATTGCTCGTTACTCCCTTACTCATATCCGTCATTGAGGTGACTCGTGTAGATCTGAGATTTGTCTGTAAGGCTGCCTTGATATGCGGGTTCCAAATGTGACGATATTCTGGACGATAGACCAGGGTGCGGTTGAGTCACAGGTTTACCACCCAAAATCGAGATTGCAGTTGTTATAAAACGACAGATTCGCCCGCGACTTTTGTTAAAGATTTCGTGAAGAGTTACGCACGACCAAGATGAAGAAAGAAGACATAGCCCGACTTGTGATAGGCCTTTCAAAGGAGGAGTTTAAGTCAATCGAACTCCACCTCGCTTTCCTGGACAAATATCTCACATTGCGATCATACATTGACGGTTACACTCTCAGTCAAGCTGATTCAACACTATGGGTTGTCATTGGGGGCAACAAGGTTGCTTACGCCTTATTGAAGAAAGTGACTTTTGTGAATGTGAGTCGTTGGTTTACGTTCGTTGAGCAGTCGCATCCAGAACTCCAGGAAGAGTTCGTCGCGAAGGACGACGCGGCAAAGGCGAAGAGGGCTGCTCAAAGCAGGGCTGGCGCTAGCTACAATATCGCTCTCCAAGATGCTGAGATGGGAAAAGTTGTCACTAGATTTCCTCCCGAGCCATCGTATGTCTCCTTAATTAATATAGGTACCTAGCACCTGGTTCTCAGGTCCATTTCTGATTTCACATAGTGGATACCTTCACATCGGCACGCGAATGCTGCGTTGCTAAACGATTATTTCGCTCACGACCTATATAAAGGAACTCTCCTATTTCGATTCGATGATACAAACTCCACGAAGGAGAAACAGGAATTTCAGGATTCGATCACTGAGGATCTAGATATTTTGGGTATTAAACCAGACAAGACGAGCTACACGAGCGACCACTTCCAAACCCTGTATGAATACTGTGTCCGAATGATCAAAGAAGGCAATGCCTACGCAGACGATACTGACCAGAAGACCACGAGAAATGAGAGAATGACTGGCCAGGCGAGCGCACGGCGTAACAGGACCGTCGACGAAAATATGACCATTTTTGAAGGAATGATTGCCGGAACAGAGGTACAGAATTGCATTCGCGCAAAGATGTCTGTGGACAATCCAAACAAGGCGATGCGGGATCCGGTCATTTACCGCTGCAATCATACACCTCATCACCGCCCTGGTACTTTGTGGAAGGCATATCCAACCTACGATTTTGCTTGCCCTCTCGTCGACTCTCTCGAAGGCGTAACACATGCACTCAGAACTACCGAGTTTGCGGTCCGTAATCCACAATATCAGTGGTTTCTAAACTGTTTCAACCTTCGCAAAGTGCATATATGGGATTTCGCTCGCATGAACTTCAAGCGGACGTTTTTGTCGAAGCGGAAATTGACCAAGTTGGTAGATGCCGGCAGAGTGAGGGGCTGGGACGACCCTCGTATGCCGACGATTCGTGGTGTTCTGAGAAGAGGGATGACCATCGCAGCATTACGAGATTTTATTCTCAAGCAAGGTCCTAGTCGAAACGTCACTCTTATGGACTGGACAATCTTCTGGAATATTAACAAGAAGGAAATCGATCCAATTGCTCCTCGACATACTGCTGTTGACCAAAAGCAGACTGTCGTAGCCACGATCATCAAGGGAGGCCCCGAGCAGGCATATACGGAAGAGAGGCCAAGGCACAACAAGAACTCTACTTTAGGAATGAAGAAAGTCGCCTACAGCCGCTAACTAATTCTTGATCAGGAGGACGCCAAGATATTCGAGCAGGACGAGGAGATCACTCTCATGGCTTGGGGTAACGCAATCATTCGGAAAATCAATCGCTCCTCGCCAAACCAAGATTCCCCGGTTGTAGACATAGAGCTCGAACTTCATCTCGAAGGTGATGTCAAGAAGACTGAGAAAAAGATTACATGGCTCTCGACTGAGGGTCCAAGTCTTATCCCAGTGGAGCTGGTCGATTTCGATTATCTCCTGACAAAGGACAAGCTAAAGGACGATGATAACTGGGAGGACTTCTTGACCGAGCAGACGGAGTTTAGGAGTGCGGCTTTTTGTGATGCTAACTTGGCCGCTTGCAAGGCGGGTGATATCATCCAGCTGGAGCGGAAGGGCTGTTTCAGAGTTGATGAACCGTACAAGGATGGCAATGCGGCAGTGCTATTTAGCATTCCTACTGGAAAGACTGGGTGAGTCGCTAGCTGTCTACGTTTTATCATATGCATTTCTAGAAGGGCATTACTTTTGGGGTTAACAACAATATAGCGCACACGTGGAATAAGGTGGGTAGTTGAGTTAGATATTAGACATAATATTAGTTAGTGTTGGAGATCTATGGAGCCAAGCTTTTACAGCATTTTAAATATGTTTAATTTATCGCTAATAAAATGTTCCTGCTACTACACTACCCACCCGCCCCTCCTCACGCAATCCAAGTCTTCTTGCAGCGTTGTATCAATCATCTACAGGTGGGAGAAAGCTCGACATCTCCATTTCAACACCGGCCTCCTACTCCACCGGCAGGTCTCCGCTACCTGCGACACTAGTGCCTTGAGATTCCTTCAAGTGCTGAGACATAACAGGAATCGGGCCCTCTACTGGCAAAATCTCCCCATACCGGAGCGGCACACGTCCAACGCGAGCAAGGACGTCGTCGATGGTGCCGTTAGAGCTCCCGTTTTGTAATAATGGCTCTTCGAGAGCCTTTGACATCTCGAATGCGTCAAGCGAGACTTGTCGACAGAGCCTCTGCCAGCCGACAAGCAGAGTGGCGATTGCCAGGGCCTGAAGCACCACGCATGCGAGTGTGGCCGCGAGGAACTCGTAGTGGCTCTCGTAGGCGTTGGGCGTTATCGTCGAAGCTCTCTGGATGAGTGGCCCGTCGACGATACTAACTACCAACGAGATCGCGGCAACAACAGCAAACTTATCAACCGTGCGGGACGGTCCGAATAAGGCGGAAAGGTTGTGTTGAATATCCAAGTCAAACTGCAGTCTCCGCAGCTCGGCCCCGCGCATGGCATTCAGCCACCAAGCGACCTCGTAGGCTTGACTCAGAGCAATAGTGAGGCAGAGGTTTGCAAACCCGACAATCAGGGACAACAGCACAGGCACCGATACGGGCATGGAAGAGCGAGGCCATGTATTGACCTCCTTGCCGTTTGAATCAACGAGAATTGCGGCCAGCCCGGCGCAACAGACTACGAACGCGAGGATGCTCGAGACAGCCTTCCAGGGAGCTCGTCTCCAGAAGCCTGGTTCCCATGCTATTCTCTGGTTGCCGACTACTTGGTGCATTGTTTGCTGGCAAGGAACCTTTCCTAGGTCTCCCGGGATCCGAAGTCGAAAGGCCAAACGACCTGGACACGGATGTCGTACTCAACCAAGACGAGGCTCAGAAAATGTGCAGAAGTTCAGCTGGGCACACAAGTCTATTATTAAAGAACCACATCCATACGGGGTCTATAAAATTACAAGGCATGATTGGTACACTTGCAATCAATCCATGGCATGGATGGGGAAAGATGAATCCTACGGAGGGTTTTGCTGGGGCTGGTCTTGAAGGCTAAGCCTATTACACAGATCAACACGGCACAAGCATTTACTAAATAGCTTAGTTCTTGGGGCGCTCGGATCACCACTTGACAGGTGCCAGACAGATCTTCCTCTCCACGTGGAGCATCTTCTCCTGTGTGACATCTAGTGAAGCCTCGTTTCTATACTCATGATATACTATATATCTATATAGTAATAATAATTACTTACTTATGATCATACACAACTAAGGCTAATAGCTTCAAGTTTCACCAATTAGACATTGCTTGCTTAGTCATCTATATATACTATGACTGTCGCCAAGTTATTATCGCCAAGTTTTACTGTCGCCAAGTTACCCCTTAAGATGGTACAATTCCTTCGCGATGTTTTAGACCTCCCTTCACCAACGACCTGCCTTTTAAAAAAATAAATGGCTTCCCTTAGCCGGGTTCGTCCGCTTGTAACCGGACATAGCATCCGACGTAGCTACCAATCCAGAGCACTACTATGCACACCAACCCTCTCTACACACCCTAAAATCAGACACCTGCACCCCCCCAAGTCCCTAGTCCTCCCCCCAACCCACCGCAGCTCAACCTCCACACCACCACCGCCTCCATCCACATCTCCCCCCACACTCCCTCCAGACCCCGAAACCCCCCCCGACGAAGTAGCCCAAAACATCCAGGCCGACCTCCGCTGCCTCAACCACACCAAATGGGGCTGGGTAATCTACCGCACCACCTACGCCTCCGACGCCGCCTGGGCCCGCTTCCAGAAAATCATCACCGACCGCTCGCGCGACGACATGGCTGAGCGCAACTTCCCCCCCGACCTAGTAGCCAATCACGAGTGGACATTCGTCTCCGACCGCGCCTCCTTCGACGGCGCCTCGCCCGACCAGCTCCGCCGCCACTTCCACGCCTGGCGCGCGGACGCAGTCAAGACCGAGCAGCCGCACGCCACTGTGTTCCCGGGGGAGGAGCGGGATCCCACGCCCACCAGGGCGCAGCGGTATGCCTTCTTCATCCAGGTGGACGAGGAGGCGCTGCGGAGCGTGGTGGATGGGGATCCAGCGGCTCGGTTTGGCGAGGGCTGGGTTAATATCGTGCGCTGTGAGGAGGTGCAGGATTTGGATATGGAGTGGCGGGAGAGTATTAGGGAGGATGTCGAGGCGCTGGATGGGGATGAGGGGTGGATGAGGATTGCGGAGCATTTGGTTGGGCCGGATTTTTATGATGCGCTGGGGTCGTTGCCGCAGAATTGGTATCCGTTCTATAGGATGCCGCCGGGGGTGTTGGATTGGTAATACTGGTATATTAGGGGTATGTCGTATGTGGTGTCGACGCAATGATGCTGTTGTTTTGTGCGAATCTGCTCGTGGGCGTCGTGGTCATTAAGGTTAGAGCTATGCTAGTCATATCACGAAATATCTCATATAGTTTGTCAAAAATAACTTGAGGCTGTATGAGAGTATGAGAGCGACTAACTGAGCCTAAACAAATGAGATCAACTAACTAAGAGTAACCAGCGCAATTATTCCAAACAGGGAAAACCTTTTCGCGAAGTTCAGGGTGGCCCTACGCGATAGGATGAAAAACCCGCTTTGACGAAAGCAAAAAAGCAAAGTATCTGTCAAACCAACGCCCGAATCCTGTAAATGCCAATTTAATGTCTCGTATGTACCGTTGCCCTTATAGAAAATGAGCCGGATTTACCATCGCCTTACCCATCGCCTTACATCGGCTGACGGAACCTAAGCCGGGCTAAGAGCTCCGTAGAACCCTGCCCCAGAATCCGGGATAAACCTCATAAACCCGACGGCCCCAGAAACCAGGATAGACTTTGTAGACAAATTCGCTGCGCACAGCCGCCCACAAAGTCGAGTTTCGGGTGAAACCATGTTTTGAGCAACAACATAAACATAATCTCCCAAACAACGTGCCAGTCCTGGCGTGGGGGGATTGAACTCGGACACTTCCCCACTCTACGTCCCAACCCTTTGGGAATCCACCAATGTAAATCTTAGAGCGCATCCGGCGGCTGATATAGAGCCATGGTCGCTCGGCTTGTTGATTCATTGGTGGATGGGTTGCCGAAGAATTCCAAATGGTCTCCGAGTCCCCAAGACTGGGGTTCGCATTAATTCCAATTATTTCATGTTCTAGTAGTTTCTTGTCGAGCGAAAATGTAATTATAGGTAGAGGTTCTTCCTTGGCATGGAAGGAATCAGAGAAGAGTAAACTGTCCCAGGATGATTCTGGCAACATTTCCAGGTATCTGTTGATGTTCATCGTTGACCGGTAGACCAAAGGAACAAATTATGGCAGCAGCGTAGGGGGAGGGACGGCGGATTGTGCTGTTCTAACTATCATGTCAGTAAAGGTACTCTGTAAATAATGGTCCCCTTTGACCAAACTTCCCAAAAATGCGGAATAGAGAGGAGTAAATTGGCAAGGTGAGTAAGAGGCCTATGTCTTAGCCTCACGCCACAAAGTAAGAGTTGATTACTCACAGATAAACCACCGGGACTAGTAACAGGGTGTACTCAAGCCACTAGGAATGCTGCTCTTCAAAGTGTCGTTGGCAGTTATCAGATCTCGAAAATGTCTGCGTACAGCCTGGATAGTCACACGTAAAGGTGCTCTTGCGGTGAACAGTATCTATATGGCGCTGAAGATCTTTTTTGAGACCGAATCCTTGGGTATGGTCGCAGCCGGCAGCAGTGCACTTGAAGGCACGTCCGTGTGCCTTTGCGTGCTTGCTATAAATGCGTCAATATTAGGCCACTCCATAATAAAATAGTATACGTACGTAAGATCACAACGACGAGTGAATAGTTTTCCACAAAAATCGCAGGGTAATTGCAGACTTTTTCGTCTAGTCCTGGGAGCTGGTCGCCTGCGAGTGGCCTCAATAAAACTGCCCTGTGTGGGTGATTCTGATGCGGAACTGGAGGGTTGTTCAATGCTCAGAGAATGATGTGTGCGAGTACTTTGTTGCAGCGTAGGAGATGAAGAACTAGAAGATGATGATTCTTCTAGACTAGTATCTTCACTTTCGGAGGATCTTTGTCTCTGAGCAGGGATTGATTTGTCGATAGATAACAGCAACCAGGCGTCTGCGTAATCGTCTCTCAGAGGGCGACTCGGGTTATCAGCAAGAAAAGAGCGATCGCGGTCTTGAGGAGAGAGGCTCAGATTGTGCGTAGATGGACTCTGATCCGGAGGGGAATGGCTCAGACTTGGCGGCTCCCGTTCTGGCGCTGGGACAAAGTGATCGCTTGGAGGGTACCGAGTATTCCAGTGAGGAGCCACGACAGGAGCAGCAATTGAAGTCGAGGTATCGGCGACGTAATGTAGATGAGTTGAAGGTGGTGGTGGTGGTGCCAAGGAAGGACTGGTAGAAGGCAAACCCAGGATGGTGTTGCCGTCTAAATAATTACAGAAATCGTATCCGAAAGGGAAAGAGCCGTCGGTCGGTAGGCTCTCTAAAAAGAAATCGAAATATTTGGAAGTTAATTCGTGTGTATAATTGTTTGATTCAGCCCCAATGTTTGGTGGACAGACATATGAGGAGGTGAAATCTTGTTCTAGAAGGTTTTCTAAACTATGGTCGTTGAATCCCGACGAGATTTCTGTTGCGCGGAGACAAGATGTCTCCGCGCGAGGATCGCGAGAAGCTTATTTGAAGAAAGAAACACTTGGAACGCAAGGCTGGAGGATGGTTCTGGTGGAATAAGTAAATGCGAATGCAATCACTTATCCCCGCTAGCACACACAATGTGAGCCTGCGGGGTTAAAGAATGATCAATGCCGGTGCACTGAAGGCGAAAATTGAAAGAATTTCCAATTACTGTTGAATGTAACGCAAAAAGAATCTAGGGGGGGAGGGAGGGGATACAGTATATATGGCTGTTGCAGCTGTTGGCAAGGCAAGCAAGGCTGGCGAGGCATTTTGCAACAAGCAGGCTGAGCGTGGATAGCCTCCTAATGCTCAGCCGCTTTTTAGATATTGGAGGCCTCCAACATACAAAACCTACAAAACCCACTAGATTGCATCCTAAAAATGCTGGTGGCCTCCCGTTGGTGGCCTCCCCCTGGTGGTGGCCTCCAGGTACCGAGGCGGCTACAACTGCATTGATTTTGCACAGGTGTAGTAATTTGATTAGGTGATATTTTTTTAGGAGAGTTGAATTTAGTAGATAGAAGGCTGCAGGTTCTAAATCTCCATTTAAAACGGTAATTCTAGTGAGGAGGGAGGAATGAATAATGATAATACTATACTCCATCTTTATAACTCTATAATCACGTGTTCTCCGTTCTGTTAACTGTGCCCCACCCTGAAAAGTCGCTGGGCGCCTATTGGGCGCCTATTTTTTGCGGGGGCGGGAAAGTCGAAGCGAGACCCGCTACTTGAAGGTACTTAATTTATTACCAATAATTATGCGTAGTATCATGTATATTAAAGTACATGCATTAATGCCCATTGTTGCCGGGTGGTCGTTGTTGATGGGTTGATGGGTTAGCATCCCCTGGTCCGTGCTCAATCCTGGTTGGTCCCTTCCCAGCCACCACCTTAAAAAATAGTTCCCGCCAGCCGCCAGCTCATCAAGCGTCATTCATCACCAAACTTCCCAACCTCCCAACTTTATAAACACACTAACATGCTTCGAAACTAAACAAAATATCCACTTTACGCTCGTTTTTGCTATTCCTCTGAGGCTTATACCCATTAACACGTATGCTAATCTCCCCTTAGCTGACGCTTTTTTTCTTTCCTTGCTACCACCTTGTCGGTTACTCAAAAAGGTGGCTGGGATCATCGACAGTCGGTCCCTCATAAAGACAACTCAACCCTTGCTTTCCCTGTCCTATCCGGTTTCCAGTTTCCCCTTCCAGACCTCTTCCAACAAACACATCCCCATCCCTTGGTTAATATATTAATCTTGATCTACCTTTACCCGTTATCCTTCGTTACCTCTTGGACACTGCATGGCCGTCGGTCTTCACATTACACTGCTTTAGCTCTGTCCTACTCAGCTTCAACCTCAACTACCACCACCACTCTCACACCCTCCAACAACCACATCTTCGCCATGCAATTCTCATACCTCGCCGTGCTGACAGCAGCATCGATATCTCTGTTATCAACACCAGCTACGGCTCAGACAACCGCAAACTGCGATCCTCTAACAGCTAGTAAGCCTCCACCTATCCCATCATGATGATACCCAAACCCACTAACACTCCCCCAGCCTGCCCAGCAGATGCAGCACTAGGACGAGCAATCAGTGTCGACTTTACCCAGGGAGCAGTCGACTCTTTCACATCCCAAGGCAGCCCAACCTACGAAACAGATGGCGTTCACCTCAGCGTCGCGGCGTCGGGCAATGCCCCCCAATTGAACAGCCGCTTCTACATCATGTTCGGCAAGGTCTCCGTCACAATGAAGGCTGCTCCAGGCGCCGGAATCGTCAGCTCCCTGGTACTAGTCTCAGACACCAAGGATGAGATCGATTTCGAGTGGCTCGGCGCCGACCCCAACGAGGCCCAGTCCAACTACTTCGGCAAGGGCCTGGTCACAACATATAACCGCGGCGCCTTCCACCAAACCGAAGAGAACCAGCAGCAATTCCTCACCTATGACATCGAATGGACAGCCACCCAAATCATCTGGTCCATCGGCGGCTCCGTCGTCCGCACCCTGACCCCAGCCGATGCAGATACCAACCAGTACCCACAATCCCCCATGCAGGTCAAATTCGGCTCCTGGTCTGGTGGCGATCCCGCCAACGCAGCGGGAACAATCGCATGGGCCCGCGGACCGACTGATTTCTCACTGGGCCCGTTCACCATGGTCGTCAAGTCCATCTCCATCAGCGACTACTCCACCGGCACCGCGTACGAATACAAGGGCAACAGTGGCAACATGGCCGATATCGTCGCCGTCGGCGGCGAGATTGGAGCCGACAAGGGCGCCACAGCTACGACTGTCGAGGCCCCGGCTGTCACGTCCTTGTCTCCGTCTGTCCCGGCTGGAGTTGGCTCTAGCACGTCGGATGAGGATGGATCGTCGACTATTGTTGTGGAGGGTGTCCCCAGCGGCTGGGTCGTCTCGAGTAATGGCAAGATCGTGCCTATTGCTGCGGGGGCTGCCAGCAGGCCCAGCATCGTTGGTGTTGCCTGCGGTGTCGTTTTCGCTGTCGCAGCGGCTTGCGTTGGGGAGTGGCTATAAGCTGCTGAGCTAAGTGACTGGAGAAGAGTTGACGCAGGCAAAGTCTCGCGAGAGGCTGCCTCTGTATGAATACCCTGCAGCGATTGAGCGTTTTTTACGGCGCATTTGAGAGCATTAGCGATTGGCATTAGCATTTTGGATTGGGTTGGGATAGATGATTAGGATTAATGGCGCATGCATCCAAGAATAGACGGGGTCGAGGGATTGTATATTGTACGATGACGATTATGAGAGATTAAACTACGAAAAGGGTTTTGGAGGGAGGAAACAGTATAGATTAATGAATGGTCATGAGAAGAACAGAACCGCCAATTGTTTATGTGGATGTGATTGTGATTGTAACTGGTATTTGTGGTTTAGCAAAGGATCTTCCCCAAGGGTCACAGATATTTCGTTCGTGTATACATACCAGCCAGACAAGAGAGCCTAACCTTCAACTTCCAACAAGTAACACAATCAAGCTTCTAGAAGCAATTGTGTTTTCATGGAATGTCTCAAGTGACTCTGATAAACGGGACTCAGAAAATGTGGCGCAGCACAGTTCGCCACTGTGGCGGAAGCTGTGATGATGGCCAAACCAGCTTCCCCACCCGTCGTTCTCGGGCCAACGACGCCATTTATATTTGCTATCGTTGACAGATAGCCCTATTACTCCAACACCACTCTCGATCATCATCAATGTGCTGATGAAGCTTTGACCTCGCGCAAACTTCACGACTGGTCGCTATTACAAGGAGGCTATAGCTGTTTTGCCGTGAGCACTGCGCTTCGAGGATCTGTTTGATTGCGACACTGTGGAGTGATTGTACACAGTCGGTGTTTGGAGCTGCAAAGACATAGTCTGGCACTATACGTCAAGACAAAGAGGTCTGAAACCGCGGCAGAAGAAGAAACCTTCAAAGGAAATTAGGCAGCTCTCGCAATTCCCCAGGGACAAAGCCCAATCGTTACCAAGCGAAGCATACGGCCACTTGTTATCTCTCAGCCTCACCTTGCTTTCCCATCAACTCCTTACTTCCTCGCCACAAACGCCAACATGTCCGACGACGAGAGCCAAGAGAGCCTCGACTACCTACAATCCCAATTCGACCCCTCCTCCCTCACCGTCCCCCGGCTCCGCTCAATCCTCGTCTCCCACGACATCCCCTACCCCTCCGGCGCAAAGAAGCCCCAACTCATCGAAATCTTCACCGACAAGGTCCTCCCCCAGTCCCGCAAGATCCTCAACGCCCGCTCCCGCGCCCGCCGCACAAGCAAAGGCATCACAAACGCCGACCGCTCCGATATAGGAACCCCAGAGGACGAGCAACCTATCCTCCCGCCGCCATCCACCACACGCCCGAAGTCCGCGAGGAAGCCATCGGCAAGAATAAGAGAGGATATCACGGACTCTGAGCCCCGCGCACGAACCCGCTCCCGCTCGCCCGTCAAACAAACCCCCCGCGTCACCAGCGCGAAGCACCCCCGCGCCGCAACCGAAGACAGCAGCGAACCCGACGCCATCCGCCGCACCGTGCGAAAAACCCGCAAGAGCGAAGCACCAGTCGTCAAGTCCGAGGACCTCGATGACGACTACCCGCGCAAGGGCGCAGCGTTCAGCTACGACAACCCCTTCCAGAGCGGCAGCTCGCCCGTATCCGCATCTCGTAGCCCCAGCGGCGAGAGACGGAGGAAGACACTCCACGAGACGCCTGCGAAGCGCAAGTCGAGCGCGACGCCGCGCCGTCGCACAGATATCCCGCAATCCAGGGCTGATGACGGAATTACCCCGCCCTCGAGCGCTACATTCGAGCTCTCCCACGTCCCGATGGATCACTCCATCGACTTCGACGACAACGCCGTCGAGACAAGCGAGGAGTTCACGCCCGAGGAGCAACTGCAACTCGACACCGAGCGCGCCGCTGGCCGACTCTCCGCCCCCATCGTGCGCCGACCGAGGAAGAAGACCTCTGGGGGTTTCAACGCCAAGGGTCCTCTCTGGGTAGTCTTCCTCACCATGCTCGGCGGCTATGCAGCCTGGTACCGCCAGGAGAAACTGGCCGTCGGCTACTGCGGCGTCGGCCGCCCCGCTGCACCCATCGTGTCTAGCAAGCTCGAACACCTCCCCGACTGGGCGCTTGCGCTGGCGGAACCGGAGTGTGAAGCCTGTCCGCAACATGCGTTCTGCTACGAGCGCCTCGAGACGGCTTGTGAGCCTGATTTCGTCCTTCGTCCGCATCCGCTGTCGCTGGGTGGTCTGCTGCCCCTGCCGCCGACGTGTGAGCCGGATGGGGAGAAGGTGAGGCGGATCAAGGTTGTTGCTGATCGCGCGGTTGAGGAGTTGAGGGAGCGCAGGGCGAAGTTTGAGTGTGGTGGCAAGGATGAGGCGGGGGAGGTGGTGAAGACTGTGGAGATTGGGGAGGAGGAGCTGAAGAGGAGGGTTGGGGAGAAGAGGAGGAGGGGGATGGGACAGGCGGAGTTTGAGGAGTTGTGGGCGGGCGCGATTGGGGAGATTATGGGGAGGGAGGAGGTGGAGGTTGTGAAGGATGAGTGAGTTTTCCCCGCGTTTCTTTGTTTTTTTGTATTTCTGCACCAACTTTCACTTTCATGCGGATGAGGCGCCTACCAAGTGGTAGATCTCCTCGTTCGCGTTGTTGCCCATTTATCCAAATCTACACCGTCTATCTATTCCCAACTAGTACTACAACCATCTGACGACAAGGAACTAACCAGGTCCCTCCCCAACCCCGCAGACCAACCACCCCAGGACATCCCCGCCTTTCGAGCAGCTCCCTCGCAAAGATCCCTCTTTCCTGCTCCCTCCGCCGCTCCCTCCGACTCGCAGTGGCAAGACATCGCCTCCAAATTGCAATTCTTGCGCTAGTCGCCACGGTCCTCCTCTACGCCCGCGCCAAGTACTCCTCCTACCTCGCCATCTCCGCAAAGATCCCAGACCTCATCTCGCTCACCCTCGACCGCCTCGCCGCCCAGGCCGCGCGCCATTCCATCGACCCTACGGCGTTTCCCGAGCCCTACATCCCCATCTCGCAACTCCGCGACGACGTCCTCCGCGACGAACACTCCCTGACTAAACGCGATGCCATCTGGCAAAAAGTCCGCAACGTCGTCGAGATGAACGCCAACGTGCGGTCTGCGCAGCGCCAGGACCGCAACGGCGAGATCGCGCGCGTGTGGGAGTGGATCGGTGCGGTCGCCGGGCAGGTGGCCGAGAGGGAGCGGAGGAAGAGTGGGAGGGTTAGCTGGGGCGAGTTTGGGGAGGCGAGTAGTCCGGTTAGTGGCACGGATGGGGGGCCGGAGGTGGTGCAGCAGAGGTGGCAGGAAGGGAGGCCGATTTATTAGCTGTGTTGTTTTATAGTTGTAGGGAATTTGTTCCGGAGGTTTCTTTTGTTGGATTATGGGTGTGGCGTTTATGGGAGACGGGGTCGTACAGTACTTGGACAGTTTACTGTATGGATGGTACGCAGTGTATGAGATGTGTTAGTTAATACCGCTATTCAATTACATATATGTTAAATCAAACTATACTACTATTTTCAGTGATTTGAAGCCAAGAACCCTTTCAGGTACCGGTTGTTGTTCAGGGGTTTTCTCAGTGCCCGACCCCGCCATGCCACGTGACCCCCATCCCACTTCGCTCCATGACTCAAAATCGCCCATGCCCCGCAACTCGCAAAACCTCAAAAATTAACCCACCACCCCGCCTCCTTAAACCCGCCACATCTCGGCCTTCGCCCTTCCTCTCCTTCCAGTCTCTCCCTCACCCATACCCAACCTCCTACAATGGCGGCCCCAACAACCACCACACCCCCGGTCCTCGACCCCGCCGCCTCAATCGCCCTCATCAAGTCCAACCTCGCCGAAGTCCTCAACCCCGAGATCATCGACGATGTAATCCTCACCCAAAAGCGCCCCCTCAAAGTCTACTGGGGCACCGCCACGACCGGCCGCCCCCACTGCGCCTACTTCGTCCCCATCATCAAGATCGCCGAGCTCCTCGCCGCAGGATGCCACGTCAAGATCCTCCTCGCCGACATCCACGGCTACCTCGACAACATGAAGGCCCCCCTCGAGCTCGTCGAGTTCCGCGCCGCCTACTACAGCCGGCTGATCAAAGCCCTCCTCCGCGCCGTCGGCGTCGACCTCTCCCTCCTCGAATTCGTCCTCGGAAGCTCCTACCAGCTAGGCAAGGAATACACCATGGACCGCTTCAAGCTCGAGGGCGTAACGCGCATCAGCGTCGCTCAGAAGGCCGGCGCCGAGGTCGTCAAGCAGACCGACGACCCGACGCTGGGCGGGCTGATCTACCCCCTCATGCAGGCGCTCGATGAGCAGTACCTCGACGTCGACGCGCAGTTCGGCGGCGTCGACCAGCGCAAGATCTTCACCTTCGCTATGGAGAACCTGCCCCGCATCGGATACAAGGTCCGCGCGCATCTGATGAACACTATGATCCCTGGCCTGGGCGAGGCGGCGAAGATGAGCGCCAGTGACCCGGATAGCAAGATTGATCTGCTCGAGGGCGAGAAGGGGGTTGAGAAGAAGCTGAAGAAGGCGGTGTGTGTGCCGAGGAAGGTGGAGGGGAATGGGCTGATTGCGTTTGTGGAACATGTTATTTTCCGCGCGACGGCGCTTAAGTCGGGGGGTACGGCGAAGTATATTGTGGAGAGGAGGGAGGCGGAGCCGTTGGTTTACGAGGATGTGGAGGCGCTGAAGAAGGATTACGAGGCTGATATTGTGAGTAACCCCCCCTAGCCGTTCAAATTCTCCAAATCCGTCATGAGTAAAGCACCAACTAACATCCCCAGCTTACCCCCCAACTCCTTAAATCCTCCCTCACCGCCGCCCTCAACGCCCTCCTCGACCCCATCCGCGCCGAGTTCGCCGCAGACCCAGAGTGGCAAGAGATCGAGGCGAAGGCCTACCCCGTCGCCAAGGTGGAGAAGATAAAGACAAAGGTCAAGAAGGATAAGGGAGACCCAGCCAAGCGCGCTGCTGCTGCGGCGGCACGGAAGGGAGGTGTGGTTGCGCAGCCGGATGGGAGCGTGGAGGCGAGCAGTGAGGCGGTGAAGGAGGAGGTTGTGCTAGGGACGGGGGTTGAGGCGGTGGCGGAGAAGTTGGAGGAGGCGAAGGTGGAGTAGATATTGGCAGGATGGGAAAAAGAGGGAAAAGGCGTTGTGCGTGCATTGGATGAATTACGAGTGAAAGATTAGCATGACGGAATGGGAGATACTGAATACCCTTTGAGATGAAGGAGATTCGAATTTCGAATATTACGTATTTTATGTTTGAGGGATGGTTTGGGTTCACGAGGTGTCACAGTTAACGATGCTGCGATTGAAAATATATCCGAGTATGTTTTGTTATTTTCTATATTATCGTAATACCATATCCAAAGAAAACCAACTCCTATAACCTATTAAGAAACACAGTAAGAAACTCCCAAGAGGCTGCACCATCTACAACACCTCAACCCTCTTCAAATCCGTCCAAGCCTCCTCCCTAACCACCTTCCCAACTCTAACAACCAGAACTCCATCCTCCAACTTCGCAGTAATCACCTCCCCATCAACCTCCACCTTCTCATCCCCAGCAAGCGGCAACTTCACACTCCTCTCAAAAACACCCACTCTCCTCTCCCCCGTCTTCAAGCTAGCGATGAACTCCTCATCGCCCGCGCGGTACACAACACCCGCAATATTCAGCTCCCCCTTCTCAGCATCCCAGTTCACACCAACATCCTCCTTGCGCGCGCCCGGAAGCGCAACATGGAGAACATACTCGGTGGGCGTGGAGAACGTATCAACAGCCGGCGCAAACGCATCGCTCTCATCGGCAGTGCCCCTCGCCTCAGACGCGGTATTCGGATCCGCGTTGCCAGCAGCGCGCGCGGCATCGTCGACATAAGTTCGGAACGCCTCGGCAAGAGGGTGCGAAGCGAAACTGTTCACGAAGGCGGAGATGTCAAATGGCAGTCCCTGGCCCCCGAAGGCGGCATAAGCAGGCGGCTCGCGGCCGCCGTGGCCCCAGCCTCCGCGGCCGTGACGACCGCCGTGGCGACCGCCGTGACGTCCACCATGTGGACCACGTCCCTCAGCTTCTTCTCCGTCCGAGGGTCCGCCGTGGTGACCGCCGTGACGTCCACCATGTGGACCACGTCCCTCGGCTTCTCCGTCCAGGGGTCCACCGTGACGTCCACCATGTCGACCATGTCGACCATGTCCCTCACCTTCTCCGTCCGAGAGTCCGCCGCGAGCCTCGGGACCCTCGCCGCGGGGACCACAGCGGCGGCCTCCTCCTCGTCGGCCAGGACCACCGCGGTGGTGGTGATCCTGGGGGAAGACGAAGAAGGGGGCGAATGCTGCGAAGGGGTTTGGTGGCTGGGCTTGTTCTTGGGCGTCTGTGGCGCCGGTTTGTGGTTCTGTGGTCGAGGGCTGCTCGGTGTTGACATTGGCCTGTTGGGGGTCGAGGGCTCGGAGGAGCTCGAAGAGGGGGTTGTTTGGGTATGCCATGATTGTTTGTGTGTTGATGTGATAAGTATGTGTGGTGGTATAGGTGATTTTGATGGTAGAGATGGTTGAGAGGGAGATTGGAGTATCGACAGATAAACTGATGATGATGAAAGAAAGAAGAGCATACAAGACAGCGAACTGATGAAATATATACCTACCATCCACACAGGTAGCAGCTTGTCCACGCCAGCCCATCCCGGGGGCGAATCCCTTCCCGCCCCCTGGTTCCGCCATAACAAATCCGCCGGCGTACGCACGCCATCCCTACCTACCCTGTCTATCAAGCCGCCAGAATGTCAAAGAAAGAGTCATACCATAGCAAGTTGACAGGAGGCGGCTTACGACAACTCTCTAGCTGCCTCGGTGTGGTTCGCGGAGGTTCTTGATGCTTCTGGAAGCTAGCTTAACTCCGGTGCTCTGTCATTGGCGCAAGGCTGGAGTAGCCGCGTGTCGTTGCGGGTGGGGTATTAAAGTGGGTGCGTGTGGCGGCGGTGGCGGTGGCGTAATGTGGCTAGTGGAATTATTTAGGATTCTCACCACGACTTGATTTCTGAGCTGGGAAATCGGGGGGTTTGATTAACGGGATGGTGGAATATAGATGTTAAATTGTTGATGGATGGGTTTGGCAAATGGCGAGTCCATGATCGTTTTCGTCATAGCTAAACGCGGTATAATAGTTTGATCTTGCAGAAATAATAGATTTCTTAAATTTATAATTCCTAGTCTCAAATTTTTATTTTTATTGGCGTACAAATTCCCTTATTGTGACTTTAGCTTTAGCCAATGAGAATATCATCCTAGCTCTTCTATATTTTATGAGCCTAAATAACCCCATGCATGTGAGTCATTGAATTATATGAATATCGTCCTCTGACGCAAGCTTCAATAGCCAACATCCCTCTACCAACTCCACTTCTCAGCTGTTCATGCCCTCTGGTAGATTCTACAGCTCTATCATTTGATTCTGTAACTTGGCCTCTGTGGACCCCAACGTTCTGTCAATAACACTTCTCAAAGTCATAATCGACTGTGATGTGGTATAACTCCAAGAACCAAATCAGCCGTGGCCAATGTTCGCATGTCGACTTTAGAAAACAATACCCATATCGTGCCGATTCTCGTATTCTAAAGATAGTTAGCTCATGTCTACTAGCACTGAAATGAGTAGCATACAGAGCATCCCCATCGACAACCCTATATAAAGCTTGGACGAGTAATATAAAACGACCAACGCTAGCAGCAACAAAAATCGGAAGAGCAGCGACTACGAGTAACTCGATTATGGGAATAGCAATTCTGGCAAATATTAGGAAGAAATCCGCTAATGAACGACGCCGCTCCCTCTGCACTGGTTGAACCACCTCCTCTGGACAAACTATAGGGGTATATCTCTCACCCGGTCCAAAACGTCGTCGTGACATCTCCTGGAATATCTCACATCTTTGCAAAGGAGACCACTCATAATCTGGGTGTAAAATCCCATAATACTCATCGGCCCATATTACAGGCGACTTTTTGGGAGTCTTCCGCCTATATTTCTTGACCCGCATCGCCTTGTTTCGGATGTCGCATACTAATAGCTCCATGGGATTCGGCGTTATTACGCAGGAGAATAGAAAGTACCCCGTGTGGTTTTTGGTGAAATACATCTCGATCCTTCCGCGGCTGTGAATGTATTCTCGTATACTCATTATGCTGGCGCTGTTTATGATGATGTCTATTGTTGGCACCTCGGTCCCGGCGTCCTCATCGATAGGTGCAGGTGGGATCCATTGCTGAATGGATTGCTCGGGCTTGATAAGGATATGTTCCGTGTTTGGGAAGTTTACCGCAGGCGCATCGACACCCTCGGGCTTGATAGGGATATGCTCTGTCTCTGGGAGGTTTACTGCAGGTGCATCGACACTTTCGGGCTCGGATGGGTTGATGCCTGCAATAAAGACATGAACTGGAGACTGGGTGTCCTATGATAAGTTAGTATAATGAGAAACTCAAGAGAAAACGCTATTCACAAAATCATCTGTATTTGTGAGGCTAATTCCTTCGGGATCCAATTCCGCCAACGGTATGGGACTGTCGCTGGTTCCATATATGAATGCCCTGGGAACTTCTTCGCCTTCCGTCTCGTCATTAGTATCGGGATAGGCAGTGGCTCTCATTATTTCCTCGATGGCTGAGCGTAAAGTTTCCGCCGCTAGGAAGTAAAAAGAAAGCATCGAAATCCTGCAGACGGTATTGGAGTCACCTTGGAGGTTATATAAGTGAGGGCATTTACAAGTGGTCTGTGGTCAACGCCAGCGTCAACATCGTACCATATTGTGAAGCTAACCACCAGATCCCCGAATCGTACTGTTAAATATTTATAAAGATGAAGTGCTCCGCGGAGTTATTTCCCTCGCCTCCTATCGAGATCACTGGCAAACGTGTTTGGGGAGAGAGCAGAACATAAGCTCGCGAGAAGCTTGGATATACACACGGCTCGTTCCTCATATCACACTGTGAAAAAACCACATTCCTACAACACGACAAAAGCATCACCTCACTACCCCCAATAAAAGGCCAATTCAATATTCACTTTCATTTATCCCCTTCAGAGCAAATACTCTGGAACTAAACCCCCACCCATATTTTCCATGCATCGCACCCCGCCAATACCGGCCATCGGGTATTTACCAAAAAGTAACACTGCTCCCACGCAATTACACCCCCAAAAACACCTCATTAATCCTAGTCTATTACAATCGCATCCTGCTTCCCTGAATTCCCATTCCCACTGTTCGCGTTCGCGTTCGGTCTCTGTTGTCCTTGTCCCTGCCTCGCTTGGATTTGAGCTTGCCGATGCATCTCCTTTTGCCTAGCGAGCTGCTGGGCTTGGAACTGTGCTCGGTGCTGCGCTTCGGCCAAGGCTGCCTGCGTCCTCTGTTGCTGGGTCGGCGGTAGTCCCTGGGCCTTCTTCTGCGTCTGCTTCTGCAGGACTGGGGATTTTGTCTGGGGCCGCTGAGGCTGGGCCTTAGGCACATTCACAGCTTGAGCCTGCATTTGTCCAGTCTGACCTCCCAGTCCATCAGTGATCTCCCCAGCGACCCCCTCGCCCTTCACGCCAGCTACACCGGGCGGCGCACTGGCAAATACGGTGCCATCTTTTGCCAAATCACGCACAGCTGAATCGACTCGTAAGACCATAGCCTCTGCCCCGCCAGTCTGAGCAATAGCAGCGCACTGCATGCCCATCCAGACCCCCTTCTCACCACCAGTCCAGACCTTCTCCTTCAAGGCCAAATCCAGCGGGTCCACGGTTGCAGCGTTATGCTTCTGGTCGCGGCGCATACACCACCACGGCACATTTCCGCGACGTTGTAACCGGATTTCGAAAACGACGCGTTTTGGAGCTGCCGGTGCTTTGTTCTCACCTTCGCTAGGAGGCGTCAGAATATACCGTACGGCGTACCAGTCAGCAGCGCGGCATAGTATCTGCAGCTCACTACTTGGGATATCATCCCATGAGTCTTCCGCAGCATCAAGCGCACGGAGAACCGGGAGAGTAAGGGGAAGGATGGTGGCGAGTCCGTTGAGACCGAGTGGGGAGTTGAGGATCTTGTTAAGGTAGTCAAGGATGCGGATATGTGGATTCCCGGCTTCAAGTTGAAGTTCAAGATGGGAAGTTTGACTGGAGAAATCGATAATGGCCTGGTACCGTGGGGACTCCGTGTGAGGTTGGTTGGGGCCTTGGCTTTGTACACAGCCGTAGCTGAATATGAGTCGGCTCAAGGAGACACTTTCGCAGTGTAGCGAGTCTGGGTGCGCGTTGATGACTTGCACAAAGTCTACAAGTCGCTCGACACGTTGAAGGCGCTCTATAAGGGGGGTAATGCAGGGTTCTCCAACCCTGGCCCGAAGGCGGAAGGCGAAAGCGCTTGTTGACGGATGGAATGCAATATCTTTATCGACATGCTGCTTGACAAGAAGTCCTGCTGGGATTGCTGTTTCCATGTGGCCTTCTGCAATCATGATTGCACCCTCTTCAGTATCTGGTTGTCGAGGGCCAACTGGCCCGCTTGGGGCGGTTGGTGGATTTGACGGTGATTGATCAGAGCCACCCGCAGGACTTGAAGCCGTTTCTTTTGGCTCCAACGTTTCGATTCCTTGAAACGAGACTTTGAGTACGTCTTTCGCCCAAGGCTTGCCTGTGCGAGGCGATTTGTTTTTTGAAGGTAATAAAGTCGACAGCATAACATATAGAGCTGGCTGGCCTTGCCGAGAAGATAACATGCTTTTAGGGGTATTCCGTAGCATAAATTTCGCTCGGCGGCTATGTAGGGCTCGCATATTAGTGTAGTACGATATCATAGATGTTGAGAGCAAATGTAGGCTTGACAAGAATGCGTAGGTCGGAGCAGGGGATACGGATTTAAGCGGTAGCTGGATGTGACTCCTGACTGTTGGCCCATCGAGTACAATTGATTCTGATTTGGGCCCTTCGGGGACGTTGGTGCTAGAATTTGTTAGCTGACAGTATTGGGAACGGATTGCGGGGACAAACATCTCTATTAACCACCAACGCTCCCCACTCATGCCTGAGCTTAGAGCCAAGTACCAGTTTGGATCCCATCCGGGCTTCTGGAACCACGACAGCTGGAGCGTGTCTCGCGGTAAGAAGGGTTTTAATTCGTCCTGTGGCAAGCGAGGGTTCCTGACAGGTAACCAGCCAACGGTATAGGCCCGGCTGACGGTGTCTTCAGATATTAGGACGCAATGGAGGTTCTCAATATACTCGTGCCCATTCGAGGCCGGATCAACGGTCTGGTTATTGAGCCTATATTCCGCCTGGCTTGTAAGCCTCGATGACGGGCTGATGGCAAACTTCCCAGTAATATACTCAACGATGACGTTGATTCGATACTGAGAAGTAAGCTGCACGTGGAGCTCTGGCTCTTGTTCGGCCGTCGTTGGCTTCTTGAAAGACAAGGCGAGATCCCTGTTCGCATATAGGGGCTTCGCCCGGAGGCTTTTGTACATGTTGTCTAGTATGTGTGAAACGTGCATGGTAATGACGGACCGCAATAACCCCTCCACCGATAAGGTAGTGAGTTCAAGGGGTATTTCGACATCTTTCACCTCTTTCGAGTCTCGAAACCAGCGAATGCCAATTCGGCTTGTCTCTTTTTCGTCGTGATAAGCGGCGTCCTTCTTTCCACTGACAACGCCAATGATAACCCAACTCTTCGGTCCATCTTTACCATATCTATCAACCCAATACTGGATTGAAATGGATCTCCGTAATGGCTCAACCATCAGAGAATCAATCCATCTCGATCTGCCAATCTCATAGGCTTGCCGCCTGAGCTCAGATATCTTATGCGTTAGAGTCAAATCGTGTAAAACCTTGTAGCATCCTGCCAGTCCGTCCTTCTCCAGAACCGTGTTGACCTTCGCCTCCAAGGAGTAACGCATTTGATCCGTCAGGGCTGAAGGAGACGGAGAAAACAAAAACCGGAAGTCAATGAACCAGAATTGCTTGTCGGGATCTTCATCAGCGATCGTAAGATCGACCTCAAACTCTCCCTCTACTCTGAAAGTCACGCGACCTGATTTGATCGTGTAGTTTCTGAAATGGTAGGGTATCTTGTCGTAGTCGTGTAGATTCAATCGTATCGATAGTAATGTGTTTAGATTCTGTAATGATTGAAGGATCTCCTTTGCTGTTAAAGGCGGGGGTTCAATGTAGCCAAGCTGTACCATGTTAGCAATAACAAAGACCTTAAGGGTGTTAACTTACGTCTGGCATCCATGACGCCTTTCCGGTGGACAGCACCTCCACAGCCGTCCTCAAATCAGGGTTGGGTAACCTCGCATGCACCAAGCTTCTCTTGACCTCGCTCAACTCATGCACCGCGATATCATAGTAGAGCTTCTGCTCATCTAGATGGGCTTTGAGGTCTATAACCCGACTGACTTCTTCGCTGATCCTACTCCACTTCGTGATGACGAGCGCCTTTGTCCAATTCGAATGTACCCCTTCCGCAAACTTGAGCAGATTGACCTTCTTCTTGATGTTTTCCGCAGAGTTATCGTCCGGGCCACTTACAAAACTCACGGCATTTGAATTGTCGGGCGACTGCTGTATGTTCATCCCAGCCAGCTCGAGTAGCTTTCCAGACAGCTGGTTGTGTGTCACTTGCGCTAATCTCGTGAGAAGGTTTGGCAGCGACTCGAATCCCTCAGTAATATGATTTATCTCCGGAGGTGTGCCTTTGGTCTGGATATTGGCATTCTTTGACACTGATCCTGCTGGTTGATCTGCCGATTGTGTCATCGGCGCACCGTTCGAACCGTTCATTTGTATTGATTGATTCGGTGATTGTTGCTGGTTAGGCAGGCTAGTTTTTTCCGCGGCTCGACTCGAGGCTTGCAATGCGCCATTTGTACCATTCGGGGCTTCGTTTCTGTCGTGGTTTGTGTGCGCCCCAGTTCCATAACCGTTCTCCATTATGACGCCGGGCATGTTCCCTTCCACTTGCCCCTCTGCCCCTCCAGCGCCGTCGCACAGCTCCCCACCTCTCTCCTCTCCCGATCTGGGCTGTACTTGCGACTCTATCTTGGCTGCTTCAGAGTCGTCTGCATTGGTCGAGACGAGGGCGTCCGGTGAAGCTGTCGTTAGAGCGTCTTGTCACCGTCCTTCAGTTCGCATCTGCGTTCGCAGTAGCCTATAAAGTGGTCTCTAACCACCGTGCGACTATGGTTCAGAGAGTCAGATCAGCAGAAACTAAGCGTGCGATGTGTTGCTGATGATGCGACGGTGGAACTCTGTTCCCAGCGCCCTTGGATCAGCAGTTGTCGACACTGGATTGGCTCAGTCCTTGCGGCGAGTGCTGAAAAGTTTTCGCTTTGAGAATAGAGTCGCTTTCAAAGGAGACGGTGTAGAGTAAGTGACGGGGTTTGTAGGGGTGTGTATGTGTGTTGTTGAGCGTCGTGGTTTGTGTTGTTACATGATATTATTCAGGCTCAGTTCTTTGAGGCACGGGCGTCAAGAGAGGGACGAGACGGAGCCCGCGAGCCTCCTCCGAGCGCGATTGACGTCACGTGTTTAGACCATGTGGTAACGCTGATCATTATCTCTCCGGGTACTTTTGTATGTGGATCACTCTGTGAGTCTCCGCGTCTTGTGAGCGTCTGAACTTCACCACGACTGGCAACAATGACCTTGAGACTGAAGCTTCATGTTCATGTTAATATATGTAACCATATTTTATGAGCAAAAACCATCTCATGCAGTACACATATATTGTTATGAAAGCTTTGGCTTTATAAACGAACAAAGATAACCGCTGTTACACCAAGCTTTCCCCGTTATCCACCTGTGGCTGACAGGTGAAGCTGATGGCCAGCTGAGCTGAGACCTACCTCTCGAAATGCCCAACGAACGTCGTACGCGCCGACCACTTCCGGAACGACTACAGTCAACAACAAGTATAAAATACTCCTTACGCTCGCACTCATCTTCCTTTGAAGCAGATGACGAGCGATCGAGCTCCGACGTCGAAAGAACCATGGGTTCGGATATAGGAGGCCACCGACGCGCGGGGTCGCAGTACGCCGGGGAAGACACAAGGTTGACCAGCAAACGGGAGTTGGCAGGATGGTACGCCTACGGATTTGCGGCTGAGGTCTTCGTTATTTGCGGTATGGGTGAGTAAACGTATTTCATTAAGGGGGTTATACTGCATCGCGCAATGCGCTGGGCATATACAGTGCCCAGCGCCTCTCAACTTCGCCGAACGTCTTTACTCAACGCTTCGTCCACAAGAACCTGGTTGCTAATGTCGGTCTTTAGGGTCTTTCGTTCCCATCACGCTCGAACAACTGGCAAGAGAGAATGGCGTCCTCCTGTCTGATCGAACAACTCCTTGCGTCGCCAGTTCCACATATCCCAACTCGACTGGAAATGCGGCCTCGTTGCTTTCCCGCGGGAACCATGCTCCGGAACCAGACCAATGCGTCATATACTTTCTTGGAATGGAAATCAACACTGCCAGCTTTGCGATGTATTCGTTTTCTCTGTCGGTCCTGTTTCAGTTCCTCGTCGTTATCTCCATATCATGTGCTGCGGATCACGGTAATTATCGCAAGAGGCTGCTTTTGATATTTGCATGGACAGGGGCTATTGCTACGATGCTCTTCTTACCGGTTGTTCCTTCGGTATACCTAATAGGTGCTCTACTCGGCATTATCGCAAACACATGTTTGGGAGCCTCCTTTGTTCTGCTGAACTCCTTTCTCCCATTACTGGTCAGACATCACCCTGAAGTACAAGACGAGGATTTGGGCTCCGACGAGCATTATACAGAGGATGAAGAATCAATAGTTGAGGATGAACCTCCATCCAGTCTTACTAATTCGACAAGCGCCCTTCTAAATCCAATCCCTTTGGCTGTTCCAGCCACCTCAACCGCTCTTAAGCTCTCAACTCAGATATCCAGTCTAGGTATCGGGATCAGCTATTCCGCTGCCCTTTTTGTCCAAATTCTATCAGTCATGATCCTTTTTGGTCTTGGGTCATCCACATTCTCTCTCCGCCTTGTCCTCTTCGTGATCGGGCTGTGGTGGTTTGTATTCACAATACCAGCCGCCCTGTGGCTCCGGCCGCGCCCAGGACCACCTCTACCCACGAATATGGCAACCTCCGGGTTAACCTATATTAAGCACTCATGGGCGTCACTATACAGGACTATCCGCCTCACTCCCGCTCTGCCAGATATCCTTCTCTTCCTCGCATCGTGGTTTCTCCTATCGGACGCCATCGCTACTGTGTCTGGAGTCTCTATTCTCTTCGCCAAAACCTCGCTCGGCATGCCCCCTCTCGCGTTGGCAGGAATCTCTGTGATCGTCACCATTGCGGGTATCCTAGGAGCATTCACTTGGCCGCACATCTCCCGCTTCCTTAAACTGACCCCATTACATACGATCCTCACCTGCATATTTCTCTTTGCTCTCATCCCGCTATACGGCCTTCTCGACTATATCCCGATTTTCTCCACACTCACAAGGCCGTGGGAGATGTATCCCCTCGGGCTCCTCTATGGATTTGTCCTCGGCGGATTATCGTCATACTGCCGGAGTCTCTATGGCGAATTGATCCCTCCTGGATACGAAGCTGCGTTTTACGCTTTGTATGCGATCACGGATAAGGGAAGCAGTGTGTTTGGTCCCGCGATTGTTGGAATGATCGTGGATCGAACTGGCGGTATTAGGCCCGCGTTTTGGTTTCTGTTTTGTTTAATCGTCGCTCCAGGGTTCATAATCGTCTGGATCGACGTGGATAGAGGGAGAAAAGACGGGCAAAGGATGGGCGTGTTGATTAAAGCAGCTGATGGCTTAGAAGGCACGGAGGATGACGCTGCTGAAGAGGCTCTTCATCTAGCTTATGATAGCGAGGAAGATTTTGAGCGTCATCCTGGGAGCTGAGGATGTTGATGATTGGGTGATAAATATTGTTTGTTGCTGGCTTATATGTTGGCGCATTTGGCGTGTTCCCGTTAGATTGTTTTCTTCATGCGTATATTATGCCGAGCAATCCTCAAGGCATTTTGTTAAATATATTATACCCGGCGTATCTATGCCTCGATATATTTTCAAGAGTTGTATAGCAATTTTTTCTGAATCAGCAATTCGCACTTGTTCGTACGCCCACTTGCTGTATTCGTCAATCAGCCGCTACAAAGCTCTCGTGCCCAAGAAGCTCTGCAGGTCGTCCTGCAATGGCAATACAACCTGATCCAACACTGCTTGACGGTAGACTTCCTCACTCTTGCCAGATTCTTCGTCAAAATAACTTTTAACACAGTGCCAGATTGCACCATGGAATCCGCTGGATAAATCGTCCTGGACGGCCAGGAGCCATTTCCTGACTTCCGAGAGTTTCATGAGCCTCTCAACGGATTCTTCGGGAGGGTCTAGGCTGGCGGTGCTTTTGCCCTTTATGCGTGATAGGTGCTGCTCAAAGGACTGTCCGGTGGATAGTTCAAGCAAGAGGATTCCAAGGCTCAAGAGACTATAGTTCCGCGACTTCTGCATAGGTGGGGGTTTGTTGTCTGATGTGTGTTTTTCGATGGAGTGGAGGATGTAGGGCTTGGTGAGGTCGACAGAACCGTCTTTGGGCGCATCTGGGGCCCGATCAAAGACGATGTCTTCATTCCCCCACGACTCTTGGATCCACTGTGTGGCTTCTAGCTGCACAAATGATGAAGCTAATACTAGTGCTAGCGACATGCGGTCCTTTCGGGACAAAGTATTCCCATAATGATCCGGGTCGGGCATGAGAAGCTTGTTCAGGCTGGTTGCTTCATTGTCCGTAATTTCCTCGGCTGGCTTTTCTTCACCTTGTTTGTCCGGCAGTGGGAATGAAAGTGCCCTGCGGAGTGTCCCTCCATGATCAAGACAGAGCCCAAGACATATTTTTCTCGTTTTACACCTCCGTATAGCCGAGCATATGTCAATTACCTCCAACAGGGCATTCGGGTTCGAGTTGCGGATTGGTAATTCATGGAGAGTCATTCTCGGAGCTTCGGACATGGCCCATCCGACAGCTTTCGAAACCGGCTTGACTTTGCCTGTCTGGGCCGACTTGCCATTCATTATACTGCTCTGGACCTTGCCGAAGCTTTGGTTAAGGATAGGACCAACTGAATTGGACATGCTCATAGAATACCCAGCCCCCTTTTTACTAGATATCAACATCTTCGTAGATATACCATGTTGGCCAGATTGCTTCTCGAAAAGTATATGGGTCTCCTCAATTGGCTCTAATCCTTTATTGCCTGTCACGGCCAATAATGCCACAGGTCCAGTGGAAGGTTTAGGCTTGGATAAACCCACACCCTGTGGTTGCGAGGTAGGCTTGGGTTGGTTTGCGCGTTGTTCGCCAGCAGGAGATTCCGATTCGAGTATCTGAACCTCAACATCTTGCCAGCGAGAAGCATACATGGAAACCCTGAAGCATGGCCGAGTGCTTTGGCTGATCTCTTTCGATTGCTTCCATGAAGCTTTCGTACGTTTTGGGTATAACCTCTTCTCCAATTGCAGCTTTGCCTGATGCCGAGATTGAGAACAGCCGGCGCCAACGCACAAAACTCCGTACAGATTTTTCGCATACAGTCGAATATCATTGAGCGGGGGATTGAACATTGACGTTGGCTTAGCTGAACGATACGGCTCGAGCCGTTCCGTCTTGTCGGTGAACCGCTCTAGCTTCCGATTCTCGCTGTCCAACTCGTCCAGCAACCTCTTAAATTTTTTAAGCTTCATGCCGAACTTCACACGTCGCCCAAATTCATAATGGTTGTCTTTTCGTGGTGCCTTTGCTAACAGCGATTGAAGATCCGCACGTGTCGTCTTGAATCTGCGTTAGCCAAATCCATACAAAAAAAGAAACTGCCTGACTTACTCTATCGCTTTGGTCGATTTTGAGGTCCTTCGCAATAGTTTTCATGATTTCCTCTATATGTTTGATCGTATCAAGGTATGCTATGTACGATTCATCTAACCTTTCCTCGAGCCTGTTCTGCATCCCGCCGTCTTTCCAGCACGGACCGCCTGGATCAGATAACATCTCGTCGACCTCCTCGCTTTCCGCTATGGACGAGAGCAGGAGCTTCATCGTGAGGTTATAATTGATATGTTGGTCTCGGAGCTTTCGGATCTGGTTTGGCAGTTCGGAGTCGAACTCCAAGAATGCCCGAATTGGGTCCAATCCATTCTCGTAGTTCTCAAGAGCGGAGATGAAGAGGGGTAGAACGGCAAGGACTATGCCGGCGACCTCGACACCACTCATGATGCTGGTACGGCTGCTGGGCGCTGCCGCGAACCTCCAGTATCTTACAAGGACAGCGATAACACACAAAAGTCAACAAGAGGCATGCTGTCATTTATTACAGAGTGTTGAATGTGTGGGGTTTTTCGTGCGTGTCACAATCAAAAATGAGGCTGCGGCTGAACTAAGCATCCATGCATGCACCAGCAGGGTTGTTAAACCCACTCAACCCCTCCAGCTGTTCAAATATTCCATCGTCGCTTTTTCGGCCGAAAACAGGCCACTGTTGCAATACTCGTGCTCTGTGTATGGAGCTTTTAATATTGGGGGTCGGCCTTGAACGGTGAGGAGAAATTATGTCGGCTTCGGCAGCTCATATCGCAACCTCGTCATGCTTGGAAGCATTTGGAGCTCTTCGGAGCCACCTCCAGGCAGCGAAACCAGACCTTGCGGCGCAGGTAACTGATGCTGATATTGAAGACGAGTTTGGCAGATTTCGATTATGGGCTGCTAACATTGGCGCCCTTTCGAGAGGGCACGGCTCGCTTGATTATAGGCTCCGTGATGCGCCTGTGGTCTTAGAAGGGGCCCTTAAGCTCCTAATAGAATTACAGCAAGAGCTTCATCAAAGTGAGTCCCCCTTCCTAACTCTATTGCTATTTTTCTAATCTGAAAAGTGTGCCTCGTCTTATCTGGCGCAAGACTTCCATATGAAGCGCAAATATCTTCACGTGGAGGCCACGTGGACGACTCGGACACATCCTCGTTGTCAAGCGATAGCGAGTCGAGCTCTGACAGCTCGTCGGACAGTGATGATGAGAAATCAGCTCCTAGAGAGCTGCGGCGTCGAGTGTCTGCGTTATCTAATATTAATGACAATCTTTATCGCTTGTCTCGTTCAATACGAGCGCCGGCATCTCACTCCAGATCACTGAAAGCTCTGTCTTATAAGTTGATCGATAAAGAGACTGGAGTTGACGTTGTACAACAATACGCCCCAGTGGACTTGGCCTTCACGAAAGATCTCTATTCACAGCTACGTCGAAATGTGCAGGATCAGTATGGGAACTGTCCAATGCTGGAAGATGCTGATCTGGCTATGATTAAGAGGCTTGCCCAGGGCATAACTCGTAGAAGGCAGCAATTTCTTTACTGGAAGCACCATAGGAAAAAGCTTGGTTTCAATGCCGAAAAGGATATTTTGAAAATCCCCAAGCCAGCACCAACTGTCCAATTGAAGGGAGACGGAATGAGGGAATCTGTTGCTGGCCCGCGTGCTTCGTTACCAGTTATTGGCAAAGCGCAAACAGAGTCTTCCAGACCTAAAACCACACTCACGGAAACTACTGCAACACTCTTCATTACTCCGACTACTGTTCCAGATGGTAATCAGTCGGTTACCTCGTATGCTACGACTGCCCGTGGTTTGGACGGCAGTAGGATCGAATTTCCCAAGTTACCAAAGAGCATTAAGAAAGGCAAGGATTTTGAATGCCCCTATTGCTTAATGATCTGTCCCCCGCATTATCAGATGCCACGTGCTTGGAGGTATGTATGGTCAAAATTCTTTCCAGCTTCAGAGCTGCGCTGACACAGTTTAGGGCACATTTATTACGCGATTTAAGGCCATACATGTGCACTCATAAACATTGTCAGCAGTCAGATGAGCTCTTTGCAACCAAACAAGAATGGCTGAACCATGAACACACCCACCAAAAAGCCTGGCAATGCCCGGAGCATGCCTCGACTCATTTTTTAACACCAGAAGATTTAAAGGGGCATCTATTAGCCGAATCCCACGAGACTCTACAGAGGATGGGCCTAGAAGATTTGCTCGCCATCTGTGAGACAGTTCGTCCAGACTCTAGGACAACATGTCCAATCTGTTTCGTAGATACTGGCTCGCCATATAGCCTAGAGAACCACTTGGCAAACCATCTAGAGCGGTTTGCGGCATTTGCATTGCCTAGAGATGTCGATGGCGATGTAGACGAGGAATCTCATAATGGCTCCAATATGTCTGAACATGCTATCGCCAGGTCTGACCAGTCAGATGCTTCAGAATTATCTCACGCATATGATTGGAAGGAGGAGAGAATTGAGATTATAGAATTGGCAAAAAATTTAGCTCAAATCCCTTCGAACGGCTCGAGCGACGCAATCACCGCTCTCAAGAAATTATACGATCAGATGACGCGGACCGTGGACTTACCTACTGAGGTAATGGATATGCTCAGTTCCGACCTCCAATTCAAAGCAGTTTTTAAAACTATCCCAAAACTTTTAACAGATTTGGTGAGATTCGTGGCTCCAGACTTCGATTTCGATGAAGACAACTTCGAGGAGCTTTCATCGGAGCTTATATTCCAAATGGAAAGACTAGACAGAATTCTTCAGGAGTATGCAGTCGACTATGCATTGGATTCTTCCCATCCTCGGCTGGGTATAGATGCTGTTCTTCCCGACCAAAGCTCAGAAGATGGACTCGAACAAAACCAAACAGATGGGGAACTCGCTACCTCACGAGATAGTAGCCCAGACAGTGTGGTTAACAGAACAGGTCCTAGGCTATCGACGATGGATCTCAACAGAAGCCAAAGGTCCGGTTCAGCTGAAGAGACTACTACTCCGATTCGAGATAGCAGCCCAGACAGTATAGTTAACAGAACAAGCTCTATTCTTTCGACGACGGATCTCAATAGATTACAAACATCTAACCCGGCTGAGGGTGACGTTTCGCCGACACGAGGTAGTAGCCTAGACGGTGTGGTTCACGGAACAGGCCCTAGTCTATCGACGATAGACCTAAGCAAAGCACAGGGCCTGATGACCGAAGAAGAGGAGCTCCTCATACATTTACGCGAGGTACAGGAACCCAAACCTGACTGGAAGACAACCGTGACCAAGTTCAACGAACATACTGGAAAGAACTTCCTCATACCCGCGCTGCGGACGCGCTACGCGAGGCTAAAGGAAAGACTAGGCGTCAGCGTTGTTGGCGGAGATGGCCTCGATGACCCCTTTATCAACACCTCTACCTTGACCCACGACATACAGGTTCAGGCGGTGCAACAGAAACGACAGGACAGCCTCAAGGGGCAAACTAACGAAAATAAGAACCCCCCGTTTATAATCGCCAATTTAACTTTGTTGCTAACTGACGCCTTCCGGATCCAACAACGATTGCGGGATTTTGCCTCCGAAGACAAGGCCACACCAGACGCAATAGTCAGACTAAATCGAATATTCCCAGACATATGTCTAGGCATTACGAACCTGATAAAGACTATGCGAGAGGGCGTCGTTGGTCCCTATGCTGTTACATCTATAGAGGTGACTGATACGCGATGCCGGAGGCTATTTGATGATGCATCGAGTTTCTTGGACAAGTTTAAGGAAGGTACTCGACCGAGCTGGGGTAGTCGAACAGAGTACCGCAATGAGATAGAGCAACTACTGGCCTCCGCCCAGCGTGCTCGACAGGAAATAGATTTTATACTTGAAGTCCAAGCGAGAGTCCGCGGCACAGGACCTGTAACGGAACACGGAGGCGAACAAGATAAACCTATCTCACGTCCATCTACAGAAGCCAGCATACTCCAAACTGACAACGTAGAAGACAATGGCGGAGTATCTAGAGAGGGCGGGCACGGGCAGGGACAAGAATCGCCTAAGAGCCCTCGGGATACCGATGACATACAGACTCCAGGCCTAGAAGATGGTTCCGAAGTTGGACAGGAGGCGTCAGAGCTGTCCAAGTTTATTGCTGGTCAAAGTGGCTCCTCGGTCCCTACACGCCAGACACGTCCCCGAGTTTTGGACTCCAACCCCCAAATGCATGGTCGCCCCATCATAATTGACGAACGCCCTCTCAGGGGTATTCTTAAGCCCGGCCGCGGCAAGTTCCCCGAGGACCCAAGCCCCACCCGCGAAGGCGTTGCCCCGCTCAGGGATGAGTTGAATGAGGGGATTTATCTTCGTCCGTCGCGTACCGAAGGAGCTCCCCCGCCGGGGGCGCGCTGGACGAAAATAAACCGCCTCCTTGTAAACCCCGAGGCTCTGGACGAGGGAAAGGAGCGATACGAGGCTAGGGACGACTTCGTGATTGTGCTGAGAGTATTGAGTAAAGAGGAGATACAGGCATATGCTGATGCGACAGTGAGAATTCGAGGTGAGTTTATTATACCTTAGCTAACTTGCGAACGTTGGCTAACACTACTAAGCTGCGCGAGCAGCGGAAGACGACGCACGCGACGAGCGAAGAATCAAACGAATACCGCCACCATCGCCAGCTCCTGAGCAGGATGGTTCTGATGGAGATGATGAGGGAAATAACTCTCAGCACGAGCGCTCCCACAAACGCAAGCTAGCACAGCCACGACAGACTCAACAGGATAACCACGAGAATCAAAACGAAGGAATTCCCCCTGACGCGCGCTGGACTAAGATAGACCGGAAGATGGTGAGCCCTGAGACGCTAACCCAGGCAGGGGAGTCTTTCGAGGAAAGGGATGACTTTGTGATTGTGAAGAGAGTCTTGAGCCAAGACGAGATCGAAGCATATACTGAATGGACGGCAAAAATTCGCAGTAAGTCCTGTGTTCTTTGCCAATTTTCGTAGATGCGGACTGACGTAACGTAACTAAGCTACGGGAAATGTAAATACATTTTACAGCAGAGAGCAATTATCCGGATACTCACAGGATGACGTTGAGTATGGAACGGACGCACCCTCCCGCGGTCGAGCCGTTGAGAATGGGACGGATGCACCCCCCCGCGGTCGAGCCCCCCCTAAGCGCCCGCTTTCGACGAAGATAGGCCATGGCCTCATAAGCCCCGGGGAAGGAGGGGGTTCTACAGTTGTGCACCCGGCGCGAATAGTTCCAGGGGCAGTGATCATCCAAGAAGAGGCAAACGAGTACAATGCAGATGCGGTGCTAATTCCTCGTAAGTTAAAAGTATTCCGCTGGGGAGCCGTTGTTGGCATAAGCTAACACAACTAAGCCGAGAAACCAAAGCGACCAGATCTACTAGACCGAGCAGATCCAGCAACTCCTAATAAGGATGACCTTGCCGGGTATTACTATGGCTACGTGCGACCCCCTAACCGTGAACTAGTGCCAATACAACAGACTCTGCGGGGAGGCCGTACCGATGGAGGTGTGGACGTTGTGGACGAGTCTCGCTGGACGAAGATAAACCGCAAGTTTGTGAGTCCCGAGGCGCTAGACAGGGCACAAGAGAAGTACTTTGTGTGGGACCACTATGTGATTGTGCATAGGATATTAAGTAGAGAAGAGGTGGACGCGTACACTACAGCGTCGACGTCGATTCGAGGTGAGTTCCATGCTTTTTTGCTAAGAATCTTGTGTAGGCATGAACTAACGCAACAAAGCTGCTCGAGCAGATAGAGCGGAAGAAGACGACAATAGGCATGGGCGCAGTAGTATGTCAACGCGGCCGCCGCAGCCGTCACCACCGCGACAGAATGACAGTGGGAGAATTGAAGCTAAGAAAGAGGGCGGCTGGGGCGTGCCGGATAGCTGGTTGTCAAAGACAGACAACATGCCTATGAGCGAACGACACGACGAGGAGCCCCGTGCTGACGACGTGCTTGGGGAACGACCTCGGCCCTCATCGCCCACATCGTCTCTCTTTGACGACGACGTTGTCCTGAACCCGCACACGCTCCGTAGAGGCAGCATGGACACCTCGCACCACATGGACAGCGCTGGCTCTTCCCACCAATACGCGAAACCCGATGACTCCGCCGCACCTTCCCTTGCGCTTGTATTCCCATGCACCTTCGCCTTCGCCGGCTGCAGCTCAGCATTCTCCTCAAAAGACTATTGGAAACGCCACGTCGCTAGCAACCACATGAGCTTCGTCTACTGGGAGTGCCCTCTCAAACCGTGTCCAAGGCCCCTGTTCCACACGGAAGATCTCCTCGAGGGGCATCTGAAGTGGGTGCACGAAACCTCGGATAACGAAATGGCGGCGCTGGTAAAGAAAGGGGAGCGGCCGGGGAGGAGTCCGATTACGGAGACACGCTGTCCGGCGCCGGGGTGTGACCATGCGTGGTCGGCGATGGGGAATTTAGCATGGGATGAGAGGATGGAACATGTGGCGAGGCATTGGGAGGCTGTAGAAAGGGGAGAGGAGGTCGGGGGATGGACCGAGGAGGGGGGCGGGTTGCTGGAGTGGGCTATTAGGGAGGGGGCTATTGTAAAGTTGCAGGGAGGCCGGCTGATGTGTCAGGAGGCGCTGGGATTGGGGCCACCGAAGAGGCCAAATGACGAGAAGCGGTCCTTCTACGGCGACGTGTCAAGCTCCTCCTCGACCCATGAAAGATCCCCGTCCAGTGGCGATCATTTCGAGCCAAATCCGTTCACTGGTTCCTCAACCACAGATCCTACCACTCCCCAGACGACGAACCGTGGCGAAGGAAAGCCGTCGGTCAAATTCGCGCCTGAGCTTCGTGGAGAACGACACCACCCGTCATCTAGTACGAACCTGCCCATGCCAAGCCCATGGCGCACAGAATCCGCCCAAGCGTCAGAATCCTCGGGCTCAGACTGGGACTACGACGCCGACTACGGTACTGTGCATCGCGCTCGCGGGAGAAGCGCAGGTCTCGCCGCAGAGAGCGCTGAAATGGGCCTCGGCATTCAATATGTAACTGACGAGGAACGGAGAGCAGCCAGGGAAAGAAATAAGATAATCCCCGACAACGAAGATTTCGACGCCCTTGAACAGCTTATGCGCCGCGAGGAGGCGAAGAGAGTGGCCGACTCCGTGCTCAGCTTAGCCCGTGCATCAGCCGGACTGTCATCCTCCCAGCCGCCATCGTCCACACGCTCCGACTTAGACCACGACGCCGATGACAGTTCCGTAGATCGCGCTGGCAAGGGAGCCACAGATGCCACCACCAAGCGTCGCAACTCCGTGCTCAGCTTAACCCGTGTATTAGCCCGACTGTCATCCTCCCAGCCGCCATCGTTCACACGCTCCGACTTAGACCACGACGCCGATGACGGTTCCGTAGATCGCGCTGGCAAGGGAGATACAGACCCCCGCCTCCACGAAGCAGATAAGGTATCAAAGTATATGTCCGACGTCGCAGCCGACGCCAGGACCCGCAGCGCCGCTCGCGACGACGGAACGGGTCCCGCCACCGCTCTAGAGACGGATCTCTGGAATGCGGCGAGGAAGGCGCATAGCTTACTACCGTCTACACGGTCTACTTCAGCTTCAGCCTTTAGCCACGACAAGGACGATGAGTTCCGGGATCCGCACCCTTCTGGACCACCTCGTTTCTTCTCGAACCCAAAGGACAAGGACGGGATTCCTCTTTACCCGCTACCGCTTACGGACGTGGTGGACGAGACGCTGGTGGACAGGTTGGTCGAGGGCAGGAAGGAGAGGCTGAAGAGGGTGTTTAGTAGACGGAGCCGAAGCGAGAAGGGGAAGGAAAAAAGTAAAAAGAAGGATAAGGACGATGATGGGGGTGCGCGGAGGGATTTAGGGCTTTAGTAGGGATGGGGGGTGGGCGTGGGGGCGCTG